>CM046348.1:38034163-38421268 GCA_025403435.1 Artocarpus heterophyllus | reverse complement strand
TCGTACATGCTGTGAAGTTTTTCTATGTTGCTTATGGGATTCTTCTTTTGGCTTTTTTAGCCGTCACAAAACAGGCGATTCCAAGAGGAAGATGACAGTGAAAATTAAGGCTATAGCTACAGCAGCCACTGCCATTGGTGATGGAGAACTCCAGCGAGCTTTCGGTTCTAACATTGTTACAACCTATCATCTTTCGGGCCGTACCTTAACCCTTTTTTATGTACATAACTATGGAAATCTACGAATATATTGTTAGACATGTATGCCCTAAGGAGTAAAAATGTAATATGTTTTTAGAGACATTTTTATCAATAAAGAATTTATTCATTATTTGTATACCAAATCTTGTCATCTTTACAATCATATTTTGTTGAATGTATGATAAGCAAACAATAATTTGAGACTGTCGATCTAAACCTTTAAGAATTGGGCATATGATTGACATATTATGCGAAAGACAAGATTCTTAAGGTGATAGTCTAAATCATAAGATCCGCAATCGAGAAAATAAAGTTAGGCGCTTTATTCATGTAAAGATTGTTATGTTGTCTATATCCCTATTGAGAGATGGTTTGTCTTGACCATCAGAGGTGGACTCCGTGAATAGAAACATTGGCACGTTGTCATAGGTGAGATGTGTTGGATTGAGAGATAAAGTGAATTGATTTGGATTAATAATTCTGTCTCGGTAAATTGATTCACTTTAGACAATTATTTGTGTTGTATCTTAATCCTGAGATGAATAGTGGGCCCATTATCTTGACTTGTGTCTTTTGATGTACCAAAGGGTGACACCCACATCTTAATAGTGGTATGCATGCCGGTACATTGGAGGCATGACTCTTGATAGCGTAGACTTGTTATTCATAGATATGGAATCCATAGCTTCTCTTTAGGAGTAATGATATCCTCTTATATGCTTTATCTTGTAATTAGAAAACTGGAGCACTCAACCATTTGGATACATAGGTGTAACTGAATTGTATACTGTCTTTGGATGGTAAGTTTTTCGATGGTGAGATATTGGAATGTAAGATAAATATAATCAGGAAGGTAAGACAGAACTTGTCCTTAAGCTGATTGTGGATTATCATATGGGGATACGATACACTATACCATGTCATAGAGACTTAGCTATACGGGCTTGAAATTCTATGTAGTTCGAGAGTGTAGCTCCAAGCTCTTAATGGAGTAGCGTTGGAGTTGATAATTATGAAATGTATATCTAGGATATTGGGTTTTGTAATTATTGGGAGCTTGAACTATGTAGGTCCATTTGGTCCCCTTTGTTAGCACAAAAAATCCTGCAACAATACGATGTGCTTTTTCAATAATTGGTGACTTATGTCAGATTTATCAGATTGGTTTAAAATTTGAAAGAATCAGATAATTCATGTATGTTGATCAGTTGAATTAATTTTGTGATAAAATTAATTCAAGATAAACTTGTTGAATTATTGGGATCAGATAATTCTTGTCTGTTTATCAGTTGATTTAATTTTTGGATAAATTAGATCAAGATAAACTTGTAGAATTATTGGGAATTGATTTATTTTTTTAGAGATTATCTAGATAAAGTTGTTTTGATCAGATAACTTCTCTATTGGGTTATTTGAATTAAAACTGAAACTTTATCCAATAGAATCTCGGGTGGAAAATAAAAGATTCGTGAGATTTTTAATCGCCAGTTTGGCTTGCCGATCCACATGTTCAGCCTGCCAATGGGGCCTGTTCGGCCTGCCGATGAGCGAAGGATAAGATTACGTGATGTGCTAAGTTAGCCAGTCGTGGGCCAAGAGTGCTTATAAAGAGCGGGCGTATGGGTGACCATGAGGGTGCCATGTGTCTCCGTAAGTCAAGATATCTTGTGGATAGTATCAGCGGGGGCCAATATTCTGTAGGCCTAACGGCCAGAAGGCTGGCGTATGTGCTTCCGATCTACATGCAGCTTCCTCGATGATGGGCACATGGTCAGTCAAGCTAGGATGCCGTGGTGCAATGCAAGCACCTAGGTAGACCAACATGGATTGCTTAAGGTTCAACCAAACTTATGGTACTTGATGGTAGCAAAAGAAGAAGGGGACGGCACAATTTGAGCAGGCGACCTAATGTAGGGTTGTAGAGTCAGTTAAGAATCACTTAGGTAGCATGCTTGTAGGCTTGGGCGTGAGTGCTTGAGGACTTAGCCTCAGGGCTTGGGGAACCCTTATGGCCTTGCTGCACAAGAGCCGTACATATTATCAGGACAGATTAGACAAATGACATGTCAATTGGTCTTGAGACAGGACATGTCAAGTGTTACTAAGAGGAAGTTATTCTTGGGCTAGTAGCCATGTGGCAGGCATCAAGAGAAGATTGTAGGCCTATTGGTGTGCAAGTTTTGGAGGTGCAGAGCCTCAGCACATGGAGGCAACCATGATTCTTGTATGCTGATTGAATAGATGAAATGCTGGTTGGTCTACAAGCATATGACAAGTGTTAAGGGATGACCTATACATGTATTGGTGGGCAAGTGTTAAAGGCATAGGGCCTCAGCACATAAAAGTAGCCATGATGCTTGTATGTGAGACTTAGTTATGATCAAAGTTCGTTGGCGTGAGACAGGATGCATGCACACAAGGACATATAAGTTTGCTGGAAGGCTTGATTGATGAGAAGGTTGGCCTTGACTCAAGGAGAGTTGGCGCCATATGGTTGTATTCTATATACAAAATCTTGGATCGTGAAAATTGGTATTAGAGTTTGATCATTAAAGATGGGCAATAGGTGCCAGTGAAGGGTGTTCACATGTTGGAACTCCATGTGGGACGTTTTTTAAGAACTGCAATGCCAAAAGCAAATTATGATATAGAAGAGGGTATGCTTTATAAGTTTACATAAAGCAATGATGGTTGGTATTTGCCTTGATAGTGTTGGGTTTAGCATGGACACTAGGCTTACTTTGTTGAAGAGCTACATAAGGCATCAGTGCACACATGTTGGCTAATGGATAAGTCTTAGCAAGAGTGATGGTGCATTGGCCCATATTTGGATGATTCGACAGTTTAGACAGTCCTTGTACAATAGTACCAAGAGTATGATCCAGTGGGAGTGCTTGGTGGTATGGAAGCTTCGATGATCGGATGGACATCCTCGTTTGAGATTCAAGAAAGATGGTTTAGAGTTATACATTAGCCCAAAGGGAGCCACCTTGGATGTCGCATTAAGAGTTGGGTTTCCTAACGGCTATGCCAAAGGGCATGAACAATAGATTTCCTCAAGCAAAAAGATACTCAACATGAAGTACAGATGAGCCGGAGGGCTTAGCATCTACGAGATGACTTTGGCTAAGAAAGCCATGATTGGAAACTAAACAATAGTGTTGGTTCGGCTATGATCGCCATAAAGGACCCATGGGTTTACGTAAGTGGGATTAGCAAGAGTTCGAGAGATACTTTGTCATTGATTTGATAGCTTGAGAAAGTTTGAGACATTCTACACCATTATGAAATGCTATGAATAGGAAAGACTAATGGTTGTAAATAGTCGAGATCGTAACATTGTTATAGTTGGTTGGTTAGTCACATCCGCGTGGGGTGCACTCCTTGCTCATGGTTCATTAAAACATCGGGGCTAAATGTATGGGTTACTTGAAGCTGGGTTGAGCAAGTCCAACCAACAAGTTGGTTGGTCTTGTTGTTGAGGATGCTAACAAAGGAAAAGTGGTGGGAGGGAACTACTCTTTGCATTGATTGCACTTGAGAGTGGATCATCAAGACATGCCAAAGGCCGAATCAAGAGAACACTTGCTTGCTCAAGGTGAAGGTCGTGAAGACTTAGTACTATAGAAGCATGTTTCGAAGATGAAGAGCATGCTCAAGTTGAAGGTCATGAAGACTCAAGTACTAGATAAGCTTGTTTCGAAGAGGAAGGGACGAGGTGCCATTTTGTTAAAGCACATCACAATAATGCATTAAGTTGGATATGATCCCTAATAAATGGAGTAAGGAAGCCCACTCGAGAATGCTTCCAAGAAGGTTGAGACAATAAGCACAAACTGGTAGACATGTTCTTTGGGAAGTGTCATAGCAATGGTTGCTCAGTTTGTGGACATGTGATTTTTTGAATGCATTTAGTAGGCATATGGCCTAATGATGTTATGGGACAAGAAGTATGGTTTGGAGTAGTGTCAGATTAGTGTGAAACATCATGGGATGATGTGTATGTCAATGGGAAGCCTTATGGAAGACATTTCGCTTAAGAACTTAGATCTTTTAGAACTTAAAGAAGTCCTTCAAGAAGAGAGGACAAGGTTGCTGCTAAGATGGGATTGTCAAGTGAGTTTCTTGATCAAGTCTTCATTATGGTGTAAGGTGCAATGAGAGGGAAGCAAGACTTAAAATACTAGACTTGGAGCATCGTGCTTGGAGCCTTGGTTTAAGGTAGCACATTTGAAGTTATGGTTTACCAAGACTACAACATTTCAACAAGATAACAGCTAAGAAAACAACTTTTGGGTTAAGTACTGATATTGCTACCAAGAGTGCAGCATGTGGTTTGGAAATCCACCATGGTTTAGATGATGGGGATATTGGTACATTTTAGAGCTAGGAAGAGTAAGTTAATATGGCTATGTCCAAGCCATTTATATGTGCCATAAGAGATGGCATTGCCAAGAGGGCGAGTGGCAAAAATTAGGTGGCGAGGCCACCTACGCAAGAAGATATTGCACTTAGGTGCTACATTTAGGTAATGTAGTTGGCTATCTACCACGCCTAGAAAGGGGCGCACTAATTACATATGATTATGCACGCTAGCAATGGTGGGTTGTAGCCACACATACCATCAAGAGCATGGTTAAGCCATAATAGTTGGCAAAAATGAAAAAGCTCAAGTTTGGAGAAGACATCCAGGACGACTTGGTTATGAAGGGGGTTTCTTTGAGTTGGCAATTGGCTAGTTAGTAACATCAAATGATGTAAGTGCTATATATGGAGCATCGGAAGATGGAAGTACGTTGCAGGTAGCACTGGATATAAGTGCTTCAAGGTCAATGCTACTTTGGTCCAAAGGGACAACGGTTAGACTCATAAGAACACGATTTTCACTTATTCTACCACAATAGTACAAGAAAAATACTGCGTAGGAAAAAAATACACTGTGTAAAGTTTTGGGGCCTATTAAGTGGACACCCAAGGAATTGGAATTGGGCCACCATAACATGAGATGTGGCCCAATCATGTTTAGCTGCCCAAAATACCCACTTGATTACCATGATGACTCACCACCTTTAAGAAAAAAAAATCCTTAATGTGATAAGCCTTAATAAAGTCTTAAAGAAAGCAAAGATTTTCTTTACCTTCTCCACTCAAGTTTGGCAACCATAGGAGCTCCATTTCAAAAATTTTGCAAGCTTAAATCTTTGCAAATTAGCCCTAAACAAGTTTCAAGAAGTAAAGTTCAAGGGATTTTATCAACTTTTTCGGTAAAAATCAAAACTTTTTCTCAAATTTTCCCCTTGATTTTGGAGACGATTGTGACCAAAGATTCTCTTATATGAAACATGCCTAGGAAAATTTCATAGAAGCCCTTGGAAGGCCTAGGATCACCAATTTTTCTTTTGGTAAGTTTAATCCCTCCATTTTAAAGTTTAAATGGTTTGTTTTACTTTAAATGGTTTTAAAATGGTATGTAATTATATAAGTAAGTTTGTGGGTTGATTCCTTGAGTATATGGTTTATGATGGGGTTGTGTTGCTAAAATTAGGGTTTAAAGGTGAAAATTAGCATTTGGTGTAAAAATAGAGTAATTTTGTAAACTTTGAAATTAGTTTTAAAAAGAGTTGTGATTTAGCATGAAAATTTTTTGAGAATGTCTTGAATTTGTATAAACAATCGTTGGAATGCTATCCTAAAGCAGCTTTTTACAAAAATTACCCTAGGCACTAAATCACAAAGAAAATTGTTTTCTCGACAAAATTGAAAATGGACTGAAAACTCTGTTGTATAGTGAGAATTTTAGAAAAGTTAAAACATGAAAGAAAATTGTTATAGATCATAGACGATTCGTTGAAATTCCTCACCATTTGTGAGATACAAATTTTCCATGATTTATTAAATTAAAAAAAGAATTTTAAGGGGCAAAAACATAATTTTACAAAAGGAATTTGGGTATGGTATTTTGAGCAAATTTAATCCTTGTGAAAAATGGGAATTTATGGCTTAAAAAGATTATTTTTGGTTCAGGGATTAAATCGTCAAAATTTTCAAATCAGGGGTAAAATCATAAACTTTTGTTAAACTTGGGTTTTAAAGCAAAATAAGAAAACCTAACATCTCGGGTTATTGTTTTAAAGCTAATGAGCAACAATTTTTATTAAATAGCAAAATCAGGCTTGAGGAATGTAAAAGGCCCACCAAGGGCAAAATCGTTATTTTTCCACAAAATGTCCTGAACAGACCTGAAATGTTTGAAATAGGAAAAAAGGGTTATTAGTAAGATTTTCTCCCTTCGTTAGAGATGATATGGAGAAAAAGCTGAGAGGGAGTGAATCGGTGATTATCGGCATTGTAGATTGTAGAGCAACCCGAACTATTAATTGATGAACGTTTGTATTGACTTATAGATAAATAGTGATAACTTGGCTAATGACAATATAATTGGCCAAACAGGACACTAGAAGATTAAAAAAGGAGCTAAGGTTGGTTTATACAACAGCCTACACAAGTAAGTACCAACCCTAGCTACAGTATGAAATAGTAGGTGTTGAACGTAATATATATATAAATATATGTATCTATACGTTTTTCAATATGTGTACCTGTGTGTATAGAAAAGTATGTACCTGCGTGTATTATCCAATCTGAAAAGTGTTTATGTTTTGCACTTAACATGTGAATATGACATCATACATGGTATGACAACCATAATAATCGCTCTGGTAAAAGACTCACCAGGAAAAGAGAAAAGTGTCGTACTAGCTCCCTACTCAAGGAGAGTTTAAGGTTGTGATATGGTCTCAGTGTCACGAAGACCTATGTGTACATATGGTACAAGCAGTTGATCCTTATTTAAAGATAAGACGTGAAAAGAATAAAGAATGTTCATAAGAAAGCATAAATGGATCACGCGTATTAGTGAATACTACAAGTGGACTATGTTCGAACTTACTGGGCATTAGCTTACTTAGTTATTCCATGCTATAGGTATTTCAACTAAGAAGTCAGAACAAATTTATGATGAGTTGGCGGTGGAGGTATGAGCCTTGTACAGACGGGGAATAGATACTGCCACTATTATGTTTCCGCTTGCTATGTATATTAAGTTATTTTGGAACTAGTTGTAAACTTAGTATGATCAAGTAAGACAAAACCCTTTTGAGAATTCGATGTTGATTATATAAAGTCATATAAAGAAATTTTGGTTATATGCATATATATATATATATATATAGAAAAAAAAGAAAAAAATGTTTTTGAGATTTTTCATAAATACGTAAATAAGGAAATTGAATAAGCACGATCCGAAAATGTGGGCTATGACAGTTGGTATCAGAGCAAATATCCTGCTATCCTACTGATATTGCTACATGCTCCTCTCTTATAGCTTAAGTAAGATAGTTTAATTTTTAGTATAAGAATATGAAAATATGATTTTAAGTGAGAATATGATGTTAATTAAAATAAATATAGTACATGGCAGAATCGCACAATAATCACAACATGGAAACGGATCGAAGAGCTAGCATAGCCTTCCGAGAGATGATACCTCCGCTCTATTATGGCAACTAACAGGCTATGGCATTGACCGAGTGGCTTAACAATATGGAGGTGATCTTTGAGACTGTCACACCCCACCTCATCTTTAGGTCCCACTAGCCTCAGGACGGTTGCATGGGGAGGCATTGGAGTGATGATTAGGATAGGTCCACGAGATTTTCTTAGTTTAAATGATTTTATCATGGAAGTATTACACGTCGAGCAAAATGTGATCGCACCCCTCAAGGATCCCTCTGTAGAAATGGATGAGAATGATGATGAAGAGGAAGAATTTGAGGAGGAGCCTGAGGAAGAGCTTGATTATGTTCTAGAACCCCCTGAACCCATTATTACTAGTGATGATGAATCCACCGACTCCAGCAAGGAGGAAGAGGAAGACCCCAAAATGTATCCTGAAAACAGTGACATGTCAGGCATAGAGTCAGACTAGGAAGGAAATGGACTCTTGATATTTCTTTATGTATTAGGAATGTCTGTAATTCTGTGGCTAGTATAGTTTTGACTTCACCGATTTTGTACATGAGTGTATCTTTGGTAAAGTGTTGTCCTTTTCGGCAGTAATGTTCATGTTAGCCGGAAGAGATGATTGCTCCTAGAAATGATATAAAAGTTTATGTAAGAAAGTAAAGTAGGTATACATGTTAGTCACTTATGTAATGTCTTGATAATGAAGAATGGAAAAGAAAAAGAAAGAAGTTAATGAAATGAAATGTATGAAATAAGATGTTAAGTCTATGTTATTATTCATGTTTGCATGTATTTATATGACTTGGGAGGAATTTTAATAGATACTATTAAGTTAATAGTATGTGCTGACGTAATAATAAAACTGTACGGTAGGCCTTTAAATTGTTACCGATGGCTGAAATACTTGGAGGACCTATGAACCCGGACCTGATGGCCATGATTACTGAACTGCAACAGAAGCTCTAAGCTCAGAAGCAGGAGATGCAAGGGCTGCGAGAGCAGCAGGCTCATCGAAATTCCATACCCCCAACACGTGTGGCTTCTCTACCCCTAGCACCGTCGGTACTATAGGCAGAGCCAGCAGACCCAAAAGTTCCTACCGTCCTAGTTACTGAATTTTATGAGAGATTTAGGCTAATGAAGGTCCCAGAATTTGATGGTTCTATGGATCCTCTAGAGGCTGATGATTGACTCACTGACATGGAAAGGGTTCTGAAATTTATGGGACTTAGTGATCGTGAGAAAGTTTTATGCGCTTCATTCTTGTTCACCAAAAACGTAAGAAGATGGTGGGAATCAGTGGAACGTAGGAGAAATGTAGATGAGATGACTTGGTCCAAGTTTATGGAGGAATTTAAAAGAGCCTATTTTAATGTGGAAACCATGGCTGCACAACAAGAAGAATTCAATAATTTTCGATAGGGTAATTTATCAATGGCCGATGCTGTGAGGAGATTTAATCAATTAGCACGTCTTCGTCTTGAACTAGTGTATACCAATCAAGAAAGAATAAGAAGGTTAATGAGGATGTTTCGACCAGACATTGCCCTCATAGTTGACAGCGAAGGACAAGCCCCTAAGGACATAGAAGACTGTATTGAAAGGGCGATGGAGCTGAGTTCAGGATCGCCCGTGACAAGGAAGAAAGGGCAAAGATTTTTAAAACCCAAAGGGAGGAAAAGGCCTTGGAAAAATAGAATCCAATGTCAAAGCCAAAAGGGTAAGGAAGCAACACAAGCGAAGGATAGACCCAAAGCAACCAGACAGGATGTAACCGCAACAATGACAACAATAATAAGAGGAAGTGGAATGCAAACAGCCAAGGTAACCAGAAGGGACAAGCATAGAAAAAGATGAACAATTGAGGAAATAGCAAACCCCTTGACGTTCAGTGCGGGAAACGGCACATAGAGGAGTGTAAAGGTGGCACAAATAAGTGTTTTATCTGCAACGAAGAAGGACACTATGCCAGGAACTGTTTTTCCAATCCTCAGAATTAGAACAACCAAAGTCAACAAAGACCTCAAGGAACCCAACTTCATGCAGTCCAAGCGTAGATTAAAGGTCCTAGTATTAGTTAAGGATGATTGGAAGCTCCAAAACCTAGTGGATGGATTTATGCTTACACAAAGAAAGTGGAGGATGTGGGAACCTCAACAGTGGTACCAGGTCAGTTCTCTATCGCCAAAATTGATGCTTATGGTTTCTTTGATTCTAGAGCAACACATTCGTTTGCATCATTGAAATTTGCAAAACAAATAGGAAATGAAGGAGATAGAATAGAATAGACTTTTAGGACTGTATTTCCCTCTGCGGAGGTATTAAGTTTTGATCATTGGTTATGTACCAATCATCATTTACTATACGGAATTGTTTATTGATTTAATAAAAATTGATATTGAAGATTATGATGTTATCTTGGGAATGGATTTCCTCGACATCGTAAGGTCACGTTTTGGCCTCCCGAAGAGGAGAAAGTTGTGTATTCGGGGAAGATTCCCAAGACTCCAAGAGCGCTAATATCTGCACTAAAAGCAAAGAAATTGCTGGATAGTGGATGCACGAGCTATTTAGTGAATCTGGTAAACAAAGACCAAGAGCCTCAGCTAGGACTAGAGAATTTCCATATAGTGAAAGAATTCATTGACGTGTTTCTGGATGAATTGCCCGAGTTGCTGCCGGAACAAGAAATTTTGTTCGAGATTGAGTTAACACTAGGAACAGGCACCGTATCGTATGGCCCCAGGAGAACTTAAGGAGCTTCAAGTGCAGTTGTAGGAATTGCTGGATAAGGGGTTTATCCAGCCAAGCCATTCTCCATGGGCAGTGCCCACTTTGTTTGTGAAAAAGAAAGACAAAACTTTACGCATGTGCATTGAACAAAGTTACGATTAAGAACAAGTATCCACTTCCAAGAATCGACGATCTATTTGATCAATTGAAAGGAGCAGTAGTATTCTTGAAGATCAAGTTGCGCTCTAGATATCATCAGCTTTGAGTTAAGGAAGAAGATGTGCTAAAGACGGCATTTCAAACCTAATATGGGCATTATGAGTTCTACGTCATGCCATTTAGGTTGACTAATGCTCTAGCAGCCTTTTATGGACCTTATGAATCAAATTTTCAAAGACTACCTTGAAAATTTGTCATCGTTTTCATCAATGAATCCTAATTTATTCAAGAACACTGGAAGTACATGAAGAACATTTGAGGTTTGCACTGCAGTTATTAAGAAAGCATCAATTGTATGCCATGTTCTTAAAATGTGAATTTTGTCTAGAAAAAGTTCATTTCTTAGGACATGTAGTATCACGAGATGGAGTTTCTATTGATCCTTCTAAAGTGGAAGCAGTAAATAAGTGGCCTACACCAAAAAATGTTACCAAGATCAGGAGTTTCCTTGATCTAGTGGGCTATTACTGACATTTTGTGGAAGGATTCTCTAGACTTGTAACATTGCTCACAGCCCTTACATGAAAGGCAGCGAAACACGAATGGACTAAGAAGTGTGAAGAGAGTTTTTAGGAATTAAAGAGATGACTCACAAGTGCACTGGTACTAACCATACCTGACCCGAACCTAGGAAATTTGTAATCTACAGTGATGTGTCAAAAATAGGCTTAGGAGCCATACTCATGCAAAATGGAAAGGTGATCACGTATGCATCTCGACAGCTAAAGGATCATGAAAGGAACTACCCAACACATGACTTGGAATTAGCAGCAGTAGTGTTTGCATTGAAGATCTAGCGCACTACTTGTATGGAGCTAAATGTAAGATTTATACTGACCATCAAAGTCTAAAGTGTATTTTCACACAAAGGGAACTCAATATGAGACAACATAGATGGCTCAAAGTAGTTAAGGATTACAACTGTGAAATCTTATATTACCCTGGAAAAGCTAACTATGTAGTTGATATGCTTAGTCATAGAGCAACATCCCTTCTCACAACAATGCAATTGATGCCAGGACCTCTTCAAAAAGACTTGATAGGAGCAGGAATAATGCTAATTACAGGAAGATTAGTTGATTTGTTATTTCGACCAATCATCCTAGAGAACTTGAAGCAATGACAAGAAGCAGATTCTTCACTACTCATCTATAAGAATGAGGCCCTTGAGAACAAAGAAGCAGGGTTTAGCAACTTGGAAGATGGTATCCTTCGCTATAGAGGTAGGTTATGCATTCCTAACAATGAAGGGTTGAAGAGGCAAATATTAGAAGAAGCTCATAAGGCACTGTACGTTGTTCATCCAGGAGCTACCAAAATGTATAAGGATCTAAAGGAACATTGTTGGTGGCACGGAATGAAGAATGATGTCGCACTATTCGTAAGTAAATGCCTCATTGTCAAAAGGTGAAGGATGAACACCAGTGACTGACGGAAGAACTATAGAAGATTGAAATTCTGGAATGAAAATGGGATCATATAACTATAGATCTGATGACCAGATTACCCAAAACTACGGGAGGACACGATGCTATATGGGTAATTGTAGATAGATTAACCAAATTTGTGCACTTTTTACCCATTAAACTTAGTAATTCCATAGAACGACTAGCCGAATTGTACGCTGCTTAAGTAGTTAGATATCATGGAGTCCCAAAATCCATCATTTTTTATCGTGATGGTTGATTCACCTCCAAGTTTTGGAGGAGCGTTCATCAAGTAATAGGAACAAAGCTGACTTTTAGTACAGCTTGCCACTGTCAAACAGATGGTCTGTCTGAAAAGGTCATTCAAACTTTGAAAGATATGTTGAGAGCTTATGTGCTAGACTTCAAAGGTGGATGGGATAAAAAGCTTCCACTGATTGAATTTACATACAACAATAGCTATCAAACCTCCATAGGTTTGGCTCCATATAAAGCTCTTTATGGAAGAAGGTGTAGATCACCTTTGCATTGGTGTGAAACTAGAGAAAAGATGTTATTAACCACGGATTTTGTATAAAGAACAATAGAGGATGTAAAATTGATTTGTCAACGAATGGAAATGGCTTATAATTATCAAAAGAGTTATGCTGTTTGGAGACAGAGACCTCTAGAGTTTCAAGTAGGGGACTTAGTCTTTTTGAAGGTGACACCCATGAGAGGAGTAGTAAGGTTCAGAAAGAAAGGAAAACTCAGCCCAAGGTATATTGGACCATTTGATATTTTGGAAATAATAAGCAATGTGGCCTACAAATTAGCCTTGAAATGGAATCGGTACATAATGTATTTCATGTATCTATGCTAAAAAGATATGTACCTGATCCATCACATATACTTCAACATGAGCCTATTAAGGTGCAAAAGACTCTGTCCCATGAGGAGAAACTAGTTCAAATTTTGGCTCGAGAAGAGAAAGAGTTAAGGAACAAAAAGATACCATTGGTCAAAGTCTTATGGCGAAATAAACAGGTGGAGGAAGCAACCAGGGAGGGAGAAGATAAAATGAGAAGAATGTACCCTGAGTTGTTTTAATTTTAGGGGATGAGAATTCTTAAGAAGGGTAGGCTATAATGACCAAGGAGAATTCATTAACAAAATCCAATATTTAATTGGATTTACTTAAAAATTTACCCTCATAAATGTTATTTTTATAAAAATTACAATAATGTAAAAGTAAGCAATATTAATAGGAAATTCCATTGTGGACCGATGTAATGTTGGATTTTGCCAAATACATATTTTTAAAGCATAAATGCTTGAAAATGTGTGAAAAATATCCATGAAACAAATTTTATATCACAATTAATTATAGAAATGTGATATAAATTAATCGATGATTAAGGTATAACTAAGGTAGAAGAGTAGGATAAAACCCTCAGCGATGCCAAAAAGGATACGATGTAGTGTATGTAAACTATTAAGGTAAAAACACAGATATGAGAAATGCTGTGTTTGGATCTCAAAAGTGACCCTAAGGATAGGTAGGAGATTCTATACTATTCAAGAACATGATTTTCACTTATTCTACCCAAAAAGTACAAGAAAAATACTGCATAGGAAAAAATTACACCGTGTAAAGTTTTGGGGCCCACCAAGTGGACACCCCATGAATTGGGATTAGGCCACCATAACATGAGATATGGCCCAATCATGTTTAGCCACCCAAAAAACCCACTTGATTACCATGGTGACTGACCACCTTTAAGAAAAAAAATCCTTAATGTGATAAGCCTTAATAAAGGCTTAAAGAAAATAAAGATTTTCTTTACCTTCTCCACTCAAGTTTGGTAGCCATAAGATCTCCATTTCAAAAATTTTCCAAGCTTAATCTTTGCAAATTGGCCTCAAATAAGTTTCAAGAAGTAAAGTTCAAGGGATTTTATTAACTTTTGAGGTAAAAATCTAAACTTTTTCTTAAATTTTCCTCTTGGTTTGGGAGAGGAGTGTGACCAAAGATTCTCTTATATGAAACATGCCTAGGAAAATTGCAAAAAAGCCCTTGGAAGCCCACAATCACCAATTTTTCTTTTGGTAAGTTTAATCCCTCCATTTTAAAGTTTAAATGGTATGTTTTGCTTTGAATGGTTTTAAAATGGCATGTAATTATATAAGTAAGTTTGTGGGTTGACTCCTTGAGTATATAGTTTATGATGCGGTTGTTTTGTTGAAATTGGTATTTAAAGGTGAAAATTGGCATTTGGTGTAAAAATAGGATAATTTTGTAAACTTTGAAATTGGTTTTTAAAAGAGTTTTGATTTATAATGAAAATTGTTTGAGAAGGTCTTGAATTTGTATAAACAGTGGTTGAAATGCTATCCTAAAGCAGATTTTTACAAAATTTACCCCAGGGACTAAATCGCAAAAAAATTATTTTCTCGACAGAATTGATGGGCTGAAAACTCCCTTATACAGTGAGAACTTTAGAAAAGTTAAAAGACGAAAGTTGTAGATTTCGACGAAACTGCTATAAATCACGAACAGTTCATCAAAATTCCTCACCGTTTGTGAGATATAAATTTTCCAAGATTTATTAAATTGAAAAAAAATTTCAAGGGTCAAAAACATCATTTTGCAAAAGGAATTTAGGTATGGTATTTTACCAAATTTAATCCTTCTGAAAAATAGGAATTTATGGTTTAAAAAGATTATTTTTGGTTTCAAGGGTAAAATCGTCAAAATCTTCAAATCTTGGATAAAATTGCTAACTTTTGTTAAACTTAGGCTTTAATGCAAAATAAGCAAAGCTAACGCCTCAGGTTATTGTTTTAAAGCTAATGAGCAACAATTTTTGTTAAATAGAAAAATCCGGCTCGAAGAATGTAAAAGGCCCACCAAGGGCAAAATTGTCATTTTTTCACAAAAATGTCCTAAACGGACCCGAAACATTCAAAATAGGAAAAAAGGGTTATTAGTAAGATTTTCTCCCTTTGTTAGAGATGATAGGGTAGAATGAGTTGAGAGGGAGTGAATTCGTGATTATCAGTGTTGTAGACTACAGAGCAGCCCGATCTATTAATTGTTGAACGTTTGAATTGACTTATAAATAAATAGTGATAACTTGGCTAATGACGATATAATTGGCAAAACAGGACACTAGAAGATTAAAAAAGGAACTGAGGTCGGTTCGTACAATAGCCTATGCAAGTAAGTACCAATCCCACCTATAGTATGAAAACGTAATACATATATATATATATAAATATATGTATCTGTGCCTATGTCAATATGTGTACCTTTGTATATATAAAAGTATGTACCTGTACGTATTATCCAAGCTGAAAAGTGTTTATGTTTTGCACTTAACATGTGAATATGACATCATGCATGGTATGATAACCATAATAATCGGTCTGGTAAAAGGCTCACCAGGAAAAGAGAAAAGTGTTGTACCAACTTCCGACTCGAGGAGAGTTTAAGGTTATAATATGGTTTTAGTGTCATGAAGGCCTATGTGTGCATATGGTATGAGCACTTGCGCCCTAATTAAAGATAAGGCATGATAAAAATAAAAAATGTTCATAAGAAAGCATAAATGTATCACACATATTAGTAAATATTGCATGTGGGCTATGTTTGGGCTTACTAGATATTAGCTCACTTAGTTATTCCATGATGTAGGTATTTCAACTAAGAGGTCAGAATAAATTTACTGATGAGTTGGCGGTGGTGGTATGGGCCTAGTGCAGACAAAGAATGGATACTACCACTGCTATGTTTCCGCTTGCCATTTATATTAAGTTATTTTCGAACTAGTTGTAAACTAATTTATAGTATGATCAAGTAAGACAAAACCCTTTTGAGAATGCTACGTTGATTATATAAAATCATATGAAGAGAGTTTGGTTATATGCATATATATATATATATATATATATAGAAAAAAAAGAAAAAAAATGCTTTCGAGATTTTTCATAAATACGTAAGTAAGGAAATTGATTAAGCACAGTTCGAAAAGGCGGGTCATGACACAAAGTATGTTTAAGTCACAAACATGGACTTAAAATCAAGAAACATAAAATAAATAAATAAATAAAAAACCTTTAATCAGTTAGAGAAATTAATCTCAACTTATAAGCACGACTAAAGTGTAAGAATTATTTGATAACATAGCTAGCATATATAAATATCACTTAAATTTTCTTCTCTTCAAAATATTAATCCAAAATACCTTTTTTCCAATTTTCAAAGTATTCAAGTAATTCTGCCAATCATAAAAACTAACTAACCTTCAAGGATTCATAACCCTATATCTTTCAATTCACATTTAATTAGAGCATGAAAATTTGCAAGAATAAGGTTAACACAAACATATAACTCTCAGATTCTTTTCAACCATAAAAATTTCATTTGATAATATAAAATAAATCATATAATCAATACAGCAAAATCTGCCAGCAAAGACTAGGCAGTGAGCAGTCCTAATTAAAAATTATATGTTAAATTATTTATAAAAATTATTACACATAATAGACACATAAAATAATAAAATATCCAAAATTCAGCTTCAAATAAATTTTAAATAATTCAAAACACACGTTCAAATTCTAAGTTAATATTAATACCAAACATGCTAAACAATGAACATATTTTATTCAAACATTTTTATAAAAACAAATATTTATGATATTCTTCCAAAATTTTTATGTGACATGCTTATAAGTTAGAAAATAATAAATCATGCAAAAAAAAATTAACAGAATGATTTATCATCTCATGAGCTGCATACAACATATAAGGCATACATTTATAACCACTAAGTACTTAACAATCAAAAAATTTTATCTTAAAACATAATAGGATATGAAGCTAAAAATTTACAGACATTTAGTTAACATATCAACAATGATTCATAATTTTTAACAGAATGAAAAGACATTTTTTGTCCCATAAAATGGACTCTATAAGGCACAAGTATAAATCTGCTAGCAAATAAAATTTCGTGAGTAGTATTTGATTGAAAGTTCATAACCTTAAAAATATTTTGAACAAAACTTTATAAAAAATCCTAGACATTCCTAACATATATATATATACATTATATCCAAAAATCATAGCAAAGAAAAAAAATCATTTGTTTTCAACTCATTACCAGTAATATTACGAACTAACTGTAAACACTAAAATTCTCATATCACACTCCAATAACAAAACCTTATTTTTATGAACTTTCATTATATCATATGAACACAAATGCTTTCAACCATAAAATAACTTTGTTATAGTCAAAGTAATAAACAAAATAATTTATTTTCCATACAAACATATATGCATTCATATTCACAACATAAAAGAACAATTCTCTAACAAAGTTTGTCACAAAACAATACACATCAATCATAAAAATTCAAAATCATGAAGACCTTTAAACCATGCCTTAAATTCTTATTATTTCTTCAACAAATACGAAGACTTGCACAGAAAATCTCTAAAAAGAATTCCTTCTACTTTGGCCTGAAAGAAAATAAGAATAATGAATTCTTGGCTTTGAGGATAAGACGGATAATGGAGGCTTTCTTGGAGAGATTTTTGAGAGGAGATAAGGGAGAGAATTTTCTCTGGTTTGAAATTAAGAGAATGAAGGCTTTGGTGGCTTAAAGGTATATTTATAGGTTTATGAGAGAGAAGAGATTAGATAAGTGTAGAAAACCCTAATCCTAATCTAATTAGATTTTCCCCTCTTTAAATGAGTGTAATCCTAATCTAATTGGATTTCCCCTTTTTTTAAATTAGTGTATTCCTAATTTAATTAGGTTTCTTTTTTTTCTTTCTTTCTTTTTTTCCCTTCGCTGCTACTGTTTTAAACGTAATATATATATATAATATAATATATAACGTTTGTTATATTATTTGTTTTTTAACTATAATATATAACGTATATATAATATTAACATAAAATATATAACGCATATTACTGTTTTTAACTATAATATTCGGTTTTAACTTATGTTATAATATAATATAATATAATATAAATACATGATGTTATAATATAATATAAAATAATTATAACCCATAATTATTTATATACAACAAGAATAACGATTGCTTCTATGACCTAAAAAAATATTAATTTACACATTATTTTTTTGGGCACTCTATATTATTGAGTTTCTTAACACCACAATAAAAATATTACATATGTAGTTATCATGACATCATAAATATTATAAAATTTGAAAATATGTAATAAAATCTATGTCATTGTCAAGACTATAACTCTAGGGCATACATAACTCTAGATCATTATAAAGATTATAAATTTAAAGTAAGTTGAAAACTCTTCAAAAAATAAATGCTTAATGTTTATCATCATTTTTGACATGAACATCCCAAGCACATCGATCCCTTCTGGACGTGACATTACAAAACAAAAAGTTAATTTACTTAAGATAAATAATAATAGCACTTAAAATATCATATTCTAACGTTAAATTAATATAAGTGTCCGTAGAAGAAAACGACGGGCATTGCAACTCTCCCCTCATCATAGAGTTTCATCCTCGAAACTCAAAACAATTATAGATACTTAGCCCTCATATCATCCTCACATTTCCACATAGCCTCTTCTACCTAGTGATTTTGCCATAAAACTTTGAACAAAGGAATTCCTTTATTCCTCAAGGTCTTGGTCCTAATCTCATGTCTCTTTTCCATGTAGCTTCTTTAATATTTTGATATCCCAATAACTCTTTGACTAGAGAAATGTCTTTGTTTCCTAATATCTTCCTTTTCAACCGAAGACATCGCCAACATACCCCTGTAAATTATATTCCCTTAAACTTCTTATTCTTTCTTTTTGGGCAAAAGAACATAGACCCGATATATGCTTCCTTAGCATATGAATATGAAAAACATTTTGTAAAAATTCAAGGTTTTACATCCTTCCCTCCTTCTAAGGGTTTCGTCCTTGAAATATATATAGTAATGAATATGTAGAGAAATTTCTAATCCTTTCCCTTAACATTCATTCTTTCCACATAAAAATTTCTTCAAAAATCATGTCTAATTAAATTCATCATACATCCAACTTACAATATCATATATAATGTTTAAATTCTCTTCTTGCCTCTTTGTCTATCATCCTTCATAGAAGCATAAATCTAAGTACAACATTAATTCTCTACGTTCTTATATCTCATGTTCCATGTATGTAAACTTGTCTTTAATCACATGCCAAAAGAGAATTGTATTCTAGGAACTCTTTACTCTAGGATATATAAATGATTCTAAAATATTCAGATTTAACTTCAAGATACAAAAAAAACATCATGTGCTTTAATAAATCTACTAGCATATCCCCTTATTCACAAAATAGCCAATTGCGTTTATAACATTGAAAGTACACCATACTTGAAACTTCATTTTCTTTTCTCCAAAACTCATAACAGACTACTAGACATTGCTTTTGAAATATCATGTATCACCATAAAAATTTTAGGCTTACTCTATCACCTCATTCTATAATTTCCTTAACTAATATCCTCTAAAAGAAAATACTAATCTCATACTTAATCTCTAATCTTTTGTGTTAATAATTCTAGAATACTCTATTGAAGTCTCTACTAATTCAAATGTCATCCAAAAAAGGAACTACTATGTATGATCTCTATCATATCATCTTTTGGAACATTTAATTTGGTAGAATGTTATCATAAACAATTTTCTTCCAAAATTTATCCTCACTAAGCCTCAAATATTCATATAGCCAACCTTGTTGATAACATACACATTTTCAAAATATCTTTCACTTAAAAAATTTTGCTATAGAGATCTCACATGTGACCATACAAAATCCTTTTATTAACCTTGTATAAGTCTCAAGCTTGTTCATTAAAAATACATAACTATCATTACACTTCCCTTGAGCTACATATCATTCATCTACTCCTCTATAAACTTCCAAGAATAATAATATAATCACATAATTAACCTCTTGTTACAAAACTTCTTGGTTATCAACTATTCTGTTATATATAAACAATGAGACAAAGATCGCTTCTTGCTCTGAGCAATAAAAGTTTGGGTTTCATGGACTCCTAAGTAGTCTAGTTATAATTATAACAATTCTCTTGTAAGATAATATACTAAAAGAGAAGAATCTTATACTTACTTAGAGGACTTGAAACTAATGTGTGGCAATGTGCATTACGGGCGACACAGTGGACATTGGTTTTATAGTTAAACTTGATAATTACCGATAAGAAGTTCGAAACAAACAACAACACTTAGAGAAATATCCCAAGAAACACATCCATTATACATGCAATTTTTTTTTGACAAAACTACTTACCGGATTTAACTTTTCCTCCTCTCGGTTAGCCCGACGGAACACCTAAGGCATTTGGCTAACTGACTAGCTGTAGAAAACTTAGTTTACAAAAACAAATATTTAACAAATACAAACTCACAGATATAATGCAAGCACTCTTAGCTTCAAATCAAACAACAAATTAAGACTAGTTACAAAGAAACAAACTATATAGTGTATTCTTTAATAAATAACCTAAGAAATTAAAAATCTAAAATACAAATTACAGTCATTAAATATAAGTTCAACTAAGTCCCAAACAAATAAATAAAAATGCAAAACATAATATATTAAATTTTGTTTGAGTTTAAGTTGTTTTCATGGCATGACTCTGTTTCTAATGTAACACTCTTTGCACACATGTTGTCACGCCCCGGAGTACGAGAGGTGACGTGGCAGATTATTTAAATTAATTAAAAAAGAATTTAATTAAAATCCAGAGTTTAAGGGGTTGAATTAAGTATAAAATGTGGGGTTCATTAAAACACTTTATAAAGAGTTCATAGGCAATTTAAAACATTAAACGAATAAAAAATAAAATAGTAAAGCCGCGAGTATGGGTCCCACAGACCCACAACTTGTGCACACACATGGTATTGACAATATCATAAATACAATCACAGTCCAAATACAAATAAAGTTAAGATCTTACATGCCTTGATTTAAATATTACAAATAAGTTTACTAGTCCTCCTATTGCTCTTGAGTTCGGTCCGAAGAATCCTCTCCAAACCTAAAGGGAAAACCACCTAGAGGGGGAAAATTTGAAACAAATAAAACGTGAGCGAAAGGCTCAGTAGGACTATGTTTTATAAAATAATTTAATTTAAAGAAACATGTCATTATTCAGGAGTTATTTAAAAGAAACCTTGAATAAATAAATAAATAAATAAATTTGAGTAAAACCATTCTTACCCAACACTTTACCCGTATAACCAATAATATTATTTTCCTTTCCTAGGCGAACCATAATAGAATCACCACCATAGTGGCCCAGCTGGGTTTCGGGACCTGCCCCCAAGGTCGATCGCTACATGACCCGATCCCTGATATGGCATCATGCCTATATGTTTATTATCATCACCATTCAAAACCCAATTACCGAGTGTTGTCATTTACATTCATTATGAAGTCCATTTCAGTTCATAGTTTATTAAAATATAACCGATAAGTTCATTTTCAAACAACTGTTGAAAACATTTTAATAGAAATCCTTTTCAAAGCCAAATCATTTCAAAACTAGGCTACCAAAGAAATAGGGTAGAAGTCCTACCTCAATACTCATGCCGGTGCCCCACACCGTAATCCCGGTCCGCTATACGTTAGCTCCACGGAACCACGAACGATCCTAGATACAAACTAAGTCGATCAATATCTAGTTCGAGACATTCTATGTTAGTAAACCATTTCATGATGTCCAAGTCTGCCATTTGTACCTTTAAAATCATTCTATAAGGTTGGAATCTAAATCAGCGTTCAAAACAGTGAAAACGGGTAAAAATCACAAAATTTTCTATGCCTCGGTTGGCCTGCCGGACTCCCTGCTTTGGCTGGCCGAACTGTACAGTTCGGCCTGTCGAAAGTCAGGTCTGGTCGGCCGGTCATTTCCCCAGGTTCGGCCTGCTGGATGGAAGAACATCGGCATGTCGATCCCTATTCTGGCCTACCGAACACGCAGTTCGGCCTACCGAACTGGAAAAACCCAAAAATTCCAGCCACGGGTTTCTCGATCCCCAAAATTCAAATCTTGATTCTAACTTGTTTTTCTCAAATCCCAGGCATAGAAAATAATCATAGTTGGTAGAAAAACATACTAGAACATATTTGGACTCATTTAAACAAGATTTAAACTCAAAAATCCTAAAAATTCGAAAATGAAAAAATAGGGAGAAAAATGAAAAATCTTGAATCCAATCTAAGCTTAGATTCTAGTTGTTCTAAGTTCATTTAACTCAAATCCAAGGTTTTCTAAGCTTAAACAAACCTAGATTTCAAAAATGCACAAAATTGAAAATTTTGAAAAAGTTTAGAAATTATAAAACTAACCTCGAATCGAAGCTTCAATCCGCGTTCTCGGTTGCGAAATCACGTCCCCGAGCTTCCTCCTGGCTAACCCGAAGCTTGGATTCGAATTTTGATTCAAAAATTTGAGAGAGAATTGAGAGAGAATGAGGCAAACCGAGAGGGAAGAAAAGAGAGAGAGTTCACGGGCAAAGAAGAGAGAGAGAGAGAGAAAGCTGAGAGAGTGAGGAGAGAGGAGGAAGAGAGAGAATAAATAGAGAAAATCGGTGGGCGGTTTTACTGTGCGAAAATCATGTGCCGCCCATGGTTTTGTAAAACGGAGTATTTTTAACATTTTACAAATTGTTGTATTTTAAAACTCAAAACACTATTTTAAAACAATATGAAATCATTTGAATTCATCAAATTAACAAAACCACCAAAATTCAAAATCCAACCCAATAATCAAATTAATGTTAAAACATTAATTATGGCACACAAATTCATCATTTATATTACATTAACATTAAATAAATTTCAGGGCGTTACAACTCTCCACCCCTAAAAGAAATTTTGCCCTCGAAATTTACAACTCATCTCAAAAACAAAACAAATGCTGATACAATTCCTGCATATTCGACTCTAATTCCCAGGTGGCTTCATCAACCCCATGATGCTTCCATACGACTTTTACCAACGGTATCTCACGATGACGCAAACTAATCACTTTTCGGTCGATAATCTGAATCGGCACTTCTTCGTACGTCGTATCTTCCTGAACCTGCACATCGCGGAATGAAACTATCTTACCCTGCTCAGGTGGACACTTCCTAAGCATCGACACATGAAACACATCGTGAACATGAGAAAGTTTGGGCGGAAGATCAAGCCGATAAGCGACCACACCAACACGCTGAGTGATCTCGAACGGCCTAATATACCTCAGCGTGAGCTTCCCACTCACCCCGAACCGCATAGTTCCCTTACGAGGCGATACCCTCAAGAGAACAAAATCTCCAACCGTGAACTCTAAGGGTCTACGTCTCCTATCTGCGTAACTCTTCTGCCGACTCTGAGCTGCCCTCAATCGATCTCGAATCACCACGACTTTCTCGTTGCTATCACGGATCTCATCCGGCCCAAGAATAACCTTATCTTCCGGCTTGGCCCAACACACAGGTGACCGACACGGTCGCCCATACAACGCCTCAAACGGTGCTATACCAATACTCGCCTGATAACTATTATTGTACGCGAACTCCGCCAAATGTAAACATTGCTTCCAATTCCCGCCGAAGTCCAATGCGTAGGCTCGCAACATATCCTCGAGAATCTGAATAACCCGCTCAGACTGCCCATCAGTCTGAGGATGAAACGTCGTACTGAAGTTCAAATCCATACCTAAAGCCTCCTGAAAACTCCTCCAGTACTTAGCATTAAACCTGGTGTCTCGATCAGAGGTGATGGACAAAGGAACTCCATGCAACCTCACAATGTTCTGCAGATACAACTCCCTGAGAACCTTCCCAGAACACATCGACCTATACAGAATGAAATGCGCCAATTTCGTCAGCCTGTCGACCATGACCCAAACTTCATCGTGCCGCTGCTCCGTCCTCAACAATCTTGTGAGAAAATCCATCGTTACATGCTCCCATTTCCACCTTGGAATAGGAAGCGGCTGAAGCTGACCTGCAGGCTTCTGATGCTCAGCTTTCACCTGAAGACACATTAAACACTTGGCCACGTACTCTCGAACTTCTTTCTTCATGCCTCTCCACCAATACTGCCTCTTCAAATCACGATACATCTTGATGGTCCCCGGATGAATAGCGAACTAAGACCTATGAGCTTCATCCAAAATGGCTTTCATCACTTCGGCGATAGCTGGAACTGCAAGACGCTCCCGAAAGTACAACGATCCATCTGCATGCACGCTCCATTCTTCAAACTGCTCCCCGTTCTGAATCCACGACCAAATCCCCTGTAAATGCCGATCCTGCCATTGACTTTGCTTCACCATCCGAACAAGAGCTGGAGTCACTTCCACATGATACATCGAAACTCGATCACAGTCTTCATGATACCGTAGCCTAAACTCGCTCACTGTCGCATCCCTATTCCAGTTCTCAAAAACCAAACAAGCAAGAATCCTTGAAGACTTCCTGCTAAGCGTGTCCGCGACCACATTAGCTTTCCCGGGATGATACTGCAACGCAAAATCATAATCCTCCATATACTCGATCCATCTACGCTGCCTCAAATTAAGATCCCTCTGAGTGAACAAATATCTTAAACTCTTGTGATCGGAGAAGACCTGAAACGACGCTCCATACAAGTAACACCTCCAAATCTTCAGCGCGTAAATCACCGTCGTGAGCTCCAAATCATGAGTAGGATAATTCCACTCGTGAGGTCGTAGCTGTCTCGATTTGTACGCAACCACACGTCCATGCTGCATCAACACGCATCCAAGTCCGCGCCCTGAAGCATCCGCATAAACCTCATACGGCTCGTCACTGCTAGGAATAACTAACACTGGAGCTGAAGTCAACTGGTTCTTCAATACCTGAAAAGCAAGCTCACAACCTTCATTCCACTGAAACCTGACATTTTTCTTGATCAATCTCGTCAACGGAGCTGCGATCTTCGAAAAGTCTTTTACAAATTTTTGGTAATATCCAGCAAGGCCTAAGAAGCTGCGAATCTCCACTATATTCCTTGGTCGTTCCCACTCCAATATGGCTTCAATCTTGGACGGATCCATAAAAATACCGTGCTCCGAGATAACATGACCCAGAAACTTGACCTCAGTCAACCAAAACTCACACTTTTCCCTCTTAGCATACAACTGGTGCTCCCGTAGAGTCTGAAGCACGATCTGAAGATGCTGCTCATGATCCTCCCAAGTCTTAGAATACACAAGAATGTCATCGACGAACACAATCATGAACTGATCCAGATACGGCCTAAATATCATGTTCATCAAATCCATGAAAGCTGTCGGAGCATTCGTCAACCCAAACGACATAACCAGAAACTCAAAATGCCCATACCGAGTCCTAAAAGCCGTCTTGGGAATATCCTCTTCCTTAATCCTGAGCTGATGATAACCCTACCGCAAATCAATCTTCGAGAAGTACCGCGAACCTCCCAAATGATCAAACAACTCATCAATCCTAGGCAAGGGATACTTATTCTTCACCGTAACACTATTTAGCTGCCGATAATCCACACATAACCTGAGAGTCCCATCATGCTTCTTAGCAAACAAAATCGGTGCTCCCCACAGAGATGTGCTATTCTGAATATACCCTTTATCAGCAAGCTCCTGAAGTTGCTTCCTCAATTCTTTCATTTCTGTCGGTGCCATCCGATAAGGTGCCATGGAAATCGGTGCTGTCCCTGGAAACAACTCAATACCAAACTCAATCTCCCGATGCGGTGGTAATCCTAGCAACTCATCGGGGAAGACATCCTTGAACTCATTAAACACTGAAATCGCCATACTGCCACTCGAAACATAGGGCTCGCAATCTAGGTTGGCAAGAAAAGCACAACAACCTAGATTCCTTTGCCCTCCTAGACACGACTTCATGAGACGCTCACGCATTAACCAATCACCACCACCCTGGTAAGTAATCACCGTCCCCCTATCAGACACTAGGGTCACTTTTCTAAGTTGGCAGTCCACGACTGCATTATACCTGGACAACCAGTCCATCCCTAGAATTACAATCACTTTTCAAAATCTCATCCCCAATCTTTATTTTATAGGATTTACACACACTCGCCCCAAGGGAGAAGTTATTACTAGGGGTTCATTAAACTCTTCTATCTCTAATCCCAAGGCATGTACAAAAGAACTCGAAATGAGAGAATGAGAGGCACCGGTATCGAATAAAACACGAGCTAAAGATCTAGAAACCAAGATCATACCATCAACAACCGCGTTACCAACTTGAGAATCTGACCCTCCAGATGCCATTGCATGAACCTGCACTAGCACCTTTTCCTTTTCCTCTACCGACATTGCTGGGTCCTGGATTACTCGGCCGATGCTGCTGAGATGGAGACGACTGCACACTACATGTACTCAGTGCTCGATACTGGGGAACACTGCGTTGAAAATGTTGCAGCTGCTGCCCCCATGCCGGATATGAGAATTGCTGAGGAGAGAACTAGGGATACTGCAACTGCGGGTACTGCGGAGGCAGAGGTAGGGTCTGAGGCTGAGATGAACGACTGGCATCCTCCCTGGTCTGAGATCCAAGACGAGCACTCCTGATCGGGCAATTCCTCTTGATGTGTCCGGGCTGCTGACAAAAATGACAATGGAAGCTGTAAGGATTGCTGCGCCTGCTGCCAGACGAACTACTGCTACCACTGGTCGCACCACCTTGCTTGTTCTTCCCCGGAGCTAGATGACTACTGGTGCTCTTCCTGCCACTCCTCTGCGGTCCTCCTGAAGCCTTGGCTCGGTCCTCACAATACTACATATAATCATTCTCCACGGATATCGCCGACGACACAAGCTCTCCAAAACTCCTAAGCCGCAGAGCAACCAACTGCCGCCGAATAGGAGCCTTGAGCCCTTCCTGAAACTTAATACACTTCTCACGCTCTGATGCCACAACTGATGGAGCAAACCTAGCCAACTCATTAAACTTTGCCTCATACTCCCGAACTGACAGATCACCCTGCTGCAACCTGTAGAACTCAGCTGCCTTCTGATCTCTATACCCCTGCGGTAAATAACGATCATAGAACAGCTCCTCAAACCTGTCCCAACTGATATCACCACCGCGCTCCAAACGCTTAACCTGTTTCCACCAAGTGTTAGCGCCACCCTCGAGTTTATACGCAGCAAACTCTACACGATACTCCTCAGGCATACCAAGAGTATCCAAATGCTTCAAGATCGAACCCAGCCAATACTCTGCTAACTGCGGATCCCCATTGCCATCAAAAGTCAAAACATACGCCCGTCGAAATTCCTTAAAGTACGCATGTCGACTACCAACATCAGAATCTCCCGGTCTAGCCCAAGCTGCCATCTGCTGGAAAGCCACAAACATAGACCTCATCATGCTCTCATCATTTTCAAATTCGGTGTCGGTTGTCGAACGACGTCTAGGAGCCATTCTCTCACTTCTGAAAACAAAATTTGGACTGTCAGAGGTATTTCATTGTCAAACCTATGTGTGCACAATTTCCAAGGTTCATAACCTTGAGCTCTGATACCATTTGTCACGCCCCAGAGTACAGGAGGTGACATGGTGGATTATTTAAATTAATTAAAAGAGAATTTAATTAAAATCCAGATTTTAAGGGGTTGAATTAAGTATAAAATGTGGGGTTCATTAAACCACTTTATAAAGAGTTCATATACATTAGACAATTTAAAACATTAAATGAATAAAAAATAAAATAGTAAAGCCGCGAGTATGGGTCCCACAGACCCATAACTTGTGCACACACATGGTACTGACAATATCATAAATACAATCACAGTCCAAATACAAATAAAGTTAAGATCTTACATGCCTTGATTTAAATATTACAAATAAGTTTACTAGTCCTCCTATTGCTCCTGAGTTCGGTCCGAAGAATCCTCTCCAAACCTAAAGGGGAAACCACCTAGAGGGGGAAAATTTGAAACAAATAAAACGTGAGCGAAAGGCTCAGTAGGACTATGTTTTATAAAATAATTTAATTTAAAGAAACATGTCATTATTCAGGAGTTATTTAAAAGAAACCTTGAATAAATAAATAAATTTGAGTAAAACCATTCTTACCCAGAACAGTTTACCCGCATAACCAATAATATCATTTTCCTTTCCTAGGCAAACCATAATAGAATCACCACCGTAGTGGCCCAGCTGGGTTTCGAGACCTGCCCCCAAGGTCGATCGCTACATGACCCGATCCCTGATATGGCATCATGCCTATATGTTTATTTTCATCACCATTCAAAACCCAATTACCGAGTGTTGTCATTTACATTCATTATGAAGTCCATTTCAGTTCACGGTTTATTAAAATATAACCGATAAGTTCATTTTCAAACAACTGTTGAAAACATTTTAATAGAAATCCTTTTCAAAGCCAAATCATTTCAAAACTAGGCTACCGAAGAAATAGGGTAGAAGTCCTACCTCAATACTCATGCCGGTGCCCCACACCTTAATCCCGGTCCCCTATACGTTAGCTCCGCGGAACCACGAACGATCCTAGATACAAACTAAGTCGATCAATATCTAGTTCGAGACATTCTATGTTACTAAACCATTTCATGATGTCCTAGTGTGCCATTTGTACCTTTAAAATCATTCTATAAGGTTGGAATTTAAATCAGGGTTCAAAATAGTAAAAACGGGTAAAAATCACAAAATTTTCTATGTCTCATTCAGCCTGCTGGACTCCCTACTTCGGCCAGCCGAACTATACAGTTCGGCCTGCCGGAAGTCAGGTCTGGTCGGCCAGTCATTTCCCCAGGTTTGGCCTGTCGGACAGAAGAACACCGGCCTGCCGATCCCTATTCCGGCCTGTCGAACTGGGAAAACCCAAAAATTCCAGCCACGGGTTTCTCGATCCCCAAAATTCAAATCTTGATTCTAACCTATTTTTCTCAAATCCCAGGCATAGAAAATAATCATAGTTGGTAGAAAAACATACTAGAACATATTTGAACTCATTTAAACAAGATTTAAACTCAAAAATCTTAAAAATCTGAAAATGAGAAAATAGGGAGAAAAATGAAAAATCTTGAATCCAGTCCATTTTTCTTCAATTTAAGCTTAGATTCTAGTTGTTCTAAGTTCATTTAACTCAAATCCAAGGTTTTCTAAGCTTAAACAAACCTAGATTTCAAAAATGCACAAAATTGAAAATTTTGAAAAAGTTTAGAAATTTCAAAACTAACCTCAAATCGAAGCTTCAATCCGCGTTCTCGGTTGCTAAATCACGTCCCCGAGCTTCCTCCTGGCTAACCCGAAGCTTGGATTCAAATTTTAATTCAAAAATTTGAGAGAGAATTGAGAAAGAATGAGGCAAACCTAGAGGGAAGAAAAGAGAGAGAGTTCACGTGCAAAGAAGAGAGAGAGAGAGAAAGCTGAGAGAGTGAGGAGAGAGGAGGAAGAGAGAGAATAAATAGAGAAAATCGGTGGGCGGTTTTACTATGCGAAAACCATGTGCCGCCCACGGTTTTGTAAAACGGAGTATTTTTAACATTTTACAAATTGTTGTATTTTAAAACTCAAAACACTATTTTAAAACAATATGAAATCTTTTGAATTCATCAAATTAACAAAACCACCAAAATTCAAAATCCAACCCAATAATCAAATTAATGTTAAAACATTAATTATGGCACACTAATTTATCATTTATATTACATTAACATTAAATAAATTTCAGGGCGTTACACATGCCCATCCTTGTCCTCCATCCTAGTCAACCAATATTTTAACCTTATCTACAACACAATATAAACTAAGTAAGCATAAGCTTAGTAAGTAAATATTCCTATCTCACAATATAAAACATTTCATAAAAACCATCATATAATATCGTAATCCTAATCATAGTAGTGCCCGAGGAACAAGTTTATATAGAACATATCTTTTCATTTAAACTTCTATATTAAAACATTATTTATTTTATCTTTAAGGGCCCAAGCATTGCACCATTAACATCACAGGGGCGCCGTCATGAAAGGAGTTAGGAAGCTAGTCTCAAACCAAATATGACAAGTCCAAACATTTGGGACATCATAAACATAAACATAGGGTGTGCAACACTATATATATATATATATATGCTTTAACATACCTCTTCGTTAAAGCATCCGTTAAACCTTCTTGTTGCAACAAGAGTTTTCATGAGAAGACAATATATAAAAACAAACTTAAAAATTATCATAAAGTGTATTCTCAAAACTTTTTTGCAAACTTTTATCATGTTGTTGGTGAGAATATACTTACGTAACTTGCTTGCTTATTAAACTTTAAGTCGGGTGATGTTGCCGTGGTTTTCGGTGTGCTCGTCTTTTAGAGTGTTCATGTCAATTATTCATATAATAAATGAAATTAATATTCATGTCCATGGTATCATTTAATACTATGTTACATCAACATGCATCATTCTTAACGAAACAAAGCATCTTCGAGTCACAAACAAGCACTTAGAATCAAGAAACATAAAAAAAAAAAAAAACTTGACCTTTAATCACTTAGAGAAATTAATCTCAACTTATAAGCATGATTAAAGTGTAAGAATTATTCCATAACATAGCTAACATATATAAACACCACTTAAATTTTCTTCTCTTAAAAATATTAATCCAAAATATCTTTTTTCAACTTTCAAAACATTCAAGTAAATTTATCAATCATAAAAACTGACCAATCTTCAAGGATTCATAACCCTATATCTTTCAATTCACATTCAATTAGAGTATGAAAATTTGTAGGAATAAGACTAACACACATATATAATTCTTAGATTTTTCTTTAAGCATAAAATTTCATTTTATAATTAAAATAAATCATATCATCAATACTATAAAATTTGCCAGCAAAGTCTAGGCAGTGAGCAATCCTAATTAAAAATTATGTATTAAATTATTTATGCTATAAAATAATTTATAAAAATTACATCATAACATATCCAAATTTAGCTTCAAATAAATTCAGAGTAATTCAAAGCACACGTTCAAATTCAAAGTTAATATTAACACTAGCATGCTAAACAATAAACATGTTTTATTCAAACATTTTTATAAAATCAAATATGTATGATATGCTTCTGAAATTTTTATGTGATATGTTTAACATATAAATATAAGTTAGAAAAATAATGAATCATACAAAACACATTTAACAATATGATTTATTATCTCATGAACTACATAGAGCATATCAGGCTAATTACTTGACAATCAATGAATTTTATCTTAAAACATAATAAGGATATGATGCTAAAAATTTATAAACCTTTAGTTAACATATCAATAATGATCCATAATTTTTTATAGAATCAAAAGAAACTTTTTGCCTCATAAAATGGACTCTATAAGACACAAGTATAAATCTGCTAGCAAATAAATTTCGTGAGCAGTGTTTAATTGAAAGTTCATAACCCTAAAAATATTTTAAAGGAAAATTTATAAAAAATCCCAGGCATTCCTAATATATATATACACACACTATATCCAAAAATTATAGCAAAATAAAATTATTTGTTTTCAAAACATTATCAGTAACCTTATCGACTAACTATAAACCTTAAAATTCTCATATCACACTCCAATAACAAAACCTTATTTTTATGAAATTTTATGACATCATATGAACATAAATGCTTTCAACTATAAAATAACTTTGTTATAATCAAAGTAATAAACAAAATAACTTATTTTCCATACAAACATACATGCAATAATTTCTAAGAAAGTTTGTCACAAAACAATATACATCAATCATACAAATTCAAAACCATGAAAACCTTTAAACCATACCTTGAATTCTTATTCTTTCTTCAACAATTACGAAGACTTGCGAACAAAATCTTCAAAAAGAATTCCTTTTAGTTTGGCTTTAAAGAAAAAAAGAGTAATGAATTCTTAGCTTTGAGGATTAGAGGGATGATGTGGGCTTTCTTGGAGAGATTTTTGAGAGGGGGTGAGGGCGATAATTTTCTTTGGCTAGAAATTAAGAGAATAACGACTCTGGTGGCTTAAAGTTATATTTATAGGTTCATAAGAGAGAAGAGATTAGATGAGTGTAGAAAACCCTAATCCTAATCTAATTAGGTCTCCCCCTTTTTAAATGAGTGTAATCTTAATCTAATTAGATTTCCCTTTTTTTTTTAAAATGAGTGTAATCTTATTGTAATTAGGGTTTTATTTTTCTTTTTTTTTCCTTCACTACTATAGTTTTAAATATAATGTATAACGTTTATTATATTATTTGGTTTTTAACTATAATATATAACGTATATATAATATATAACATATAAGACTGTTTTAAACTATAATATTCAGTTTTAACTTATGTTATAATATAATATAATATAATTATAACACATAATTATTTATATAGAGGAATAATAATGTTTGCTCCTATGACCCAACAAAATATTAATTTGCACATTATTCTTTTGGACACTATATTATTGAGTTTCTTAATACCATAATAAAAATATTACACATGTAGTTAGCATGACATCATAAATGTTATAAAAATAAGAAAATATGCAATAAAATTTATGTCATTGTGAAGAGTATAACTCTAGGGCATATTTAACTCTAGATTATTATAAAGATTATAAATTTAAAACAAGTTAAAAACTCTTCAAAAAAAATAAATGCTTGATGTTTATTATCATTTTTTACATGAGCATCCCAAGCATATCGATCCCTTATAGTAGTCACCTGTGACATTATGAAACAGAAAGTTAACTTACTTAACATAAATAATAATTGCACTTAAAATATTATATTCTAACGTTAAATTAATGTAAGTGTCCGTAGAAGAAAACGACAGACGTTGTGGTATAAGACAACTGGAATGCTTGATTGATGAAAAGGCTAGCCTTGACTTGAGGAGTCTTTGCACTGTACAGTCGTATTTTGCACAATAAAATTCCGTACCATGACACTGGGGAACAGATCGCTATATGCATAATATATTTATTATTTATATTTATATTTTGCCTATATTTTTATTTTTTTATTATTTGTTTTCTGTTAATATTTGTTGTTTTGTAGGCATAAGTTACTGTTTACGTATGAATTTTGCATGCATCCCAACTAAGTAGTATTCACGTTGGTTGCCATTCATATGTTACTATTCACCATTCATAATTCACAATTCATAAAAAAAATTTAAAAAAATTTGAAAAAACAAAAAGTATTTCTTTTTAATTATAATTTTATTATTTGTTAGTTTTAGGTTTAGATTTAAGGTCGCCTAATATTTAATAAAAATTATGGTTTTGAGGAAGAGTATAATTTAAGAAAGTTTTGTTTAGGGAATAGTCGTTGGTTTGAAAATTTTCCTGTTACTAGTTACTTTTGGAGATTCTCCTAATATTAGTCATCACAAGAACACTGTTCTGTACAAGAGGTTAGTTTTTAAGGAGCTTTCAGCCACCCATATTTCTTGGGAACATTCTTAAAGAATATAATTTTTAAAATCTATAAAATAAATAAGGCAGATGCTTTTCACTCACTATTTTATTCATCTCGAATAAAGAAAAGCTTGGCATCTCGCCTAACAAAATTTTTTATATATAAATAATTTGCATACATGTTTGGTTTCATACATTTAAATCTTGTTGTCTAGTAAGGAAAATCTTAGAACCTAGTTTTTGTTGCATCTTCACATCCAAAGAAAACGACTGATGAAGAAAGTGTTAATAATGAAAACATAATTAATCAACAAATCATTCAACCTGTTGTTCGTTCATTGCGTAATTATTTGCAGCCACCTCATGAAACCACTCTATCATGTCTTGTTCTTCCTCTTAACGCCTGATAACACATAATGATGCATATTTTACAAGGTTTTAACTCAATTATTTTTCATTTTTATTTGTACTAAGTCCTTTAAATTAAGTATTTTTTGCATGTTTTTAGTAATTTAGGGTGTTATCTATGAAATATGTTTAATAATGTTTTTTAAAGTGTGTTTTTAGCTTTAATTTAGTTTTGTACTAAATATGTATTTCCCAATATTTACTTATTTTTAATAATTTTTATGTTGTAAATTGATTAAGTTTTCTGGGCTAATTTGCAAGGAATTCAAGAACTGCGGTTGAAAATAAGAAGAAACATTTAAGGAAACTTCAAAACCGGGGTCAAAAGCATTAATTTTAGAAGATTTAAAGTCGGCCGCCAAACAACAAGGGCCCACTTCACATGGGCTGCTCAGACATGGTTTCCACAGCGTGTGGGTGTGTGCAAATTTGGCGCATGTTTCAGTGTTTGTCCGGCTTCAGATCAGTATGAATTCAGACCGAAGACTCCATCTAGCCATTGGATTACGACTAAAGTTAGTTTTAAGAACGGTCAAAGGCCCAGAACATGTTGTTTCACTCCTCAACTCTTCCACGATACATTGAATAACTAAGCCCAAAATGCATTCCAGGCAATTGGATCAGGCGTAGAAAAGGGCGAAAAAATTAAACAAATCAGCAACTAAAACAAACCTGTTCACCTGGCTTATTATTATTATTATTATTATTTATTTACTTATTTGTACTTTGTCGTTTCGTTCTTAATAACCTATATAAGGGCGGTTGTGAATGAGTCCATTTGTTGTTGCTTTGGGAATTTTGAAAATGTTTTTTTATATTTTTTTAGATAAAAATTTTAAAAATATTTAGTATAATTTTTAAAAAATTCTTATTTTTTAAAACAAGTTTATTTTTACCTATTTTAAAAATACTATCAAATGGACCCGCCATTGCGGAGGTATTTTTTTGGTTTTCATTTCGATTTTGGTTTTTCAAGCTTTAAGACTGGAATGTTTATTATTATTTTTTTCTTTAGTTTTATTTTAAATACAATTTGGAGTGTTTTTGTAATATATTTAATGAGTGTAAAATAGCTATTAGTTAGAAGGTGTACCCATCAGACACTGCTTGTTATTTGGCTTCCTTCTAAACTCTATCTTTAATATTTAATGTATGTTTCAATATTAATGTTTGAGTGTTTTTTTTTATTATTTATGTTGTTAATTAATTTGTGCAATTATGTGTAGCTAACTTGTTAGTCTAGAGAACTATAGAACTTAGTTAGATTTATATTTAGGAAAAATGGTTTAGATAAGTACGACTTAAATTCCAACCCCATTTATTTATGTTTTCTTGAATGTGATGCCTCTAGTTGCCTGATTACCAAATAGATAATTTTTGTATTTAGAATTAATATTCAAGAGAGGAGGATTTTGAATACATGTTTAGGAAGCATAACCTAGGAAATTATAAGAGTCGGGAGACCTATAGTTTTCTTTGTGGCTAATAAATAAAATTAGACCTTAATGTGTCCTTAATAATTAGTTTGCAATAGAGATATTATAATTAGTTATTTTGGGCATTTCTTAATTAGCACTTGGGAGATGAAAGTTGGGAAACATTAAAATTCTAGGACAATAAATTGGAGAAATTAAATTGTGATTAATTTAGGTAATTGCTGAGCATAATGAAGACTAGGTGAAATAGTTCCTCTAGACCTTTTTGTTATTGATTGTTTATTTTTATTTATTTTGTAAATTTTATGTTTAATTTCATTTTACTTTACTTTAATTTCTTGTTTTCAATTTAAATTTATTGGTCGTTCAAATAATCTTAGAATTAATGGCCCTGTTTGATTTTGTTCTCATAATTTTTGAAAATGTTTTCATATGCTTTTCGAGGTAAAAATTTTAAAAACACTCTTAGCATAATTCTCAAAAAAATTTTACTTTTCAAAACAAAAATATTTTCACTTGTTTTGAAAATAATACGAAACGGCCCCAATATAATTTTGGTACTTGACTAAAAATTAGCACAATTCTCAAAGGATTGACATATGTACTTAATTGTATACTTTACTACCTGATAAGTCCATGTACGCTTGTGTGTCACATAAATCAACCAACAATGGCCATAACTTTAGGTTCAAACTAGGAATGATTAACTTGCTTCCAACTTTTCATGGCTTAAAATTTGAAAGTTCTTACTTATATCTTAGAGAGTTTGAAGATGTTTGTGCTACTTTCACTGATCAAAATATTTCAAACGATTGTTAGGCTTAAGCTTTTTTTCTTTTTCTTTAAAAGACAAGACTAAAACTTGACTTACTTCTTTAAAACCAAGGTCAATTGGAATATGCCAAGAAATACAAATTGAGTTTTTTAAAAAATTCTCTCCAATTCATAGATTTGTTTATTAAAGTTTTAAATGAACATGGCAAAAAAACCAAACCAATGGCTTTGACCTCATGAAACAAACGCTTTGGAGCAACAAATTTAAAACTTTTCTCAAAATGCAAAAGAAGTTTATTTTCAATGTTGGGAATGTTTTAAGGATTTGTTGAATTCTTACCCCAATCATGGTTTTGAAAAATGGCGTTACGTAAGTTTCTTTTATGAAGGTTTAACTCATGAATCCCATCAATTCATTAAAACAATGTGTAATAAAGAATTCTTTGATAAAGAACCTGATGAAGCGTTAGATTTCTTGGATTGCTTATCTAAAAACTCTCTATATTGGTAATATGTTAATTCAGAAGGTTCAATTAGGTCTAATCTTACTAATGCTCAAAGATGTGTTCATCAACTTAGTAAAAAAAAATAATCTAAATGCTAGGATTGTAAGTTTGACTAGAAAGATTAAAGCTATGGAATGTAGAAATGTCCAAGAACCCAAAGTTGAAACCTTGTGTAGTATTTGCTAAACTCTAGGATACTTTACTTATTATTGCATAATTTCTAACGAAGAGTCCCCTAAATAGGTAAATTATATAAACAAATTGGGCAAAGTTATACAAACCAATTGGGCAAAGTTAGGAAGTTATTTCTATTTCCATCTATATGTTTTGACAAATTCAATTTATAATGAAGAAATCATCCCAATTTTAGTTAGAGAAATGATCAACTACATTTATCTCAAAATTCTCAAAATCTCCACAACAATCTCAAAATTCACAATATCCATATAATTCTCAATTATTAAAAGCATTCACAAAATTTTCATTCATATGAAAATCTTCATTCACGACTCAAAATTTTTGAGGATAGATTGCAATAATTTATACAAGCTTAGAAAGCATTCATTCAAAAAGAAGAAGTTCAGAATATTCACACTTTGCAAGACATTTATGAAATTAAAGAGTTCATACCAAAACTCGCTTTGTCACTGTGCATCTAAGAGAAAGAAAAATTTATTGCTCAGTTTGTGCATTACCCATCTATAAATGAAGTTGCCTCTTCAAGTTCTCCACCTCAACAAAGAAATTGTTAATTTTGTCACAACTCTTTGAAGTGGTAAAACTATTGATAAAATCATTAATTTAACTTTAAAAAGCGATGATAAAGTTAATGGTTTTTCTAAAAATGGAGAAATTCTTGAAACAAAAAATATTGCTTACGTGAATGAGGAGAATGCCATGAGAGGTCAACACTCTCTATATTGATAGTAGAAATTCTAAAAAAAAAAAATGATGCATTTCATGTGGGGGAAATGGAGAGAATTGAGGGAAAAAGTCAAGGTTTCCAAGAATTGTTCTAATTACCATATTTTAAAATTTCAAAATAGGAAATCCTCATCATCATCCAATCATCTGCAAAAGTCAAATATTCTATTCCCTAAAATATGGATAAAGGCCAAAAATATGCTAATCAATTTGAATTAATCATTCCATCATATCTAATCTTCAATAATCATCATTGTCACAAATTTTGGATAGTGTTTGTTGACTATTCGTCAGCCTTCTTCGGCCTACCGATGGCTTACTTCGGCCTACTGAAGTTGTGAGGTCCTACTTGTCGATGAAATTCTATCGGCCTACCGTTCCATGAGGGACAATTCGGCCTACCAAACTTGAAGGTTTGGCTTACCGAACTGCCGCATACACTCAAATACAACAAAATCTTAACTAATTGCTAAATAAATATCATGCATGCAACATTATTGACATGAACACCTTGAGCACACCAATTCCACGTGACTCTCACCTATCATAATACTCAAATAAAATAGTCAGTAACATAAAATCATATAGAAAATACTTAATGTTGTTTAAATATCTATTATAAACCATTACGTAAAAATTGGCAGGTGTTACAGTTTGAAGCCCACTGGATAGCTTCAGCCACTTCCCATTCTAGGGTAGAAATAAGAACATGACACGATATATTTCCTCAACAAATTGCCGAGGATGGAGCAAAGACACGGTGCGATTTGGGTTGTCGTTGACAAACCAATGAAATCGACGCATTTCATACCATCTAGGTTGACGTGTTTGAGAAAAGTTCTTGGGGAGTTGTATCTAGAAAATATAATGAGATTGCATGGAGTTTCGTTGCCCATCACCTCCGATGGAGACACCTGCTTTAACACTAAGTATTGGCAGAGTTTCCAAGAAGTTTGGTTTGCCTTTAAGGTAGTTTGTGGTTCTGTGGAGCTAACATATAGCAGGTCGGGATTGCGATGTTGAGTCACAATGCAGGATATCGAGGTAAGACTCTTACCCTTCCTTTGTTAGCCACCATTTTTTTTTTTTAAAAAAAGGATTTTGGCCACAAAATGATTTCTTTCAAAATGATTTTTAGTGAGAAATTGAGATGAATTCCTTAGTATTTTTCATTACTTGTTGAAAGATGGATGATCATAATGAATCGAATAATGAATGTAGATGAGAATTTTTCAGTAACATGAGACCTTAATAATGATGTAAGTACATTAGGGCATGATTCCATACTCAAAGATCGGGTTGTGTAGAGTGCGACCTTAGGGCTAGGTCCCAAAACCTAGCTGGGCCACTACGGTGATGATAATTATGGTTTGCCCAAGAAATGATAAGAACATTGGACTGTTTTTGGTATAAATGAATTTAATATGTTTTTTTTATTTATTTTTTGAATATTTATATAAATTGCATTTTTCTAAACCTAGTCCTATTGAGCTTTCTGCTCATATTTTTATTTGTTTTGAAAACCTTTCCCCCTAGGTGGATTGCAGCTTAGGACCAATTAGGACGCAACAAGGCAACATGTGAGTTGTAGGAATTCTATTTAGGTTATTTCTTTATTTAAATCAAGGCATGTAATGTTTAAATTTTATTTCTAGTATTGGACTGTGGTTGTAATTCATTATTGTCGATACTATGTGTGTGCACTCATGTGGATCCGGTGGGGCCTGACTCGTATATACTGAAAATTTATTATTTTATTTTTCTTTACTCGCTTAAATTAATGATAATTGCTCTCAAAAGGTTTTTAACTATAACATTTTTTGAAATAACCTTTAATATTTAATTGGAGATTTTAATTAAAAATTGGTTTAACTAAACTAATTAATCTGCCATGTCACATTCCAAATTTCGGGGCATGACACAACCTAGGAAGCAAGTCCTAAAACCTGGATCGGGCCACATCGATGGTGTTAATTCTATGGCTTGTACTAAGTAAGTATTGATTTATGATCTGAGATAAATCATATGCAGCATACGGTAAGATTCCTTTGTTTAAACAAAATCATATTGTTTGTTATTTCGCACTGTTTTTGTTATATTATCAAATGTTGTTTTAGAACTTAAAGACCTACTGAGCCTTTTTTTCATAGTTTTTTACTTGTCTTTTGTTTTATTTTCCCCTTGGAGGATTGCAGTATGCAGCTAAGTAGATTGCTGTTGAATTACTCTCGGTGCTCATGATTCTTGTTGATTATCTATTTTTATATCAAGGCCTATAATTATGAGACTATATTCATACTTTATGATTTATTTTGATGTACTGCAGTTTGCTTGTATTTTTCATTATGCCTAGATTATGTATACACTATTGTGTGGTCCGGTGGGACCTAGATGGTATTTGGTAGATCTTTTAATTTTTTACGTTGTGAGGCCATTTAAAAAAAATTCCCCTTTCCACTATGATATGTTTGATTTAATGCAAGTTGTTTTCTAATTATATTTAATGGTTAATTTTCTTCAAAATTTTGTGAAATATTTAAAGAAATAAAATTTTAAACCTTGGAATTTAAGTAAAATTTTAACTGATTATCTTCATTAAACCACCAGATTACCACCTTGGCTTAAGGGCATGATAATCCCTAGACCGTCATGATCTACAGATAAGATTTTGTCCCTATCCTTGTTCATATCCCCAATTGTAATTCCATGTCCTCGTCCTTTTAGCGTGGGGCTCATCCCTATAGGGCATATTTTCTTTCCTAAGAATTTACTAGAAAACCATGGAATAATATATGGGGATCTATCAGCAAATGATAGATAAGGAAAAGTATATCTACGAAGTTATAGAATAAGTACTTTATTTTTTAGCTTTGTGAATAAACATTTTCTAATTGGTGAAAAATCTATTTTTGATTTCAAAAGGAAATTTATAATAAATATTATGACTAATACTTTGAACCAAGGATCACAATAAAAATGGGAGAAAAATCTAGAAAGTAATCAAAGGCCCTAATTCTTTCAAATGTATTCTCTTTCCTGATGAATATACCTTGAACAAAAATCTTGAATGTTTTGATGAAGTTGAACCACTTTTATCGTTAGGAAAAAGATATTTGATTTTAACATTAATTAAATTAGAAAATAAAAAAAAAAACACTTTGGAAAACTAAATAAGTAACATCACAGTTACTTAAAATCCACTCATTTTAACCTCTCGTGATTTTAATAGTGTCAAAAGATTGGCGTGGGGTAAACCTTTGCCACTTTTCTATCTGCACTTTTTTCACTTGTATTTTCAATTAATAGGTTTCCCCTTTATTGGGCAAAGGTACAAGCTTGTAACCTTTATTGGAATCCATAAATTCTGTTTCGATGTTCATTGTATTTTGATATTTGACTTGTATCAACATTTTCCTATAGCTTTGTTGTGTGCCATGAGATCTTAATAATGTTTCTCACATACATCTTAGTAGCAATTCCAAAAACCATGTAGCTTTCTGGGTTGTCTCATTAAAAGAAATTGTGCGTTTGATTTTAAATATAATAAAGTTTTCAACATTAGCAAAAAAAAAAAAACTTTTCAAAAAAATAAAAATTGATTAATTTCAAATGCAAGTAAAATTTAAAATAAACGGTATTATATTTCGTAAATCACTTTCATAAAGCATTCATTTCTTTTTCATAGAAGGTATAACTACATATCCAAAAATCAATTCAGTTCCTTATTCAAATAACACAACTCAAATTTTACAACCAAAATAAAAAGATTCAATTCAACACAATTCAAATTCATATACCAAACAGACCTTAATCGTTTCAATTCGAAGGCCAGAAGTAAATTTTAGGATAAATTTTATGAATTTCGCTTAAACTATGTCACTTATGTCAAAATACCCTCTAAACTTTAAAACGTACCTATTGTGCCTCCTGAACTATAATACTTTGACTTATTCATCTCTTTAACTTTAAAAAGTGTTATTTTTTCGATAAAATAATACTTGTTACCCTCATTAAAAGGATAAATTCATCCAGTTGACTTAAAATCCTTAAAGAACCAACTTAAATTGTGACACATTCTTGACTTTTTCTCCCTCTTTTTCTCACTTTTGAGCATAGTGCTCTAAAGATAGAATATACGAAAGTTTGATGCCCAACCAGTTCATTTAAGTGAAAAAACATTCATGTTAACCTCTATGTATCATATCTAATTTTAAATCAAAAGAAATTTGGCAATTCCATCTAAATAAACAATATGTTTCAAATTTTTGGGGTGAGTCTGGAGAAATATTATTTTTCAAGGGCACAATTTTTACATTTTAAAGTTTGGGGGCATATTGATACAAGCGACATAGTTCAAAACGAATTCGTAAAAATTTACCCTAAATTTTATTATGATAACATAAATAGTCTTAGCAATGTTGTAAACATATGATAGATTCGTTCATTTGGACTACATATGGGGGAGGTTTTGTATATTATAGATTATGCATCCATCTCAATTAAATTACATATCATGAAAAACCAAAATATGAAACATAGATTTAATAGGATCCAGACAAACACATACTAATTAACTATTATTATTTATTTGATCGCCACATCATTATTCAATAACAGAACAAATGACTATATATATATTTTTTTTGTTTTGAAAGGGACATAACTAATTATTGTAAGTCTCCTAGATATATATCTTCTTTGTATGGTTTGAACTTTGTGGATGAGGCCAGTTGAAGGTTAAATCATTTACATGTTCTTTTTCTGTGTAGCCGTACACGCCATCGTCACGTACAACCCATGAGCAATATGCTGGGCATCTCCAATTACTGTCCCTTTTGGCAGAGTAAATATCGAACGTTGCCGATGCACCACGCCAAGTGAACTGACAATCGAAATGAGTCGTCACCCAAAAATTCACTCGAAACCTGCCATTGGAACGTGCCATTGAAGGGTAAGATATGAACTCCGAGATCGTCTTCTGTAGACCAGCAATGAAGTTTCACCTCTTGCATTTCTGGTAAGTTGTTAAGAACTTGGACAGTGATTTTAGGAGCACCAAATAGAACTCTTTCACGGTATGACTCGACATGAATTTTGGCATTGGTGCTGATTATAAGTACAGAAGAAACAAACAATAATGCAAGGGACCAAGCCTGTGACATCCTGAATTGACCTACAGTATTTGTGTTTAGCAGAACTATTAAAAGATAATATTACACTTACAAGATTTGATATTTCACAATATAGAAAACATCTTCTATTTATGGTTACGGATTGGCAAAAATAATAGAAACATGGATTCAGTAAGGGAAGGTTATTAATAAAAAGGTAAAGCCATAAGATTTTGCTAGTTTAGATTCTCGATTTATGAATAAACTAAATAAGAGTTGTCAAATATAAAATGATATCCATACTTGATTTTAACTTTACGAATAAACTAAATAAGGAATGCCAAATATAGAATAATATCCATGTTTGATCTTAACTAAACAAGGAATCTCAAATATAGAATGATATCCATGCTTGATTTTAATATGGTTAAAAGATTCCAAAAAAACCATGATATAATTAATAACGGAGTGCTTCTATTGACACTCCTAATTGTACTTTGCATATACTCTTTATACTCCCCTCATTCCACTTGTCAACCTCTCTTAAAATATCAAAAAAGTCCCTATACTTAAATATTATTATTGTTTTTCTTTTTTCCACACACCCACAAAACAAACAAATTTTTTTCAAATGTTTCTCTTTTTTAATTTTTATATATAGCAGTAGTTTTTCCTTATTTTATTTTTTCCTTTTATTAAATCAAACTTTGAATTGTAAGGGTTTATATAAATCAAACAATTGCATTTCATTCACTTAAAAACAAGGAGAATTGAATAGTAATTTTTTATATCCTATTTATTTATATGAAACCAAACAATGTTCTTTTTCGGAAACACACAAATTGTAATTATTTACGAAGTAGACAATTTGCAGTGGCTTATATAATTATAAATTACAACTGAAACAATAAAAATTACATTAAAAATAAATTTTGAAGAAGAAATAAACCATGTACTTATTTTGTGGGAGACTTTTTTATAACAGCCCTACTTACATGGCTGTTACTTAACTATATAATCTTAAACTCAAATATATCTTAATGTAAAGTACTTAGATTTGTAGAATTTTTTTTAATGTAATAATAATTTCTTAATACATTTTCTTTTAAAACATTTCTTAATTATAAATAAAACCCTTTTGAAAACTTTTCTAATTTAGATACGTTAAGAATTTTCTTACATTGAAACAAATATATATTTGTTGCAGTATCTGTAGCAACATTTTAATTTCAGAATTATCTAGACTAAGGTTATATGACTGCAACCTCAATTTTTAAAGAATATATACATAATTTAATATTCTCATCTCTAAGTGGTATCTATTCCCATCTCTATGATTCGTCTACGGCTCGCCACTGCCCATCAAGTGTTACTGATAGGTTTCTTACCTATAACATAAACATAACTACGGTAGGAATTTACACTCGCAAAACATAGTTGAAAATTTTTAATAAAAACATGCATGTACAATTATTGTAAATATTAAGTTTGAAAAATAATTAATTTTGTTTTAATTTTCTATCTTTAGAATTGAAATCTAGCAGAAAAACAGAGCAAAATGAGACCAAAACGGGCAAAATCGGACAACAAATGTAAAAAAAATAAAAAGAAATTATAATTTAAATAAAAAAGGACACGTGGTGCGAATCTGATCGTCCAAACTAGCCTCCAAACAAGTCCTAACTGTCTGATCGAGACGCGTGTAGCAAAGTCAGCACCGCTAGATAACGTAGGGTGCATACACATGGAGGAATCTCGGGTGTTGTTAGATCTACTACGGTCATTTCACGTGAGCTCAGTTAGTGTTTAATTTCAGTTCGTCCATTGACTTGATCCAACGGTTCAAGATCGTCCTAGTCTTAGCCCCACTTGGCTCTCCTAAACTCGTTTTTCTCTATGTCTCTCATCTATTTGATTGTGTGATTGATGCCCAAGATTAGGCCGTACTCAATACCTCCAGCCACTACGAAGTAGAGGAATGCATCCAAAAATTTGCATTTGAAGGAGCAAAATCCAACGAGAAAAAAGAAGAAAAAATTCATAAAAAAGGTGCAATTTGCACAAATTGAGGACCACAAATATCAAAAGAATATACAGTAAAAATATTAAAAAATTAAGAATAGTGGCAAAATTTTGCCTAAAAAGGGGGGTTTGGTTCTGAACATCCCCTTCCTCCAAAAAAAAAATGCTACTTAAGTTTTAGTTTTAGTTTTTAATGTTAGCTTTTAGTTTAAGTTTTTGTAAAATATTTCTCAGTTTATACTATAAAAATTATGCTCAATAATATTTCTACCATTTTTATTTTAAATGTCTTTTTAATTTCTCTTTTTAACTGATGAGAGAGGGAAAATTTTAGCAAAATTACCTTAAATATTTTTTTTTTTAGTTTTCGAAGCAGCTATAATGCAAAATTATTTTCCAAGAAAACTTAGAATTTTAGTATTTTCTTAGCTAGAACTCCACCAAAATTCTGGTTTTGATTTTTTGAGAATACAAACTAGCACGGATAATGCTTGGAAGGACCTTGATTAACCGTAGACAGAGAATGGCCCAATAAATGCTTAACTTGTTATTTTATCTGTTGTTTTAGTTAAGCAATGATGAAATTATTCTTATTTATTAAGTTGAGTTTTGTTATATTATAGATATGAAATGACATAGTAAATGTTTAATAATGTTTGATTTATTGTCGACATAGAATGGCATAATATATTCTTAAACTAACTAATAAATAAGAAAAATTAAAATTTGTTTAAGTTAATTACTAGAACGAAACCTTTGAACCTTAATATTGTTATGATCACTGTTGTATCCTTTTAATTTGTTGTTACCAGTGTTGTTTTATTAAAGTTATTTTAAATTAACAACACTTGTTGTTAAAATTATATTTAATTTAAACTATATTTCTTACTACTACAATTCCAAAAATAATGAAATTCTAAAAAATGGGAAAATGCTTAAAAAAATGTGTATACGTTGTGAATATTTTGCAAATGATAAATATTAATCCTCATATTTTTTAGTTTTAAAATAAATAAATAATTAATATAACAAATATATTGAACCTTAGCAATATCTTTCAATGTGGGTTCAACCTCATATTCGTCAAGTTTTATTACTTAAACAACCTTATACTTGGGGTTATATTGGATTGCAATTTTCAAGACCGAACAAGTTTTTTGCACTGTTGCCAGGGAATGAAATTGTTTTAGTGTAGTAAATTTTGTATATACTATTATATTTTCTTTTTTTATTTTACTAATTTATTTTCTATTTTATTTTTTTTCCTTAAATATTTGTCGATTTGCAAGAACTAAGTATTATTTTTGCATGCGTTTTTTATAAGTTACTATTCATATAAGTACTATTCACTTTACTAGTTATAAAATTAAAAATAAAAAAATATTTTCTTTCTTTTTAGTTAAAATTTAGTTATTTTGTTATTTTTAGATTTAGATTTAGGTTTGTCAAAATAATTAATAAAATTGTGATTTTGAGGAAAAGTATACTTTAACAAAGTTTTGTTTGAGGACTACTTTTGGTTCAAAAACTCTTTTCATAACTAGTTACTTTTAGATATTCTCCAACCACCAGTTATTCTAGGAACCGTTCTGACTAAAAGGTTGCTTTTTAAAGAGCCTTCGGTCCACTAATCTTTTGTAGGAACATTCTTAAAGGATATTATTCTCAAAATCTACAAAATAAATAAGGCGAATGCTTTTCACTCACTACTTTATTCTCCCTGATTAAAGAAAAGCTTAGCATATTGTATGGAAAACCCTATAAATAATTTAAATAATTTGGAAGCTGGTTTGGTCTCATGTGTCTAAAATTCATAGATTAATTAGCAAAAGTTTAGAACCAAATTTAGTCTTTGTTGCATCTTCATGTCCACTAAAAATGGCTGATGATAAAAATGTTCACAATGAAAACATTGTTAATCAACAAATCATCAATACTGTTTGTTCGATGCGTGATTGTTTGCAACTACCCTAATAATCCACTCTATCATGTCTGGTTTTTCTTCTCAATGCCCATAACTTTAAGTTTAAACCAAAAATGATTAATTTGCTTCCCAATTTTTATGGTTTAGAATCTGAAAACCCTTATTTGCACCTTGGAGGGTTTGAAGATGTTTGTGCTACCTTCACTGTCCAAGCTATTTCAAATGAAATTGGGCTTAAGCTTTTTCCTTTTTCTTTGAAAGATAAGAATAAAACTTGGCTTACCTCTTTAGAACCTACGTCAATTGCTGCATGACAAGAAATGCATATTGCATTTTGAAGAAATTCTTTCCAACTTAGAAAACTAATGATTTAAAGAAACAAATTCAAAATTTTTCCCAAAATGCAAAAGAAGTTTATTTTCAATATTGGGAATGCTTTAAGGATTTTTTAAACTCTTACCCATATAATGTTTAAAAAATGGCATCATGTTAGTCTCCTTTATGAAGGTTCAATTCCTGAAACCCATCAATTCATTAAAACAATGTGTAATGGAGAATTTCTTGATAAAGGACCTGATAAACTGTTAGATATCCTAGATAACTTAGCTAAAAACTCTCAATACTGGCAACATGTTAATTCTAAAGGCTTAATTAGGTCTAATCAACCCAATGTTCAAAGAGGTATTAATCAACTTAGTCAAGAGAATTATCTAAATGCCTGGACTACTAGTTTATCAAAAAATATTGAAGCCATAGAACGTAAAAATATTCAAGAATCTAAGATTGAAACTTTGTGTAGTGTGTTCCAAACTCTAGGTCACTCAACTTATAACTATCTAGTTTTTGAAGAAGAGTCTCATGAACAGGTAAATTACACAAACCAAATGGATCAACTTAGGAGGCCTTTTCCATCTCCACATTTTGACAGATACAATCTACAGCGGAAAATCCTTCCAATTTTAGTTGGAGGAATGATCAACCACAACAACTACCCCCACATTCATCTCAAAATGTTTAAAATTATCCACCATTTCCACAACAACCTTAGAATTCACAATATCCAAAAAACCAACAATTTCAAAAGCCTCTATAAAATTTGCCACCACCTGACAATTTTAATTCATGAGTTAAACTCTTGAGGATATTTTGCAAAAATTTATTTAGAAACAAGAAGTTATTGACACTCATACTTCACAAGACATTCATGCGATTAAAGAGTCCATTTCTAAGCTTACTTATTTGATTAGCATTAAGGAAAAAAGTAAATTCCCTGCTGAACCTATACATTACCCTTCTATAATGAAGTTGCCTCTTCTCACAACAAGAAAATGTTAATTTTGTTTCAACTCTTTGAAGTGTTAAATTTTTTGATAAAGCTATTAATTCAATTTTGAAAAGTGATGATAAAGTTAATAGTAATTAGGAAAGTTTTGAAAACTAAAATGTTGCTTCAAAAGAGAAATTTTTCCGAAAGTTCTTTTTCTACAACCCTTACTTTCAAAAGAAAAGTCTAATGAGAATGCTGATATTTTTGAACTTTTCAAGCAAGTCAAGATTAATATTCCACTTTGAAATACAATTAAATAAGTTCTATCTTATGCTAAGTTTTTGAAAGATTTGTATACAATTAAAAGAAAGCATAGGGTGACTAAGACTGCATTTTTAGCTGAGAATGTTAATTCTATCATACAATATGATTTACTATTGAAGTTACTTGTGCTATAGGAAACACATAAATTGACCATGCATTATTAGATCTTGGTACTAGTGTCAACCTTTTGCTTTATGCTGTTTATCAACAATTAGGTTTAGGTAAACTTATGTCAACATCTATTAACTTCAGTTAACCGATTGTTCTGTGAAAATTCTAGGGTAAATAGTTAAGGATGTATTAGTTCAAATTGGTAAGTTTTACTTCCCATTAGACTTTATTATTTTGGATACATAACTTGTTTCTACTTCAAATTGTCTAACTCCTTGTCATTTTAAGGCATCCATTTCTTACAACTTCAAATGCCTTGATTAATTGTAGAAATGGTGTCCTAAAATTGACTTCTAGAAACATGACTTCAGAGTTCAATGTAACATGCTGCTAAGCAGTGTAAAGTCAACTTTGTTGAAGGAAGTAGTTCTATTGAATTACCTGATCCTTTAACAAGTTTGGTCAATTCTTTTGAATTGAATGATCCATCAAAAAGGTTGTTCTATGTCTATTTTAATTGATGAAACACATTAAGTCGAGAATTCCATAGTAACAAAAAGCAACATTAAAAATCTAATTTAGAAAAAAAAAGCAGTTGATGAACGTGAAAATGTTGAAAATAAAGAGTTTGATCTTGAGAAAGAACTTCTTAAAATCAGGAGTAACCTAGGCTTTTGGGAAATCTTTTCTCTTTGTGAATCTGGACCTAATGATTTTCCACCACTAATAATTGATCTTGTAGATTCTGATCATGATAAGGAGGTGGTGAATGACTTCGATAAGAAATATCAAGAAGCATTAGGTGATGAAAATTTTTGGAAACTTTCTTTTTCTTACAAACTAACTACAAATGATCATTTAACTCCCATCGTTGAATTTATTTATATATATTTAGACTCAGATGATAAAATAGTATTTAAATTTTTGTTTTTGTTTTTGCTTTTGTTTTTGTGTGTTAGTGTGTTTTTCCTAAAATTTAGAAAAATAATTTTTGAAAAATTCATCAAGAAGGTTGAGATCATGGAGGATATAATCAAATGATTAGTTGGTATTTTTGTATCAATGACCTCTAGAAACGCATTTTAATGAAATAGATATCAATGAATTTTTTTGATTTTTTGACTTTTGTAAATTTTAATTTAAAACAAAAACACAAAAAAATTAAAAATGTTTAAAAACAAATAAAAATTAAAAAATTAAAAACACAAAAATATTTTAAGTTCAATTTTCATATTTGTTAATAAATTTTTATTTTTAGTATTTAATAGTGTGAAGTAATCTGTAAGATTACTTAACTCATTTTTTCGTTTAGTCCAACATTGTTTAGAATAGCATTATATGTGTCTGTATAGTTTTTCCTGTGCCTAAACAGTTGCCTAAATAGTAATCTAGCCTTTGTATATGTAACATATCACTATGCATCTAGGCTCAGAACTCTTTGCTCTTTCTCTCTTTAATTTCTCATTCTTTGTCTAAACTCTTGAGGTCTTTCTGTGTCCTCTCTAGAATTCCTAGAAAATTTTCTAGAAATTCAAAGTCCTTTGATCCTCAAACACTTTTTCTAGAAAAATTCTTTAATCTCTACTCTTTTAATCCCACAAAATCTTCTCAATACTCTCAAATACTTTTAAATCCACTCAAAGCTTTTAGATTTTTCAAAAATTCTCTCTAAAATCTCCCAGTCTTTCAATTCATTCTTAAGAATCTCATCTTTCTCTCTTTCACTATCAATCCTAAATGCGAGCATCTTAAGAAATACTTCCCTTCTCTTTCTTAGAAGGAAATTAGACAAAAGTACAAAACTAAAGTCACTTGTCTTGGGGTTCTTTCTTGTTTTTGAACTTCCAACTGATATAAAAATATATTCTTCGGTCTTCAAAAGTACAATCCAATGTAGCCCCAACTATAAGGTTGTGCAAGTAATAAAACTCAATGAATCTAAGGTCGAACCCATAGGGAATGAATACTGTTAAGGTCCAGTATATTTGTTATGTTAACTATTTATTTATTTTAAAGGAGAAAAGGATTAATATTTATTGTTTACAAAATATATTTACACATTTTTTAAGCATTTTTCATTTTTAGAATTTCATTATTTTGAAACTTCAATAATAAGAAATGTAGCTTAAATTAAAATGAAATTTTAAGAATAAGTGCATTTAATTCAAAATAACGACAATAACAACAACAAATTAAAAGAGATTTAACAGTTATTATAACAATACTAATGTTCAAATGTTACGTTCTGGCAATTAACTTGAACAAATTTTAGTTTTTCTAATTATTTATTAATTGGCTTAAGAATACATTATGTCAGCTTAGGTCGAAAATAAATCAAGCATTACCAACCATTTACTATGTCATTTCATGTCTATATCGTAGCAAAAACACAATTTAATAAACGAGTAGAATTTCAGCATTACTTGACTAAAATAACAACCAATATAATAAGTTAAGTATTTACTAAGTTATTTTCTATCATGGCTAATCAAGGTCCTATCAAGCATTATCTGTACTAGCCTGCGTCATCAAAAAATCAAAACTAGAATTTTGGTAGGGTTCTAGCTAAGAAAATTCTAAAATTCCAAGTTTTCTAGAAAATATTGTAGCCTTATAATTGCTTAGAAAACTAAGAAAGACTAAAAATATTTAAAGTGCTTTTGCCAGAGTTTCCCTTTCTCTCCTCTGCTAAAAAAAGAAATTAAAAAGACATATTTAAAATAGAAATACTTGAAATATTATTGTGCATAATTTTTACAACATAAAATGAGAAAAAATTTACATAAATTTAAAATAAAAACTATGTTGATGTAAGTTTTTTTTTTTTTTTTGCATTTGTTTCGCTCGTTGCGACACTATTTTGTTTCTTTGTTCTTACAAGATTCAAATATAAAATAAACAAACTCACTAAAATTAATTATTTTACAAAGTTAACATCTACAATACTTTTAAAACTATTTATTTTTATTCAAAACAAACAATAATAATTTCAAACTTCTAAAGTTCCGAACTCATTTGGTTTGACACAGATAAAATTTTTAAGGCGTAAAAATATGTTTAAAAATTACTAAAAATATCATAGAACATATTTACAAACTTTAAACATACAATAAAAGTCATTAAGACTCAAAATAAAATTATCATATATTATTTTTATGATTTTAATTAATTTCAAACTAAACTAATATTTTACATATAAAAATGATTAATTACCGAAAATATTATTAAGCATAAAAACATATTAAAAACATATAATTAAATATATTTTTACACTAAGATACTAAAATACTATTTAATACTTAATTCGTTTAGTTAAGGAGTTTAACAAGAAATTTTAATGCAAGATGATTGATTTTAACTTTAAGAAATATGCATTTTCTAAGTCTCATCACACCCCCTTACCAATTTAATACTAGTCTCGAGCAATTAAAGCGATAAAACTTAAAAAAAATCAAAGATTTGATTTTTCAAAAGCTGGTAATTTCTCGCTGATTTTCATTAAGGATTATCTCAGATTCATGCCTCAAAGTAAAAAGGCAAATATTGATCAAGTTTGTAGTTCATTTCAAGAGCATGTCTCATACTTAAGATGGATTTTTTCTATCACTAATCTGTATATACTAACCAGAAAAATTTAGATTAATATAAACTAATTTGTCTTAATAAAATCTTATAAGTTTGTTTTTCATGATTCTCTCCACTAATATAGTATAACACTTCATTAAAGATCGTAGGACTTTTATTCGGCTTGTAATATAAGGCGAGGGTAAAAGGTAGGTTGAAGCTTAATTCACCAATAAAACACTTATAAAATTCTCAAAACCTTAAAGATGTACAATTTGATTCCAAGTTAAAAAAAAAAAAAAAAAAAAACCCAAACTTGAAATAAAATTACATTGTCATTCACTTTTATTCAATATTTTCTTTTCTTTTTCATCTTTTACTCTTTTTAAAAAATATTTTTTTCTTTCTTTTTTTACTTATATATATATTTACAGAAATACAAAGTAATAGAAAGTTACAACAAAGTCACTGAAATTACAGACTTAATAGACTTTCTTAACCCAACCCAACTTCCTATAACATTGGCATAAAAACAATTACATTTGAAAAATCAGATCCCTTATGAGTGAAAGGTATAAGAAAGGACTATGAATTTATTAAAAAGGCTAAGCTAAAAATGTGGGTGACAAAGAAAAATAAAATATTAAGCTCAATGGGGTGACTGGAGATATAGAATGTAAACAGGTAAGCTTAATAGGCTCAAACATTCTAAAGATGGCCAAAATAATATCTATAACTTAGTGTTATATAAGATTTCGTCTCAAGAGGGATTCAAACAAGTTATAAGATTTATAAAAATAAATTAGATTACAATAACATAAACAATCTCCAAATTAGTATGACAAATCATATATCAATTTTAAGTGCTCAAATTTTACGAAAATCAAAACCTAAATATAAGGTAGACACAAGAAACTAACATAAACTTAAACAACATTTGAATTTAACCTCAAGTCATGCAAATGATATAACCTTTGATTTTGTCATCGGAGAAGAGGCAAATCACCAAAAAAAACAAAAATATTTACATATATTATAAAATATATTTTAGATTTTGAAATTTTCTAATTTTTGTTTTTTAAATTTTTAAATTTTTTAATTAAATAGGTCAAATGCCAACAAAAAATAACCCTTTCCCCCAACATAAATTTGAACTTTATCTCCAATGTTTAACAAGATTAAGTAGAAAGAGTAACAACATATATATACAATAGCAGTTATTTAAAAGACAAATATAAACATAAACGAACATGCCATAGGTCAAGATACCTAGAATAATACCTAAGGCTTTGGTACCTCTAGAACAAACTCCTGCGCCAACATTACCCATCAAACCTAGACTACCCCCTCCATACACAAGATTCACCCTTTTCTTAGCTAAGACATGACCTAAATGGAATATAGCTTCTATGTACTCGTTACCCTTTTTTGAACTAGAGCCATAAAACACACAGATATTTGTGAAGCTTTGAGATGATTTGGATGAGGATGCCATAACGACTTTCTTTTTAAATGTTTTATGTTTCTTTTTTTTAATTAACTCGATTTTTACACCGCTCTATATAAAACCTAAAACTAAGACGATATCTTATACACATCTAAGTAGAGAAAAGGATAAAACTATTTGCCCAAGGATAACTACCCAAGAAAGGGGTGAATTGGGTTTTCGAAAATTTTTACAATTATTGGAAAATTTCTCAAATAACATGCTTAAGAAGTAAATATAAGAACAATGAAATATAAGAACTACCCAACAACAATTAAATAGCAATCTAGTAAAGAGTATGGAGAAGGAATGCAAACGCTATTTATAGTGGTTCGACAAATATGTCTACGTCCACTGTCGCCAAGCTAAACTCCTTTGCTTGACCTCTTGCACTATTCAATCATCTTTTTGGCACGACCACTCCTTTGTACAATCGGTGACTTGCTCAACCCAAGGCTCACCACTCCCTCTTACAAAGTGACAATTTTTTAGAGATTCTCTAACCAAGAATTCCCCAAATTTACAAGGCTTTTGAAACCCAACTATATAGATAAATGAGGTTGTAACTTTGGTACACTCACAAGATATACACTCCAAAACAAAAGAGATATAATACAAATTTGGTATGTATTTGGAGGTGTGAGTAATTCTCAATAAGAGTATGAAATAATTTTGCCTCAAGAGAATGTGTGTGTAATGAATGCTTGAGAAGAACATTGTAGAATAATGTCAAATATCTCTACTATTCATTAACCATTTATTGCTCATTGAATGAAGGGGTATTTATAGCTCCTAAGTGCTTATAAACATCTAAAAGTATCAATTTTCAATCAAAATAGCTGTTGCAATAGGAGCTCTAACGGTCAAAAAACTAGCCGTTACAGACAGTTTAGCAGGCCCAAGTTTGAGGCGCTAAAAATCAAGTTCTTAACGGTCACCAAATTGGCAGGCCGGCTCACAATTCAGTAGGCCAAACTTTGAACCATCGGCAGGCCGCTAGAGCCTCTGCTAAACAGGGATCTAAAACCCCCAAATTGGTAGGCCAAAGCGGCAAGTTCGATAGGTCGATCATGTTCAGCAGGTCAACCACACTTGGTCGGCAGGCCGATCTACCGTAGGCCAAATTTGCCCGTGAGACCTGTTTTGAAACTTGTTTCATAAAAATCCTATTTAAATACTTCTTATGCAGTTTAAGACATATTTTCACGTGCAATTTGAATTCAAACAATATCATGATGAATGCAATGTGAGTGTGTGTGTGTGCTCTTGAGCTTTCCTTTGATCATTCAATTTGAGAATTGCTCACTTACACTTTTAGACTATAGAATCTAAAACTTGTAATCTTCTAGTCCTCGTGAGTTCCTTTCAAATCTCTACTTCTGCAAGCTTTCTTGAGCCGCTTTCATTCGATTTCTTGAAATGTAAACTTTATGATACTCAAGATAATTATTAGTTTAAAAATGTATTTTTCACACATATTAAAAAAAATGTATTTGTTATCATCAAAACAATATTGAAACAACTTTGTGAAACCTTGGAGCCAACAATCTCCCCCTTTTTGATGATGACAAAACAATTTTTGATTGTCTTTGAAAAAATTTCCGTTGCTCCCCCTTAATATGTGTAGGTTTTTCAAAATATGACAATTTGAAAATATTTTTGCAGAAGCTCCCCCTGAAGGTGATATTATTTTAAGATAAAATTGAAAGAACTTGCCCTGAAAAATATGCTTTCCTTTAAACATCAATTACATTGCAAATGCTAAGATACCAATAGATATAAGATCAAAGCAAAATGCCAATATATAAGATATCAAGAGTACAAAGATAAAAATTTCACAAGGAACCACCATCCTTATATCTCTACATGCATCAAACTAACTCCGAATGAAGATACCAATCATATGTAAATCATCAAGTAAATCAGCAAAATCATCAAGAACCACCATCCTTATATCTCCACAATCCAAAATATGCACATTCTCCCCCTTTTTGACATCACCAAAAAGTAAACAAATAGAGCCAAAAAAAAAACCAAATTAGTCATTGAAATGTTTAAATTGTCACAATCCATAAACAAAGTGCATAAAGTTGCAATGTTAAACTTAAGAGAATAAGTAAACGACGAAAACATGATGAGGAATTTATGGTTGGCTTGATGATCCTCCACCAAACGTGCATTTGTCGAAGAAGGTTGAGAATTTCTTGTTGATCGGCTTGCAAATTTGCAATGTTGGCCCCCATCTTTTGCTGCTGCTCAAAGAGGAGTTGTTGGTGCAAATAAAGCCTTTGAAGAGTAATAGGCTTTTCGTCGTCATCATTACCACCTTGAGCTTCAATGTTGGCCATCTCTTCTTCTTCTTCTTCTTGAACACCTTGAGGAGTGGCTTGCCCACCGACAGGCACCATTGTCATTGAACTTCCTCAAATCCCATTTTGCTGATGCTCAGGGCACCAAAAGCAAGATAAGGTTTATAAAGAGCCACATCTTTCTCATCAACAATTACATTAAATGAGTAAAAGATTTTGGTAAGAAGGATTCCATATGGCAAACTAGCACTCTTTTTGCCTTTAGCAACATCAATCATCTATCTTGCTAACAAAAGGGGCAAATTTATTCTAGTACCACTTAAGAGACAGTAAATAAGGTGAAGGTCAAGAAGCTAGACTTCATCCTTATTGCCGGCTCTAGGTAAAGTGTTGGTGATGATAAGCCTATGGAGAACTCGACTCCAAGGAGGTAAGGATGCTGCATTAAGTTTCCTAGGCAGACTCCTGTCATCATTCTCAAAGATAATCTTGGCCGTGATTTCTTTATCGTACATCCACTACTTAACCCCATGAATATCCTCACCCTCTAGTGGCATATCAGGTATTTCACCTAATATAGTTGGTGTAACTCAATGGTTCTATTCTTCATAGTCACAGAGATTTCAATAGGGTCATATGAGGCTCTAAGGTTGGCGTAGAAGCCTTTGACAAGCCTAGGGTAGATATTTTCCTTCATGATCATAATGCTTTTCCATTTAAGCCTACCAAAGAGAAATTCTATACCAAAACTAGCAAAATCATCGAATGAGATAAACTTTCCATCAATAATCTTCCTAGTGGAGAAAAAATTAACATAGTTTTCATTGGAAAATTCTTCCAAAGTTACCTCTTTGTTGGTTTCCTTGTGTATGATGGATTTAGTGCACTTGAATAGTCGAGAGCTTGAAGCCATTAGTGAATGTAGAAGATAGAGCTCAAAAAAATTATAGGTTAGAGCAAAAATGAAGAGGAGCTTGAGAGAAAATGTGAGAGAACTCAAGAAAAGTGCAGAAAGATGAGAGAGAGAGATGGAAACTCACAAAATTTTATGAAAATCACAAGACAATCAAAGCATGAAGGAGTGGGTAAGATTTTTCGCACTTGAGCGAGAGAGAAACGGCAATTGAGAGCTAGAAAAAGTAAATGAAATAGGGTTTGCTTGAGTTTTGGGGTTTATATACCCCGAAAGATCGGCAGGTCGAACTTTAATTTTGGCAGGCCAAACATTTCCATTTCGGTAGGCCAATGTTTTTCATCAGCAAGCCAAATTCATCAGAATGGATAGGCCGATCCTAAATGGTCGATAAGTCAACTGCTGTAGTCGACCAATCACTAGAAAAATGCAAAAAAACACTGTTTTGCCCAAATTAAAAACACAAACACAATTCAAATCATCCTACAAACATGCCTAAACATAAATTGAACATAAAAGCACAAAGAAACACTAAATCAACCATTGAGTGCATCAAGATAAGCAATAAGTATGTCAATGATCAAGCAAATGTAATTCTAAAGGATCAATCACTCCAAGTCCTCTTCTAAGATGTGAAAAACATTCTAGTGCAAGAGATTTTATGAAAATATTTGCTAGTTGGTCATTTGTGCTAATGAATTCCAATGTGATATCCCCTCGTTGAACATGGTCACACAAAAAGTGATGTCTAATCTCTATATGCTTTGTGCGTGAATGTAGAACCTGATTCTTTGACAAATTGATTGCACTAGTATTGTCACATAAAATTGAAACCTGATCATAGCTTAAACCTAAATCATTTAGTGTTTGCATCATCAAAAGGTTTTGTGCACAACAACTAGCCACCGATAGGTATTCCGCTTTTGCAGTAGAAAGTGTAACCATGGCTTTTTTATTGCTAAACCATGAAACTAATGCAAATCCTAGGAAGTGACAAGTCCCACTTGTGCTTTTCCTATCAATTGTGCAACCGGCCCAATCGGCATCAGAATAACTTAGTAAGTCTATGTGTGTGCCTTTGGGATACCATAATCCTAGGTTCTTAGTACCACTTAAATATCTAAAAATGCGTTTAATGGCACTAAGGTGAGATTCCTTAGGATTAGATTGAAATCTTGCACAAACCCCTACACTAAACATAATGTCGGGTCTATTAGCAGTTAAATATAGCAAGGATCTGATCATACCTCTATATTTGGTGATGTCCATTGCCTTGCCATCTTCATCTTTATCAAGCTTGATTGATGAGCTCATAGGAGTTGGCATTGGCTTGAGATAATTCATTTCAAATCGTTTAAGTAGATCCTTCACATACTTGGCTTGATTTATGAATGTCCCTTCTTTTGTTTGCTTGCTTTAAAGTCCAAGGAAGAAATTTAATTCTCCCATCATGCTCATCTCAAATTCACTGTGTATACACTTAGACAATTCTTCACATAGAGTGTGGTTAGTAGCACCAAAAATAATATCATCAACATATATTTGAACAATAACTAAATCTTCACCCTTCTTTTTGATAAAGAGAGTAGTATCCACTTTTCCAGCACAAAAACCGTTTTTAATCAAAAATTTGCTTAGTCTTTCATACCAAGCTCTAGGAGCTTGCTTTGGACCATACAAAGCTTTCTTTAATTTGAAGACATGATCTGGATACTTATGATTTTCAAAACCGGATGGTTGTGCTACATAAACTTCTTTTAAAATGTATCCATTTAAGAATGCACTTTTGACATCAATTTGATAAAGAGTAAAACCCTTGTAGCATGCAAAAGCAAGTAACATTCTAATGGATTCTAGACGAGACACCGGTGGAAAAGTTTCTTCAAAGTCAATACCTTGTTGTTGATTGAAACCTTGGGCCACTAGTCTAGCCTTGTTTCTCACAACATTACCTTGCTCATCCTTTTTATTTCTAAATACCTATTTAGTCCCAATTACGGATTGAGAACTAGGTTTAGGGACAAGTTCCTAAACATCATTTCTTTCAAATTGATTTAGCCCTTCTTGCATTGCCAAGATCCAAAAGTCATCATTTTCGGCTTCTTTAAAACTTTTTGGTTCAATTTGAGAAAGAAAAGCTAAGTTGTTGCAAATATTTTTAAAAGATGCTCTAGTTCTCACCCCATGAGTTGGACTATCATGAGCAATAATGTCAGTTTGAGGGTGATAAGGGTGATACCTCCAATCTTTTGGTAGTCATTGTGAAGTACTTTCTTCTTTTAGTGTTTCTTCTAGTTGTTCCTCATTCTTTCGTGAAGCTTGAATGGAGTCTTCCTTTGTATCCTTTGCATTGTTTTTGATCTCTAGCTTCTTTATTTGATTCTCCAAACCTAGATCGTCATCATCTTCTATTCTTTCCAAAGAAGCATTAGTCTCATAAAAAACAACATGTACGGATTCTTTAACAACAAGAGTTCTTTTGTTGAATACTCTATAAGCTTTGCTAGAGGTAGAATAACTGAGAAAGATACCAACAACGGATTTTGAATCAAATTTTTCCAAATTGTCTTTGGTGTTTAAAATTAAGCATTTGCAACCAAAAATCTTACAATAGCCGATATTGCGTTTTCTTCCCTTCCAAAGCTCATATGGACTTTTGTTCATTTTTGGTCTAATAAGAACTCTATTAATCACATGGCAAGAAGTATTAACAGCCTCGGCCCAAAAATATTTTGGTAAACCATTTTCGTTAAGCATAGTCCTAGTCATTTCTTGCAAAACTCTATTTTTCCTTTCAACAACTCCATTTTGTTGTGGTGTTCTAGGTGCTGAGAATTTATGTTCATAGCCCTTCTCATTGCAAAACAACTCAAAGGCATCACTGTCAAACTCACCACCGTGAACACCTCTAATGGAGGTGATCATGTAGCCTTGTTCATTTTGAACTCTTTTGCAAAAATATGAAAACATTTGTAAAGCATCATCTTTGTTTGATAAAAACAAAACCTATGTGACTCTTGAAAAATCATCAACTATGACAAAAGCATATCTTTTACCACCTAGACTTGTAGTCCTAGAAGGGCCAAGAAGATCAATGTACAAAAGTTGCAAAGGTCTAGTGGTAGCAATATCGGAAATGAATTTAAAAAAAAAATTGACTTGCTTTCCAAATTGGCATGCATCACACACTTTCTCCTTTTCAAAGCTTAGTTTTGGTAAACCTCTAACAATATCATTTTTGGAAATTTTTGAAATCAAATGCATGCTTGCATGACCAAGTCTTCTATGCCATAACCAAGATTCATCATTCAAAGTGGAAAAACATTGGTTTTGGTTTGAATACTTTTCAATATCAATTGTATAAACATTATTGTGACGGTCACCTATGAACACCACTTCACCATTGCAAACGTTCTCAATCAAACATCTAGAGGACTCAAAGATTATCTTATACCCTTTATCACACAATTGACTAATGCTAAGCAAATTATGTTTCAAATTATCAACCAAGTATACATTTTCAATTAAGGTAGAGGAATTGTTACCGATATCACCTATACCAAGGATTCTTCCTTTTGTGTTGTCTCCAAAGGTAACATTTCCACCTTTCTTCTTAACAAAATAGGAGAATAGTGACAAGTCCCTCATCATATGCTTTGAGCAACCACTATCTAGGAACCATCTTGCTTTCTCCTTTATTGGTACCTACAATAAATTAAAGATTCAAGTTTTGATTTGCGGTACCCACATGACCTTGGGTCCATCATTGTTAGTTCTTTTGCGTTTTGGAACCCACTTGTATTTGGTTCCAAAATAAGCATTATTCTTTATTTGACATGAAATGGATGTGTGTCCGTCTTTGTTGCAATATGTACACACATATTTTGAACTTGTTGATGCTTTGACAAAGTAATTTTTAAAATACTTTTGATCAATATGTGGTTTATATCCTAAACCACCTTTATTAAAAATGCATCTTTGTTCTCCAAGCATTAGTTCAAAATTTTTCTTTCCATTTCTGAAATTCAAAACCGTCTTTGTCAAATCATCAACCTTTTCCTTTAAAGATGCATTTTAAATGATCAAGGAATCATGCATGTTTTTCTCAACTTTCACACTTTCTATCTCTTCTAAGAGCCTGGAATTTTCTTTGTGAGAGACAAGTTTTTGAGAACTAACTTTTCATAATCTTCATGCCAATCATTGAAAGCATTTTTCAATTCTTAAATATCTATTTTGTTATCACTATCAGATGAGTAAGAACTAATTACCTCATTGTCGTCATCTACCGCCATGAAGCATATGTTGGCGACTTCTCTTGGCCTGTCATCGTTAGAGTCCTCGGATTCCAGTTCATCCCATGTAACTTGTAGTGCCTTTTTTTGACTCCTTTTTACCTATTTTCTTTCTTAATGGACAATCCGGTCTTATATGACCGGTTTTCTTACAATCAAAGCAAATAATATCATCTTTAGATTTCTTAATTTGATCATTCTTCTTTTTCATACCTTTTCCATGATAGATCTTTCGGTGGAACTTTTTGTATCTTTTGGCAATCATTGCCAATTCTTCAAGGTCCTATGAATTGAGGCTCTCTTCCTCTTCTTCTTCATCATCATAGTCGGTGAAGGAGGCTTTTAGTGCAATTCCTTTCTTTCTTTTGTCATCCTCTTCTTCCTGTTGGTTTTGTTTCCTTATGATCTCATGCATCATGAGTGAGCCTATCAATTCTTCGATTGGCAATGTTGATAGGTCCTTGGCTTCTTCTAGTGTTGTCCTCTTCATATGCCAAGAAGGTGGTACTGATCGTACTAGTTTTCTTACCAATTCACTTGTAGTGAAGTTCCTACCAAAGGATTTCAAACCATTAACGATATCGGTAAAATGAGAATACATATCGGTAATAGATTCATGATCCTTCATTTTAAACATTTCATAATCATGAAGAAGAAAATTAATTTTAGTCTCCTTGATTAGGTTCTTTCCTTCATGAACCACTTCAAGAGTATGCCAAATTTCTTGTGCCATGGTGAGTGATGCGATTCTATTGAACTCATTCCTATCAAGAGCACAATATAAAGTATTTACTGCTTTAGCATTTAAAGAAATTCTCCTTTTGTCCTCATCAGTATACTATTTATGTTCTTTAGGAACTAGACCTTTTTCTACCTCTTTCATAGGTTGAAAAGGACCACTTTCAGTAACATCCCAAAGATCAAAATCAACCGATTATAAATAAATGGACATTCTAGTTTTTCAATAATTGTAGTCGGTGCCATTGAAAAACAAAGGCCTATTTATGGATTGACCTTCTACTACTTGGGTAGCCATGCTCAAGATTGTAAAATCTTTTTGAAAAATTAACACGAGCTTTCGGCTTTGATACCAATTATTAGCCCAAGGATAACTACCCAAGAGGGGGGTGAATTGGGTTTTCGAAAACTTTTACAATTATTGGAAAATTTCTCAAGTAAAATGCTTAAGAAGTAAATATAAGAACAATGAAATATAAGCACAACCAAACAACAATTAAATAGCAATATAGTAAAGAGTATGGAGAGGGAATGCAAATGCTATTTATAGTGGTTTGGCAAATATGCCTATGTCCACTATCGCCAAGCTAAACTTGTCATGCCCCACAGTACAAGAGGTGACATGGCGGATTGATTAAGGTAATTAATGTAAAATTTAATTAAGATATGAGTTTAAATCTTTAATTTAAATTATGAAAATATGAAAATTTTTGAAGCACTTATATTCATTAAATAGATATGAACTTGAGGTAAACATTAAGTAGGTAATAGTAAATAAGAGAACGAGAATGGGTCCCACTGACCCACATCTTGTGCACACACATAGTACTAACAATATTACATTACATCCATAGTCCAAATAAAGAGAAAGTAAAAATGTTACATGCCTTGTTTAATAATATAAATTACCTACTAAGTTCTTCTACTACTCTTGAGTTCTGTCTGTGGAATCCTCCTTGAACCTCAACGGATATCCACCTAGAGGGGGGAAAGTTTAAAAACAAATAAAATGTGAGCGAAAGGCTCAATAGGACTATATTTTAAGAAATATTAAATTCAAAAGGAAATATCATTATTCAAGAAATTATTTAAAAGGAGACTTGAATAAATAAGTTGAAACAAAACCATTCTTACCCAAACAGTTTACTGGTCAACTAGAAAGATCATCAATTTCTTTTTCTTGGCAAACCATATGAATAACACCACCGTAGTGGCCCAGCTGGGTTTCGAGACCTGCCCCAAAGGTCGCACGCTACACGACCAGATCTCTGTTATGGCATCATGCCCATATATTCATTTTTGTCATTATTCAAAACCCATTTACTAGGTATTTTTTATTTACATTCATTATGAAGTTCATTATGAAGTTCTTATCAGTTCACGGTTTATAAAGATAACCGATAAAATTCTTTTTTAAATCAACCATCGAAATCATTTTGGGAAAAACCCTTTTGAAGGCCCAATCATTTGAAACTGGGTTACCAAGAAAAGGGGTAGAAGTCCTACCTTGATACTCATGCCGATACTCCACACCATAATCCCAGTCTGCTATACGTTAGCTCCACGAAACCACAAATGACCCTAGATAAACTAGGTCTATCAGTATCTAGTTTAAGATATTCTACGTTGCTAAACTAGTTCATGGTGCCCTAATGTGCCATTTGTACCTTAAAATCATTTTATAAAGTTAGGGCTTCAATCGGGGTTCAAAATAGTGAAAACGGATGAAAAATCACAAACTTTCTCCTTGTTCGGTCGGCCTACTGGTTTCCCTGGTTCAGCCGGCCGAATAGTGCAGTTCGGCCTATCAGAAAACTAAGTCTGATAGGCTGAACATTTCCAGGTTTGGCCTGTCGGACTGATGAATCCAGCCTACCGATCCCTTGAATCTGGCCTATCGAACTAGAAAATTCTAGAATTTTCCAGCCACGGGTTTTGGGCCTCCCAAACCCCAAATCTTCATTTCAACCTGTTTTTCTCAGTTCTCAGGCATGGAAATCAAGCATAGATGATAGAAAAATATAATAGGACATTTTTAAACTCATTTAAACAAGATTTGCACTCAAAATCCAAGAAAATCTAAAAATAGAGAAAAATGGAGAAAAATAAAAAATCTTGTTTCGAATCCGTTTTCCTTCAAACAAGGCTTAGATCCTTGTTGTTCTAAGTTTCTCTAACTTAGATTAAAAGGTTTTCTAAGCTCAAATAAGCTTAAATTTCAAAATGCAAGAAGAATTGAAATATTGAAAAAGTTTTGAAATTTGGAAACTAACCTTGAATCGAAGCTTCAAATCATGTCTTTTGTTGTTCAAACACGTTCCCAAGCCTCCAATCCACTAACCTGAAGCTTGGGGCTCGATTTAATTTAAAGTTTTGGAGAGGATTTGATAGAAAAAGAGAGAGGCAAAGGGTGAGAGAAACACACACAGGAGGGGGAGAGAGAGAGAGCTGAGAGTGAGGGAGAGTGGAAGAGAGGAGGGAGAAATAAATAGAGGAAAGAAGATGGTTTTGCTGTAAGAAAACCGTGTGCAGCACACCATTTTCAAATGGGACATACTTGGTATTGGACAAATTATTTTGTTTTTAAAAATTCAAAATAACATTTAAAATAATCAAAACCAACTAAAAATCATTAAGGAAATCAAAACAACTTTAAACTCAAAATTTTTACCAAATAACCAAATTGAGTTTAACATATTCATTATGGCACACTAATACACCATTTTGCATTCTAATATTACTTAATTAATTTCAAGCATTACAAAACTCCTTTGCTTGACCTTTGCATTATTCAATCGTCTTTTCGGCACGATCACTCCTTTATACAACCGGTGACTTGCTCAACCCAAGCTCACCATGCCTCTTTACAAAGTGACAATTTTTCAAAGATTATCTAACCAAGAATTTCCCAAATTTACAAGGCTTTGGAAACCCAACTATGTAGATAAATGAGGTTGTAACTTTGGTACACTCACAAGATATACACTCCAAAACAAAAGAGATATAATACAAATTTGGTATGTGTTTGGAGGTGTGAGTAATTCTCAATAAGAGTATGAAACAATTTTGGCTCAAGAGAATGTGTGTGTAATGAATGCTTGAGAAGAACAATGTAGAATAATGTCAAATATCTCTTCTATTCATTAACCATTTATTGCTCATTGAATGCAAGGGGTATTTATAGCTCCCAAGTGCTTAGAAACATATGAAAGTATCAATTTTCAGTCAAAATAGCCATTGCAATAGGAGCTCTAACGGTCAGAAAACTAGCTGTTACAGACAGTTCGGCAGGCCAAAGTTTGAGGCGCTGAAAATCAAGTTCTGAACGGTCACCAAATAGGCAGGCTGGTTCACAATTTGGCAGGCCGAACTTTGAACCATCGGCAGGCCGAAGATAGCTTTCGGTAGGCCGCTAGAGCCTCTGCAAAACGGGGATCAAAAACCCCCAAATTGGCAGGCCGATCATGTTTGGCAGGTTGACTACACTTGGTTGGCAAGCTAATCTGCCTTAGGCCAAATTTTCCCATGAGACCTGTTTTGAAACTTGTTTCACAAAAATCCTGTTTAAATACTTCTAATGCAATTTAAGCCATATTTTCACATGCAATTTGAATTTAAACAATATCATGATGAATGCAATGTGAGTGTGTGTGTGTGCTCTTGAGCTTTCCTTTGATCATTCAATTTGAAAATTGCTCACTTACACTTTTAGACTATAGAATCTAAAACTTGTAATCTTCAAGTCCTCATGAGTTCCTTTCAAATCTCTGCTTGCACAAGCTTTCTTGAACTACTTTCATTTGCTTTCTTGAAATGTAAACTTGATGATACTCAAGATGATTATTAGTTTGAAAATTTATTTTGCACACATATTAAAAAAATTGTATTTGTTATCATCAAAACAATATTGAAATAACTTTGTGAAACCTTGGAGCCAACAAAAATGTTAGGAAAAATTAGGTAAAGACTTTGTAAGGACAGGTATGAACATGTGGACAAATGTGACACAACTATAGAACTTTTGAAAATTTTTACTCAACAAACTATTTAACTTTTGACATATAAGACATTATTGTACAACTTTGGACAAAATGGGACCTAAGTTTAGAAATCAAGACAACTCTTATCTTATATGACACACAAAATGCCTATGGAAAGAAATTAATGCATCTGACAAAAAAGTCAAAATATTATTATTAAAAGAAATAAGTACTACAATTACAATTATTAAACAAATATTGTAACAATCGCACAAAAATAAAAATCTTTTTATTGATGAAATTTTATTCAAAAATAAATTAAGGAAAACTTATGTTCATCAGAACGCATCTCAAAAAATTTCATCACTCAGCCATTCTGATGATTTTTCAATAAAACCAAGATCATTTCTCCAATAAATTTTCAAAATTTTTCTAAGTAATGAAAAACACACAAAAAACAAAGAACACTTTATAGATCTTGCTTCGAACTAGAAGGATCGATAGTTTATTTGCCATCTAATTTTCTTGCAAACTGAACAATTGGGTCTCTTAATGTTAGATTCTGAGAAGTTCTTTCTTAGCATCAAATTAAGGCCAAAGTCTACAGATCACTCCTTAACACATACCCACTAGGATGGTCTAAAAGAGAATCATGAAAATCATCTAAGTTTTTTTTTCAAAAAAAGCCTATCCTTACAGAAAAGTATTTTATCCTCCCTATTCATAGACACAAGACATTTTGACTTACACTTATGCTTACAATTTGGACAAGAGCACTTAGGAACTTTGATGTTATAGCTCTAGTTCTTCTTTTTCTAGCATACAGACTTGTACCCATCCCAAGCAGACCTTTGTTAGTAACATCACTAGGATGAGTAAGACCTTTGATATATATTTTTATATCTATTAGAAGTTTAAAACAAGAAAAAAAACAAGGACGTGTAACTCTGATTTTGTATTTCTCTCTGATTTTTTTTTTGAGAAAGGGAAGGAAAATATTTCTTAAAGTGCTTATATTTAGGATCCATAATGAAAGAGAGAAAAAGATGAGATTCTTGAGAGTGAATTGATAGACTGGGAGATTTTTTAGAGAACTAGAAGCTTTGAGTGGATTTGAGAGTGTTTAAGAGAGAATTAAGAAGAATTTGTGGAATTAAAAGAGAAAATATTGAAGATTTTTGGAAAAAGTGTTCAAAAAATTGAAGAACTTTGAAGGATTCTAGAAAAATTCTAGGAATTCTAGAAAGAAGATAGAGAGAATTTGAGAGTTTAGAGAGAGAATGAGAAATCTAGAGAAAGAAAGGCAAAGAGTTCTGAGCCTAAACACATAGTGACTAGTCATATAGGCAAAGGGTGGGATACCATTTAGACACAGAGAAAACTGTATAGACGCATGTAACACTATTCTAAACAGTGATGGGCTAAACTAAAAATAGGCTAAGTAACCTAATGGATTACAACACACTACTAAACACTAAAAATAAACATTTATTAACAAACTAACTTTAAAAAAAAAAAAAAAAAAAACAGGTCATCTATCCTAGGTAATGGGTATTTGTTTTCAATTGTTGCCTTGTTTATCTCTCGAGAATCAATACACACATGAAAGGTAACATCTTTCTTCTTACCAAACAACATAGGTGCTCCCCAAGGTAAACGGCTTTGGTGGATAAATCCTTTACCCAATGGTTCTTGTAATTAAGTTTGGAGCTCTTTGTGTTCTACTGGGGTCATACAATATGGTGCCTTAGAAATTGGTTCAGTTCTAGGCATTAACTCTATCTCAAAAGAGATCTCTTATTCTGGTGATAATCCTAGTAATTCTTTTGGAAATATTTAACAAACTCCTTAATAATAGAAACATTTTCTAGCTTTATCTTTACTTCTTGATCCTTGTTCACTATATTAGCCAAGTACCCAATACATCCACTATCTAACTTTTTTTTTTTTTTTTTGCTTTTATAGTAGATATCATCATTCTTGGCTTTTTAGGGGTTCTTCCAAAAGAGACAAACTTCTCTTCTCAAGCGGGTCAAAATGTAACTTTGTGTTGTTGACAGTTAATCTTGGCATTGTACTTTCGCAAAAGTCTATTCCCAAGATCACATCATATTCGTAGATATCAATAATAATTAAATCAACGAATCATCTAAAAAACTCTTCTTAACTTACTTGAAAACATTCTTATGTAGTAAACTTGTATGCGAAAATATGAAACAAAATTCCTTAAAACGTAAAATTTTTGCCAAAACTTTTATTACAATAAAAGCTATAATAGATCTATATTACTTAAAATATTTGACAACACCTATCATGCTTTTATTACAAAGTACATATTTAACAACTTAAACTAAAAACCATACTTGTTTATCACTACACAACCAAACTTTCATTCAAAACAACAACAGAATTAGGCCACAGCAGTATCCATAACTCAATCTTCTTATATTATCCATGCTACATCCAATTCATCGTTTCTTATTCCAACCTCTTCGCAGGATTTCCTACAACATAAGGGAACTATTTGAGCTTTCACTCGGCAAGTTCTAAAATGTCTCACAAAGCATTTTAAACATATTCAAACATCATTATAATGCATGATTTTATTTATGCTTCTTTATGAACTTTGTTTTATTTTACTTTATCTTCTACTGTGGGTCCAAGGGTACATATGGTATGCGCAAGACCATCCAACAATGAGGCCATAACTTAACTTGATCCTCCCCTCAGATAGGGATTTACACCTTCCTGATCTACTCCTTTGGTCTTTGAGGCTTAAACTTTTAACTTTAAATACCTCACATCAAGGAGGCCGGTACGATACTTCTTTATCGTTTCTCTCATGTTCGGTTTATCAACTATGTAAGCTTAGTGAACATGTTTTATGTAATGACTTGAGATGCATACATGCATCATTTGTTGAAAGGCATATCAAATACAAATATTTTCAATCAACTGTCAAGCATTAAACGAAATAGAAAAACAAATCCTAAAAACATTGGGAATTATGATTTCAATAAATCTAATCTGATCCTATTCAATTAAATATATTTTCATGATTGCCTCACATTATATTGATGGTGAAATTCCCTATTTGTTCAATAAAAACACACTATATCTTTATATAAAAACATTGGGAATTATATTGATGCTCTCTCTCGAGTTACACCAATTATACTTAAGCATAAAAACACACTATATCTTTATATGAATTAATTATGCCTAAGTTCATTATGTTCTGTAGATACTCTTAATGTGACCGCACAAACCAAATAAGTATATCTCTATTCTACTTGAAATCCTTGGTATTCTACACATGTTCCTAAATCACAAATCTCCTCTTGGTTTCTTTACGATTTACTTAGTCACAAATCTCCTCTCGGTTTCTTTACGATTTATTTAGTCATCTAAATAGTAGAAAACTAATTAAAAGCATTAGTATAGTGTAAATACTAAACATAATTATGAGGCTCACAATAATATAATCTAACTAAATAAAATGTTCATAATTAAAGTTAGATCACAATCCTAACAAAAATAAAGCTAAAACATAATAGCACAGCATACAAATATTAGCATTAAATAAATTAAAAGAGTTAAGAAAGAACCTGAATTTGTCATAATTGGTGGGCCCTCCTTCCACACTCACGACACTCTCATAGTAGTAAACACTCAAAAGAAACAAAAACATTTCTTTTCCTCCAGAGCATTGCTCTTCTGGAAATGAGCTACGTAGTTTTATTAGAGTTTAGAAGCTCTGGATGTGGGATTTTGGATGCCCAATACACGGCTATTTATAGCCTCCAAAGATGAGTTTTTCAATTAAAAGAATTCAATCAATTGCTAGATGCCAGAGACCAAGTGTAATCTATGTGGGAGAGCATGAAATCCGCGTCATTTAGCACGAACATGCTGAGGAAGAAGAGTTCGACTAGTCTTGTTCTCCATTTTGCTGGACATATGTTAGCCTTATGTTAGCTTTCTTCTTTGCATTGTACACATGGAAACATGGCTCAAAATGGCCTTTGAAACACCAATTAATTGGAATCTGGTTCAAATAAATGAATCTGGAGTCCTCGGCATTGTTCATGAGTAGTTCTTTGTCTCTTACTCTATGGCTTCTCCGTGTGTGACACACTCTCCATGTTGACTGTTGTTCTCTTGCATCCAACGGTTAAAAACAATTTCAACTTAGATTTTGATTTTCAATTTATTTTCTTTTCTTTTTCTTATCAAAACCGAACCATCTAAATTTTTATTGCATTTTTGTCCTGATTTGATACATAAGCGAGGAATTAATATATTTAGGGAGAGAAACATATTTACCATACAATAAAATTAATTATAAACTAAATAAATTTAAATCAAAATAAAACAAAATAGATTAAAATTAAACTAAATCAAAAATAAAATAAAATTAATTAAAACAAACTAGAATACACTAAAAACAAATAAAAATCTTAAGAACAAAGCTATTTTTACACATAAAAATATGGTAAAATAACTCTATTTTATAGAGTTATCAATAACCCATTATAAAGTAATAATAATCTACTAACTAATCAACCCATCAAATTATAAATATTATAAAATCTTTAGATCCACCAATTTTTGTTCCAAATCATAACCGTAAATCCATATGAAAGGTTAGACAAACTAAAAACCTAATTAATAATATAGAAAACTATAAATATGTAATTAAATCACTTACAAACAATAAGACAGAAGGATGGAGATGTGAGACAATAGCAGAATGTCAATTTTTGGAAGTTTGGGCTGCTTTCAGAGGCTCTAATTGACGTTATGTTCTATATCAAGTGGTGATAATGGGGGTTTTAACGAGATCTTCCACGAACGTTCAAAAAGCCGTCAAGTAAAGTGGTAAGAAAAATAAAACACTCACACAATGGTTTTTTTCAAAACCGTCATGTAATCTTATCCCGTGCCACAACGATTTCCTACAAAAAACTATCATAGAATATAGTTTAAATAAAAAATAAAAAATCACGTTAGACTTCATTATATGTTGACATATGATTTAAAAACAAAATTGATTCTCCATAGACTTGACTCTCATATTTTTTTTTTCTCCATTAATGTAGACAAACAAAACAATTAAAATAATTAGGAAATAGCCTAAATTATGTCCTAGATGTTATATAGCCTAGGATTTCGCCTCGAGAGATAATCAAACAACTTCTAGAGCTTATAAACTTTAAAGAGTTATTAAATCACATAAACGTTCTCTCTAAGTATAGAAACAACTAAGTGATCATGGTTATGTACTCAAAGTGTTCAGAAGATTCTAAGTAAAACAAAACTAATAAATAAATTAAACACCTAAACAAACACAACGTTTATCATTTTTAAGAGCTATAATCAACTCCAAACATAAAACTCAAAACAAAACAATTTTTTATTAAGTTTTTATTTTTAAAGAAAAATAAAACTAAAAGAAACAAAAAGGTAGAAAAAGGTAGAAAAAATTTATTTTTTTTTTGTTTGATACCTCTAAACTTAAACTGAACATTGTACTCAATGTTTAAAAGATATGGAAAAACTTAAGGAGTAGAGGACGTACCTGATCGATGGACTGTCTAACATTATAATTTTTTTAATTTTTTTAGTTTTTTTATCTGTTAGATGAAAATACAACACAACAAAACACAATATATTATAGACATGATAAGGACACCCTTCGAAAGTATAAGTACTCTGAAGTATCAGTTATCCTAATCATGCATGCATGCAAACACAAAATGGAATATGGCCATAGAAGCACTCAATAAATTATATAATCAGACCGAAGTGGGATGCATTTCGAGAAGACTAGTTACTTTGTGTATCTACCATCCGGACAGTAGATAATATGAACCTAAAGGTTTTATAAACAACATGCTACAAAACACATAACATAAAACACATTTTTTTTGTTTTTTTTTTCCTTATTTTTTTAATCTAAATAAAATATAAACAACTAACACAATAAAGAAAAAGACAATAAAGAGATGAAATGACCAGGAGAAGAGGGATTATTTAGAAACAAGAAAGGAAACATGACTGTGAACATGCTGTGGTAAAACTGAAAGATCATAGGTATAGGTTCAAATCTAATTGTCACTTCCTACTGCTTTTGTTAAAAATCTAGCCTTGAAATTGCAATGTCAGCCTCCAAATGCATAACCTGCATCGTGTCAATAATTCCTCAATGGTTGGAACAGTGACAAAGATTTGTCTTGTAGCCTATACAATTTTTTTTCCACATAATGATCTAAAAATTTTAACAAATTATCATAGAAACTATTAACATTTAAAAACCCTAAAGGCTCAATAGGCGTCCATTAGAGACTACAAAATTTTCTTTAGGGTGCCTAGACTACTAAGTAGAGCTAAGAATGCTTTAGCTATAGGTACCATAGCTTCTACACATTCATAGATGTGTACAACTCTTTTTTCTTTGCCTATGTTCTTCGCACAATGATTTTCCTCAGCTAGAACATCAAATATAATACCTAGGACTTGTGCACCACTAGATTGAGCTGTTGTTGCACTCCCCCCATCAACCCTATGCTACCTCCCCCATAAACTAAGTTAATCTTCCTACATGCTAAGACATGTCTTAAGTTTTCTACAACCTCTAAGTATACTCTATCTTTACCAGGACTAGAACCACAAAAAACACAGACAATTTTGATTTTACTAGATGAATGAGAGGAAGACATGTATTGGTCTTATGATTGGTTGACTCTTTTTTTTTACTATTTCTTTTTTTTTTTGTTTATGTCTTCTTCGTCTAACTCTAAGTCTTGAATAAGATCTTAAGAAGATGAGAATGTACGATGACTAATGAGTAATGAAACAATAGGTGATGGTTTGTTCCTTACAAACCTAAACAAAATATTTACAGGTTGAAAAAAATAAGATGTCAGAAAATAAAATAAAATAAGATCTAAACAACTTTTAAAAAGTAAAGACACATTTAGACCTACTTTTGAAAAAAATATGACTCTAACTGTACAACTTTTGATGAATTGAAAACAAAAAGACAAATGACCGACAAACAACACCGTAGACTTTTCGACAAAAGAAATACAAATATAAAAAACTTTAACTAAAGGCAAAAGATAGCTGACATATAGCATAACCTTTAGAAAAACACCAAACAAATCTAGAAAAATAAAATAAGATCTAAAAGTTTTAAACTTACTACAAGAAATGAATGTGGTATCCAACAATAGAATATTTTTAACATGATAATAAAATAAAGCAAACACTAATTATTAGATAGCTACTGTAATGATCTAAAAACAAACAAACATGAAAACACATTTTTTCTAGTGAAATTTTATTCGAGAATTAATAACTTATGTTCATTAAATTATGTTTCTTGAGAATCTCCATAAAGCAGCCATTTTGATGATTTTTCATTGAAACCTAAGATCAATTCTCGAATAAATTTTCAATAATTTTTTAAGAAAACAAAAACAACAATATTTACAAGTGTTATTAATGACCTCTATGGATCAAAGATTTACTTCCCATCCAATTTTCTTAAAAATTGGCAAACAAGTTCATTTTTGCCATATTCCCTAGGCGGTCTCTCTTTACATGGAATTTGGGCAAGAGTTTAGCAATTACACAATGGACATATACACTAGGATGTTTTTTTAGGGAAGCTTAAAGATCATCCAAGTTTTCGTTTGAGAGTCCACCCTATAGAATTGGATATTGTCTTCTCTGTTAACTGACATAAATCCAAGAGAGGGACATTTACCTTCACAATTTATCGGGCACACTTTGTCTCATCTTGATTCAATAGAACGGGCTCTTCTTCTCAACGTACTATGACTCTTACCCATACCATGAAGGTTAGTGTTCTGCTCGAAGTCACTCGAACATATTTACTCTCGATTAGCATCCTAACATTAGTGGGAATACTAAATCACTTGAGATCCTAAAGACTGGTGACTGTACACTTGTATTTCTTCTTGTGAGTCTTCTAAAAAAAAGAAGGGAAATATTTTCTTAGGTGCAGGTATTTTAGATCCAATGGAAAAAATAAGAAAGAAAGAAAGAAGAAATAAAGAAGAAAAGAAAGAAAGAAAGAAAGAAAGAAAGAAAAAGAAAAAGAAAATCTAAAGGTGGTTTTTTGAGATTTTAAGATGGTTGGAGGATTGATGAGTGATTCTAGAAAATTTAGAAGGAAGAACAAGAAGAAGCTTCAAGTTTTTTAGAGAGAGAGAAAATAAGGAATTCTATAGAGAAGGAAGAGGATTTGAGTTTAGAGAGAGAAAAGGAAGTTTAGAGGGAGAATGGACTCGAAGAAATGAGACTCAGTGCACAGTAATAGTATTTATAGGCATGGAAAGTGTACTGTGCAAGACACATCTAGAGGACATATGTGAAAGGTTGAGTATTTTTATTGTAATTTTTTAATTTATTTGATTTATTTTATATATATTTACGTGATCGGATTGGAAAAATTGGTCCTAGATGGATTGAACTAGGCCTAACTATTCTTGGAAAGAATTGGCATGGATTGGACCCAGATGTCCTTAGGCTTGATGAACTCTTAAAATAATGGGCCAATTTGAAATTGGACTAGGTTTGTGTGATTTGGTAATCTACTAGGTTACTCCTTAAACCAAAATGAAGGTCCAATATCAATCTTGGCCCAAATTTTGGTTCAAGCACAAATTCAAAACCCGTTTTCAGTTTTGGCCGAATTGAATCAATCTAAATAGTTTATATATTATATATGTAACAAAAACAACAAAACAAGTGACACACTAGCAAAGTACACTCGAGACCTCAAGCAGGGGTTCAAGTGTCGGGGAAAACAAATTTTTACAAACACTATTTTTTTAATTTTTGAAATTTTTAATTTTTTTTAAGAAAATCACACACAAAAATGATTTGAAAGAATATTGTTTACAACACCTAAGAAAAAATGCAAAAGGATTTTAACAATGTACACCAAAATAATTTAAAAATTTGGGATGCCTCCCAAAAAGCGCTTGGATTATAGTCTGACTGTAGAGAAAGTGCTCAAAATGCAGCTTCCGCATGTAGGAAGTTTCGTGAGGCACCTTATATGGGTCTTGATTACAATTGCCCTTAAGTTTGATAAAATATAGAATTGATTGGCATGTTGCATCAACAAGACTCAGTTTGGAATGACGGGCTTGATGAGCATAATGAATCAATGATAATGAAAGTGGAGGAGGTGTTGGCCACATTGGATCTTCAAAGATGTAATCTTGGATAATTAGCATGGGCATCAAATATGGGCTATTGTTGATTTCTTTTGATTTTTCTTCAACAAATGAGCCCAAATGCTCCCATCTTAGTGTTGGCTCTTCAAAATGGCAATCTCTAATGCTCGTGGTCGGAACGGCTTCCACCAACTCTTCAATGTACTCTGCCATGAGTTCTGTATACCAATTGGCTACCAACGTTTCCTCAACTTGATTTTCCAAAATAAATTTCCTAAAAAGCTCCATTTTTTCATCAAGATGCCGCTTAGAATCAAATTGAATTTCTTCAATATTGATCATTTGGTTGACAGTATTTTCTACTGTTCTATTATTTCCTCCAGTTTCAACTTCATCGCTTCTTAAGGCTCTATGGATTGATGCATAATGTTAGGGTGATGGACATATGAAGGGTATTGGTGGTTCCAACCTTGCAATGATGGATCCCAATGCTAGTGGTAGTCAAAATCAGCCATATCATTTAGCAAGTGGCATGCATTTTTGTGGTTTCTATTAAAAAATAAAATTTAACATGAGAATTTAAACAAAATAGAAAAAAAAAAAACCTAAAAACATTGGGAATTATGATTTCACTAAAATTAATCCACTCCTATACAATTAAATATGTTATTATGGTTGCCTCATACTATATTAATGGTTGAATTCCCTATTGTATTTAATGTTCTCTCTCGAGTTACACCAAATATACTTAAGCATAAAAACGCACTATATCTCTATATGAATTAATTATGCCTAAGTTCATTATGTTTTATGGATATTCTTATTATGACCACACAAACCATGTGAGTATATCTCGATCTTACTTGCAATCTATGGTATTCTACACATGTTCTTAAATCACAAATCTCCTTCCGGTTTTATTATGATTTATTTAATCATCTAACTAATGGCCAGCTAATTAAAAGCTTTAAGTATAGTGTAAATACTCAACATAATAATGAAGTTCACAATAATATAATTTAACTAAATAAAATGTTTATAATTAAAGTTAGGTCACAATCCCAACAAAAATAAAACTAAAACATAATAGGACACCACACAAATATTAAAATTAAAATAAATATTAAAGAAATACAAAGAGAGTTTAAAAGAACCTGAATTTGTCACAATTGGTGGGCTCTCCTTCGACACTCATAACACTCTTACACTAATAAACACTCAAAACAAGCAAAAGCTTTTCTTTTCTTTTCCTCCGGTGCATTCCTCCTTTGAAAATGAGCTAAATAGCTCGTATTAGAGCTTGGAAGCTCTGGATTTGAGATTTTGGATGCTTAATATATGGCTATTTATAGCCTCCAAAGATGAGTTTTTCAATTAAAAAAATTCAATCAATTGCTAGATGCCAAAGACCAAGTGTAATCTTGTGAGAGACCATGAAATCCGTGTCATGCAGCGCCAATGTGGTGAGGAAGAAGAGTTCAGCTAGTTTTGTTCTCCATTTTGCTAGACAGATTGTTAAGCTTCTACTAGCTTTCTTCTTTGTTTTTTACACATAGCGCGCTTCCATTCGAGCAAACATGGCTCAAAATGGTCCGAGAAACACCAAGTAATTGGAATCTGTTCAAATAAATTAATCTGGGGCCCTCCACACTACTCATGCGTAGTTCTTTGTCTCTCACTCTCTGGCTTCTTCGCGTGTAGCACACTTTCCATATTGACCGTTGTTCCCTTGCATCCAACAGCTGAAAACAATTCCAAATTAGATTTTGATTTTCAACTTATTTTCTTTTATTTTTTTTTATCAAAACCGAACCAATTTATTTTTTTATTGCATTTTTGTCCTCATTGATACATAAGCAAGGAATTAAAATATTTAGGAAGAGAAAAATATTTATCACATAATAAAATTAATTACAAACTAAATAAATTTAAATTAAAATAAAATAAAATAGATTAAAATTAAACTAAACCAAAAAATAAACTAAATTAATTAAAACAAACAAAATACATTAAAAACAAATAAAAATCTCAAGAACAAAGTCATTTTTATGCATAAAAATGTTGTAAAATAACTCTATTTTACATTATAAACTAATAATAATCTACTAATTATTCAACACATCAAACCATATAATATGGTAAAACCTATAGATCCACAAATTTTAGCTCCACATCTCACCATAAATCCATATAAAAGGTTAAACAAACTAAAAACCTAATCAATAATATCAAAAGCTATAAATATATAATTAAATCACCTTCAAACAATAAGATATAGACGAATGGAGAACTGGGATAATAGCAGAATGTTAGTTTTTGAAAGTTTGGGCTACCTTTAGAGGCTCTATTTGACGTTCTATCTGTATTGAGTGGTGATAATGGGGGTTTTAATGAGATCTTCCATGAAGATTAAAGAAAGGCCATCATGTAAAGTGGTTAGAAAAACAAAACACTTACACAATGGCTTTTTTCTCTAAACCATCATATAATTTTATCCCATTCCACGACAGTTTCCTACAAAAAGCTGTCATAGAATATGGTTCAAATAAAAAATACAAAATCACATTATACTTCATCATATGTTGACATATGATGATAGTTTTTGAAACCATCATAGAGTTTCTAGATTCCACAATGGTTTTCATGTCTTTCGTCTTTGTCGTGTTTTTTTATCCACATAACACGATGGCTTTTAGAAAGCCATTGTTCAATAAGTGTCATGTTATCACTAATGTTTAGTAAAGATCATTGATTTGAGTACGTTGAACTTGATCAAAGGCAGTGACGGAAACTATTGTTTAAAGTCCATTCTTTTTTTCTAAAACCCCGCAAGCCAAGTTAGATGAGGACATAACCTTTTTACCAACACTTCCCTTTTCTACATCCAACAACTGTTGGAAAATGAGTATGCAGCGAAACTTTAAAAATTTTTAAATAAGACTATTTTCCAAGACATAAGTTAGACATGCTATATACATAAATTAATGAGAAATCTTACTAACCTTTTGTATACCGAAGTAGGCTCAAATCTGTATAGAGAAGAATGTTTTAGAAGAGCCTCAACCATATGATCTTCTTTGCTATTCTCTATCCACGATTGGAGTTTGTGTGGTTACACGTCATACAGCTCTTCCTCTAGTGACTCTCCTTCCAACCACTTGAGAAGACCTAGAGCAGGTTCTTGATTGTGAACAATAGCTCTCAGAGAGTTTTAGAGTTTCTTAGACTAGAGTACCTATTCTATGCTTCTCAACTGATCTAAATAACTGAGAAAACTCACCCCTATTTATAGTGGTCGAATTTGGAGTTATTCCCTATCAGATAAGGCCTCAAAATTCGAATATGGGTCAGCTTCTAATGAAAATCGCATCTAAAATACATAAATAGATTATTGCATGATCGACAGGCTAAAGTTTTCCATCGGGCTGTCGAACTTACTCCATCAGTAGGCCGAGCTAGCAGATCGAACTGCTAAACTTGCGATAATTTATTCTTTGAGAATATCTTATTTTCCACCCGAGAATCTTGGATAAAGCCTTAGTTTTAATTCAAATAACTCAATAGAAAAGTTATCTGATCAAAACAGTCATATTTGAAAAATCTCATAGAAAATAAAATATTATCCAAATAATTCAACATGTTTATCTTGAATTAATTTATAAAATTAATTCAACTGATAAAATGAAATGAATTATTAAATCTGATCCTATTGAATTTTAACCAATCTAATAACTTAGCATAAGTCACCAATATATAGGAAAAGAACGCTGTATTGTGATAGAATTTATTATGAGTTAGCAAAGGGGGTCCAATGGATCTATATAATTTAAGCTCCTATAATTATAAAATACAATATCTAGGATACATATTCTATAATTATCAACTCTAACGTTACTCCACTAAAAGCTTAGAACTGCACTCTCGAACTATATAGAATTACAAAGCTTCAAATAAGCTAGCCATCCATGACATATCATAATGTGTCACATTCTCATAGGATATTCATAATTGGCTTAAGGGTAAATTCCGTTTTACCTTTTTGATTATTTTTATTTTACGTCCAATTATCACACCATTGGAAAACTAACTATCCAAAGACAGTATACTATTCGATTACACCTATGTATTCAAATATTTGAGTACTCCAGTTTTCTAATTATAGGATAATGCATATAAGAGAATATCATTAACTCTACAAAAAGAGCTATGGATTTCATATCTATGATAACAAGTCTACGCAATCAAGAGTCACATCTCCAACGTATCGGTATGCATACTATCATAAAGTCAGGATGTCACACATTGGTACATCAAAAGACATAAGTGAAGAATGCGGGCCCGTTAGTCATTTTAGGATTAAGACACAACACATATGATTGTCTGAAGTGAATTGATTCGCACAAACGAATTTATTAACCCAAAACAATTCAACTTTATGTCTCGATCCAACATCAACACCTACGACAATGCACCAAGTTTCTACTCTTGAAGTCCCACTCCGATGACCAAGACAAGCCATCTCCCTTTAGGGATGTAGACAACATAACAATTTTAGCATGAATAAAGCACCCAAATTTATCCCTTGATTGCGGATCTTATGATTTAGACTATCACCTTTAAGATTCACGTCTTTTGTATAATTTGTCCATCATATGCATAATTCTCAAAGGTTTAGATCAACAGTCTCAGACTTTTGTTTGCTTATCATATATTCAACAAATACAAACATAAAGACGACAACATTTGGTATATGAATAATAAATTAACTCTTTATTAATAAAATGTCTCCAAAAAAATATTACAACATTTTACTCCTTTGGGCATCATGTCTAATAATCTTTCACTAGCACTAAGTCAATAAATATGATATATCTTGCATCCCTATAGCCTCCATATGCCTCTCGAAAACTCTTGTTGTTAGTGTCTTCGTGAATGGATTAGCTAAATTATTCTCAGATACGATTTTGCATACAGCAACATACTCGCCCTTAACAAGGTCCTTTATCACATGATACTTTTGATAATATGCTTACTTATCTTGTAAAATCTTGGTTCCTTAGCATTAGCTATTGCTGCAGTGTTATCACAATACAACAATACCTCCTTATCCATACTAGGAACTAACTCAAGATCCCCAAGGAACTTGCTATTGCTCAAATTGTATGAAGCTCTAAACAAGATGAACTCTTTTGACAGAGTCTCAAAAACCATAGTCATTTGTGACTCGTTGTACTATGATAAGGTGGTATGGATTAGGCAGGATGGATAAGAAGGTATGGATAAGAGTCTCAGACTTTTGTTTGCTTATTACATATTCAACAAATATGAACATAAAGAGGACAACATTTGGTATATGAATAATAAATTAACTCTTTATTGATAAAATATCTCCAAAAACATATTACAATTTTTTACTCCTTAGGGCATCATGTAATCACTAATTTTTAGTAAAGATCATTGATTTGAGTACGTTGAACTCCATCAAAGGCATTGACAGAAACTGTAGTTTAAGGTCCATTCCTTTTTTATAAAACACCACAAGCCGAGTTAGATGAGGACACAACCTTCTTACCAACACTGCCCTTTCTACATTCCAGCAACCACTACTATAGGAATATGGTTTTTTGAAGTTCTTTAACTTCTGTATTTTTTTGGTGATCACTGGACTAGGATCTAACAATTTTTGAAATTTCTAAAGAACTGGGGGTGGGGTCGATAAGGTTTGTTTTAATGAAACTTTCCATTTTCAAAATTTGATTTTTTTAATTTTTTTGAAGGGGGATTTTATTGCATACTAACACAAAGAATACATACCTGAAACTGAAATGAAAGACCCAACGATACTAGAGACATACCTCTCATTTGAAATCAAATCCATCAATAGATTTAGATATCACTTAATGGGGCATATGTATATCTGAAAGACCCTTGGTACGCTAAAAGCGAGCATGGGTGAAGCACTCATTGATATTAATGTGCTAGAGCCACCAACAACACTTCCTACAGTTGATGGATCTATTTGATCACTCTAAGGACACCAGCCTCTGGCATTCAGTCCAACTACACCTCTTTTCAGAACCAGCTCTTGAGGAACATAAGACCTGTATCGACACATATTGAGTAGGCTTAATAGACTCTCTAGGTGTGGGGAAACTGCCCCTTTTATTATAGACTAAAAAAATAACAAAAACAACAACTGACCTAGAACAAGACAAAACTAACGACATTAAGGAAACAATCAAACAATGAGGGTGCCACTTCCATCACCCTTCCATCTGCTCTCTACTTCCTAGGAGCTTTGTCGATGTTTGGCGATCCCCTCCCATCAATAGCCGCCTCTAGCTTTGGTCGGATCCAGAACACTAGCAGCGTCCCCTTCCTTCGACCCCAACTCAGCTCCCTTCTCGTCTCCCCTCCCTTAACTGCGACCAGATGCTGCCATTCCCAACCCTCTCAGTTTGCAAATGCTTTGAGTATCTCCCCACCGGACCACAGTATCCCCTCTCTGAGCACGCTGACCCAAAAATCCATCGGCTTCCATCCTCCCCAACCTTGGCAGTCGAAGGTCTCCCCTCTACCTTGATGTTCCTCTTCTCCCAGCCACATCACGGTCAGCCTCCCTCTCTAAAGGTCCACAGCCTAGCAACCCACCCAAAGGCGACGCTAGACATTGAACCGGAAGAAAGAGGGGGCCATAAAAACCAAATTCTTCAAACCCTACTGGTTGCTACAATATGTCGATGGTAATTGGCTATTGATTTTTTTTAAAATTTCATCACACTATACAATGAAATCTTTGACTTTTTTTCTTGATTTTAAATAGATATTTCCTTTTAGAATTTTTTTACACACCTTTTTAAAATTTCATTATCGGTACAAATTACTTCATTAGGAGGTTAAATATGTCTTTAGATGTTTCAGAGTTGACGATTTTGTAAATAAGTCAAATTGCAAAGATGTTTAAAAATAGTGTCATACATTATGACATCTACGCAATCAACCCTTACTTTTTGTAATAGCATTTCGGGGAAATTACTTCAACAATTCCTGAAATTTTCTATTGTCCTGTACATGTATCCCCAACAATATAAAAAATAATTATTCGAAAAAAGAAACAACATAATTTTTTTATTTAAAAAAATATAAAAGTTTAATAATTAATAATTTAAAATGTCTACACTCTCATAAACCATCTCTCTATCCAAAATGCACAAGCGCCCAACGAAAAAAGAAAAAAGCATCCAAATCTATTTCCGCAGAATTTAAAATACACACACACACACACACACACACATATATATATATATATATGCAAGTCAAGAGCCACTTCCCCGTTCCTCGAAAAATTCTTACAAGCCAACTAAATAGCTGTCTTCCTCGAAACATCTTATGTCACGCAGCCACGAAATCTTAAGGACCTTTTCCATTGTCCGTTTCATTTCCTTTAAAACTCGTGATTTCTTTCAGAATTATAATAATCACCCACCCTGTTAGTACAAGCTTGCCTTACTTGTTTCCAAAAGACAGCTCTTGTCAGCAAAATAAATTGGCCAATCTACTCTTGCCTTTAATTATGGCCAATTTATCACTTCTCTCCTTAAAATTCCTCCTAATTAAACCCCTCATTACCGTCTTCTTCAACTTGATCACTACTTTCCCGTTGTATCTCTGCCATTAATGACGTGTGGTCGTCCATTCGAGTGTGGGGTTATAAATAAACTCTCTTTCCAGTTCCGGAGAGATGATAGACCACAATTCTGCAGTCAACGAGGCTTCGAGCTTCGTTTCAAAAACGGAGAGTACTCTGTCATGGACATCAGTGGTCTAGAGTACCGCGTACTCAAAGTTAACCAATCAACAAGTACGATGACTCTTGCAAGGTCAGATCTCTGGAATTCTCCTTGTTCACCAACAACGAGAATCAACACCACTCTGGATCATACTGTCTTTGTCAATTACCCTACAATTGTTGAAAAGCTCACTTTGATCTATGACTGCCTCAAACATGAATCACTTGGAGATTCCTCATATTTCCATGACAACTTTACTTGTTCTGGGGAAGCCAGCGGCGAAGACCGGATATGTTATTACGTAAGAGAGAGTTTACTGGCGACTTTAAATAGTGACCTTGTTCAAAGGGTATGCAGCAGCGGTGTCATTCAAGTTCCGGCATTCCGGGCTGCCCTTGATGAAATTTAGAGATCTGCAGAGGGTAGAGATGAGGAAGTTACTGACGCTTTAAGACAAGGTTTTGACGCACATTACGTAGAATTCACACTCTGTGGCACATACGAGAATGCAGGTGGGAGATGTGGGTCTAACAATACCAACGGACTGCTTTCCTCCCACTGCTCTGGCGGAGGAACACAAAATTCATTGTATGCTGGATCCCGTGGTACGTATATTTTTTTTCCCCATCTTCAACTTACCTCTTCTTTTTTTTTTCCTCAAATTTTTTCCCTTTTTGAACGATAAGAACCTCACGTTAAGCAAAACAAACAATGCGTGGTAGTTTGGAGGAATAGTAAAACGGTTTGATTTCTTTGTTCGGGTAAAGCTCAGGTTAATGTCTACACATATTTGCATTTTGTTTGGCCAAAGCTTAAAGGGCATTGAATTCCCAATAGGGATCGCAGGTGTTTCCCTGACTTCAATAGAAAGGAAGGATTAAATCAGCTCCATTACTTGGGGGCGGAAAAAAAAAAATATTAAGGTGACTCTTCTTATCATTCTTCTCCTTGTCATCTCATTCCCTAATAAATCTAAAGCATAATAATAGACCTTTATTTTACCCTTAATTACAATTGTACACTCACTGCTTCTTTATTATTTGCATGTATAATTTTACTCTCTTTTTTTTCGTCCTTTTTAAATCCCAATAGAAGATTTTTTTTATTTTCTATTTTTGCTAGATCAAAACATAAATTGACACTAGTTAGGAAGCTGGTGCATTATAGTCAATATGTTTATTTTACAAGATCGCAAGAAAAAATACTTAATTAAGGACACATTTAAAAAAATCATTGTAATAGTAGGAACGCATTAATAAAGATATAAATGGTCAAGTAATTAAAATATAAGATCTGGGGTAAAAAACAAAAAAAAAAATCAATCTTATGTATGCAAAGACGAATCATTGTCTTTGAGAAAAAAAATTTAAGAGAAAAATTTAAAAAAGATACATATTTGAGAAAATATGTTTTTGTTTCTTATCTATATTTGAGAAAATTTTTAATACGGATTAATTAGAAAAAAAGTGTTTCATCAACACAAATTAGAAAATATATAAAATTTTGAGAGCAAAGTTAAAAAAAAAAAAAAGAACGAAAATGAATAGGAATAATTTTTAGGGAAAAATAAAAGAAAAGGCAAAAAAAAAAAACTCAACAGTAAAAGGAGATTTTTTAGTCAAAATTCCCAAAATAAGAAAAAAAAAATTCAAAACAAGTAAATTTTGGAGTGGAAAAAGAGAGATTCAAAAAAAATGTGGGGACTAGAAAGAGCGTTTTGGTTGCAAGGTAAACTGTAGTTTTTGTTATTTTTATATATAGTTAGATGGTTAGATAGTTAGATCAATCAATAGCAAAAAAGGTTTTACGAATCCTAAACAAAATTTAAATAAGATTTTCGGATGAAGCAACAAAAAAGAGAGTAAAAGGTTAAGAGAAGCAATAAAAACTTGAAGGGAGGACTAAAGAGTGCAAAAAAAAAAAAAAGGAGTAAAAGAAAAATAAAATTGGACAGGAGTTTTACCATGTGCTATCAAGGTAAATAAGGGGGGGAAAAAAGAAAAAGAAAAGAGCACAGTCTTATGATTGACAAGACAAAGATAGAGAGAAGTTGAGAAGAAGAAAAAAATGATGAAAAGAAGCAACTATTTATGCATTTTTCAACCAAAGTGGTATCATTTTGGTTAAGAGGAGTGGAGTGTTGTCTCTTTTATACAAAGTCAAGATATATAAATAGGATGTCTGGGAGAGCAGTTTAAACTATCAGTTTAAGTTGAAAACTATAGCATGTGAAAGCGTTTACACTGTAGCTTTTACTATAACATATAAGAGCTTTACACTATTCATACAGTTCAAACTATTAGTTTGGACTACTCTTCCAAACACTTTATATGACTGACTTGTATCCTTGAAATCTAATGATATATTTATACCAAATGTGAAAATTGGTTATATGAATCACTATATTGAACCCATACAAGAGTTTAGTTCATGATTTCTGGTCTTTCCAAGAATAAATTGTCACTACTATAGACTAGGCATTCCACGACGATTTAGAATTGTTGTGAAAACTTTCACAACTGTTAAAAAACCATTATGAAAACCTCCGTTGCGATACAAAATTGAGTTTTCACGATGATTTTTTTATCGTCATGGAGCATCCGAATGGGTGCCAATTTTAGGTGTTTCAGGGGAACTCCATCACGATGGTTTTTTGTAAAAACCATTGCGATAGAGAAATTTTCCACAATAGATTTGACAAAAACTGCCATGAAAGGTTGTCTTTTCATGACAGTTTTTGCAAAAATTCATCATGGAAAGTTGGTATATTACGACCTTGCATGACTGTTTTTGTAAAAACCGTCATGTAAGGTATATTTTCCACGACGGTTTTTAATGAAAACCGTTGTGAAAAATTGGTCTTGCAAAAAAAATTGCCTAAATTTCTGATTTCCTACGAGATAGCCAGTCCTATGTGTTATCCATTACTACAAGACACTGATTGCATACAAAAAAATGATGTATATTGAATTACAAGGTATTTACAAGATCATTTACATTTGAACTATTTTGCATAATCATTTATCTACTATCTCTATCTAAACATGACATACCTATTTACAAATTGTACCCACTCCATTCTAACTTCATTTATATCCACATATATATATAATATAATTCCTTTTTTGCTTGGGCTTGTATACCACTATTAATTATAACCCGCATGAAACGTAGAATAAAAAAACTATATTCTACATTTTCTTGTTGTCTTGGACACTTATGTTTAGAATATAGCGTTCCATTCGGTCGGAAAAATACACCGCTTCCCACTTAAACTTCCAATTGTTAAGCGTCCTAACAATGTGTCATGACTAAATGACAATACAATTATGTAAAACTTAACATAGTTAATTTTAGAAGAAACATTGATACTTACAATCTCATGAGTGATACAAAATTATCACGTGTATCCAATGGCCTAGAATTTTTACTTTTTGCTATTTTTATCATAAATCTAACTATCTTAAAAAAAAGAGGAAAAACGAAATAAAGAAATATATTGAAATAAATTAAAATAAATTTGTTTCCAGATGCTCATTCTTTCCTCTCTTTTTTCATAGGTTCCTCAATACATATCCATTCTACATCTTCATGAAGCAAGTGCAAAACATCATCTTCAAAATCATCTATCTCTCAACCGGCGGTAATCCTTTTGTGAATGAAGGGATGTCTGTACAATCCTAGGCAATTTCGTCACCGTCAATAACAACTCTTGGGTTCATCGGGATGACTAGAGTGTTGGAAAAACAGTATGCAGCAGAATTTAAAAAATTTTATATTAGAGTATTTTCTAAAACACAAGTTTGACATGCTATATGCATAAATTAGCCAGATCTTACTAACCTTTGATTGATGAAGAACCTTCACAAAACGTGAAGAGAAGTACGTTCTAGAAGAGCCTCAACCAACTAGTCTTCTTTGCTACTCTCTATCCATGACCGGAGTGAGTGTGGGCTCACACGTACAGCTCTTCCACTAGGTGACTCTCCTTCCAACCAATTGAGAGAACCCAAAGCAAGTGTTCGTGATTTGTGAACAAAACCTCTTAGGGAGTTTTCAGATTCTTACTAGCCGAGTATCACTCTTAATCTCTCAATTGATCTAAATAACTTATATGACTTACTCCCTATTTATAGAGGTTGGGTCTAGGGTCAGTCCTTATCAGATTAGGTCTCAAAAATTCGGATAAGAATCAAATTCCGATCAATATCTGATAAGATCTACGTAAAAATGTGTAATCTTATCCTTCACTTATCAGCAGGCCAAACACGTGGATCAGTAGGCCGAACTACCGAATAAAAATCTTAGTGAATCTTTTATTTTTCACTCGAGATTCTATAGGATAAAGTCTTAGTTTTAATTCAAATAACCTAATAGAAAAGTTATCTTATTAAAACAACTTTATCTAGATAATTGCTAAGAAAATAAATGAATTTTCAATAATTCTACAAGTTTATCTTGATCTAATTTATCCAAAATTAAATCAACCGATAAACAGACAAGAATTATCCGATCTCAATAATTCAACAAGTTTATCTTGAATTAATTTTATCACAGAATTAATTCAACCGATAAACAGACATGAATTATCTGATTCTTTCAAATTTTAACCAATCTAATAAATCTGACATAAGTTACCAATTATTGAAAAAGCATGCCATATCGTTACAGGATGTTGTGAGCTAGCAAAGGGGACCAAATGGACCTATATAGTTCAAGCTCCCGATAATTACAAAACCCAATATCCCAGATGTATATTTTATAATTATCAACTCCAACGCTACTCCATTAAAAGCTTAGAGCTGCACTCTTGAACTACATAGAATTACAAAGCCCGTATAGCTAAGTCTCCATGACATATCATAGTGTATCATATCCCCATATGATTATCCATAATCGGCTTAAGGGCAAGTTCTGTCTTACCTTCCCAATTATTTTTATCTTACATTCCATTATCTCACCATCGAAAAACTTACCATCCAAAGACAGTATACTATTCGGTTACACCTATGTATGCAAATGGTTGAGCGCTCCAGTTTTCCAATTACAGGATAACACATATAAGAGGATATCACTACCCTTTAAAAGGAGTTATAGATTCCATATCTATGAATAACAAGTCTACGCTATCAAGAGTTATGCCTCCAATGGACCAGCATGCATACCACTATTAAGATGTGGGTGTCACCCTTTGGTACATCAAAAGACATAAGTCAAAACAACGGGTCCATTATTCATCTCAGGATTAAGATACAATACAAATGATTGTCCAAAGTGAATCGATTTACCGAGACAGAATTATTAATCCAAATCAATTCACTTTATGTCCTGATCCAACCCATTGTCACCTATGACAACAAGCAAATGTTTCTATTCACGGAGTCTACCTCCGATGGCCAAGACAAAACATCTCCCAATTAGGATATAGACAACATAACAATCTTTACATGAATAAAGTGTCCAACTTTATTCCCTTGATTGTGGATCTTATGTTTTAGACCATCACCTTAAGAATCGTGTCTTCTGCATAATCTATCTATTATATGCCTAATTCTTAAGGTTTAAATCGATAGTCTCAGACTATTATTTGCTTAACATATATTCAACAAATATGAATGTAAAGAGGACAAGATTTGGTATATAAACTATAAATAAATTCTTTATTAATAAAAATGTCTCCAAAAACTTATTACATTTTTACCCCTTAGGGCATATATATCTAACAATCTCCCACTTGCACTAAGTGAGTAAATACAACAAATCTCCCATCCCCATAGCTTCCACATGCTTCTTGAAGACTCTCCTAGTAGGTGTCTTAATAAATGGATTAGCTAAATTGTCCTCTGAAGCGATCTTGCACACTATGATATGCCCGCCCTCAACGAAGTCCTTTATCACATGATACTTCCGATCAATATGCATACTCTTCTTGTGAAATCTTGGTTTCTTAGCATTAGCTACTGTCACATTGTTATCACAATACAGTGATACCACCTTATCCATACCAGGAACTACCTCAAGATCCCCAAGGAACTTGCAGAGCCACGCTGCTTATTTCGAAGCATCACTAGCTGCCACATACTCTGCCTCTATCGTTGAATCCGAAGTGCAATCTTACTTCACACTTTTCCAACTGATGGCACTGCCACCTGGAGTAAACACAAAACCCGAAGTCGATTTTCTAGAATCCAAACAGGATTGAAAATCTGAATCAGTATATCTTAGAGGAGTCAAGTTCTCACCCGAATATACAAGCATATACCCTCGAGTCCTTCTTAGGTACTTGAAAATATGCATTATCGCAACCCAATGGTTTGGTCCTTGATCCACCTGAAATCAACTTACAATCCTGACCGCATAACTAATATCCAGTCGTGTGCAAAGCATGGCATATATGAGGCTACCCACTACCAAAGCATAATGCACATTCATCATGTATTCTCTTTCTTCATAAGACTTTGGAGAGTCTTTCTTAAAAAGAGTAATTCTAGACCTAGACGATTGTCCACCTTTCTTGGAATCTTGCATTACAAACCTTCTGAGAATTTTATCTATGTAGCCGGCCTGGGATAAAGCTATCATTTTGTTCTTCATATCCTAAAAGTTCTGGATATCGAGAACAAAATTAGCCTCTCCCAAGTCCTTCATGTCAAACTGCTTGGTCAACCATAATTTGACCGATGACAATGCTCCAATGTCATTGCCAATCAACAAAATGTCATCTACATAGAGTAGTAAAAAAATCATCTTCCCATCTTTAATGTGTTTATAAACACATGGCTCATCCACATTTTGTGAGAACCCATAAGTCTTGATCACCTGATCAAATCTTATGTTCCAAAAACAGGAAGCCTGCTTAAGTCCATAAATTGACTTCAGCTATTTACAAACCTTACCCTCTTGACCCGTGACCTTGAACCTGTCTGGTTGTTTCATATAAATGGACTCATCAAGATAGCCATTCAGAAAAGCCGTCTTGACATCCATCTGTCAAATCTTGTAGTTAAGAGCGGCAGCTATGGACAAGAGAATCCGGATGGACTTAAGCATGGCTACAGGCAAAAAGGTTTTGTCATAATTGATTCCTTCCTTTTGTGTATAACCCTTAGCTACCAGTCTAGCCTTAAAGGTTTCGACCTTTCCATCCACTCCTCTTTTCCTCTTGTAGATCCACTTTCACCCTATGGGTTTTACCCATTCGGGAAGATCCACAAGCTCCCAGACCTGATTAGTCTCCATAGACTTATCTCAATGTTTATGGCCTCTGTCCAGAGATTTGAATCAACATCCTCCATAACTTCTATGTAAGTATAAGGATCCCTATATGTGAATATGGTTTAAGGATGTCTTCCTACTTGTCCACAACTCGTGAGGAGTTTTAGGGACTGATTTTAAAGGCACATTGTTCAAAAGATAACATGCGGTTTGTAGTGCATATCCCCAAAAAGGATAAAGGCAATGATGAATAACTCATCATGAACCTAATCATGTCCAATAAAGTCTTATTTCTTCTCTTCGTTATGCCATTCTGCTACAGAGTGCCCGGCGCAGTCAAATGGGATAAAATCCCATTCTTTAATAAGTGTCCCAAGAACTCATTAGAAAGGTATTTCCCACCTAGATCAGATCAAAGTGCCTTTATGGGTCTACTCAATTGCTTTTCCACTTCAACCCAAAACTCCCTGAACTTGTCAAAAGTTTCGCTTTTGTGGTGCATCAGGTAGACATACCCATATCTTGAGTAATCATCAATAAAACTGACAAAGTACTCATACCCTCCTTGTGCCCAGATGTTAATCGGTACGCAAATATCACTATGCATAAGTTCTAGAACCTCTTCGGCCCTATTGCCCTTAGACCCGAATGGTCTTTTCGTCATTTTACCCTCTAAACAAGATTCATATTGAGGCATAGATTCCACCTTTAAGTGACTTAAAGGTCTATCCCTTACCAACCTTTGAATCCTATTCAGGTTAATATGACCAAGGCGCAAATGCCAAAGATAAGTCTTATTAGAGTGAGAAGTTTTAAGTCTTTTTGAGTTATTATCATTCATCTTAGCATTAAGCAATAAGTCCATCTTAGGTTTGATAAAATATAGATTATTTTACATCCATCCAGAACAGATAAAAGATTTGTTTTTACGAATCACTACTTTATCATAAAAAGAAACTAAATAGGAGTCTTTAAATAAACAAGCTATAGAAATTAAATTCCTTTTAAATTTAGGAACATAAAAACAATCTTACAAAAATAAATTCCTATAATTATCAAAATAAAGATGGACATCTCCCACTACTTCCGCTAAGACCAAGGATCCATCGCTCATCTGAAGCGTGAAGTCTTCATGCAGTAGACTTCTCGTTTCTTTGAACCCCTGTAGAGAAACACAAACATTATTAGTTACAACGGAATCTATGACCCAAATGTCACTAGATTTCTCAACCAAACCAGTTTCTGAATATAGATAATCACACCTACCTCCTTTGGAAAGGAAGTCCTTGCAATGCTTCTTGATATGCCCGACCTTCCCACAGAAGAAGCACTTAAGCTTCTTTGGGTTCTTCTTCTTCTTCTTCTTGCTCTTGGTGGTAGAGGGAATAGAAGACTTCCCATTCTTGGCCCGTTGCTTCTTTCCATTCCTAGAGTTGAGATTAGAACCAGAAGTAGCTACCATATTGGCGTCTCCACCCATAGGAGACTTCCTGATCAGCAGTTCGAACTCCTATAACTGTTTCATCAATTCTGTTAAGGTCATATTCCACCTATTGCTCAAATTAAAAGTAGCTCTAAATGGAATAAATTCCTTTGATAGAGTCTCAGAGGCCACAGTCATCTGAGTTTCAGCATCGATGTCGGCTCCATTGGTTTATGCCTAAGCGAGGTAACCCATGACCAACATCATGTGCTCCTTTACAAATGTCCCTAGTCTCTGCTTACAGTTTAAGAGTTTCCAAAGTGCCCATTGCCGTTTTGTTATGGTCTGGCCTCCAAACATATCCTCAAGATTATCCAAAATCTACTTCGTAGTCTCATAATCCTGATGTTGAGCCTATAGCACGTTATTCATGCTAGCCATAACACAGCAGCGGGCCTAATCATTAGCATCTTTCAGCTATCATACGTTTAGAATTGCTCATTAGTTGAGTCTCCCGTAGGCTCGGGAGGACAAGGGGTTGTCAGTACATATTTCATTTTCTCAAAGGAGAGGACGATATCCAGGTTTCGTTTCCAATCATTATAATTCTCTCTGGTTAATAGGTTTTTGTCAAGTATCGATGATAAAGCATTTTTAGACATTTTTAATCTACAATAAAGAATCATATACCAAACATAAGCAAGCATAAAATAACAATTTAGTAAGATAACATAATCATGTAAAAACATACAAATGTGTTTATGTATCAAAACCTTGAAAATATCACAACCTTACAACGATAATTCCCAACTCATAATTTAACAAGCTCCTAGAGGAGTCATGCCAAGTTCAATCAGGAACACGGATCCCCTCCTGATTAATATATACTATCCAGGACCCATATGATCCAGCATATATTAATAATCATTTCTTTTGCTATTAATTTTATTAACAGAGCTCCTAGGGGAGGTTAATAATAAAATTAACATGAGTGCATAACCATCGTTTCAATATTTTATCCATGATTTATAATCACCACCTACGGGTGTGCAACCATAAATCATACTAAAATACCTTATTCTCTCAAAGATCCAATCTGGTAGATGATAAAAATCCCTTCCTAAGGGTCGAGACCACCATGTTCTGCCTATGGGCCAACGATGGAGGCCTTAGGTTCCCTCTTCGAAAACCTTCTCCCAGTCAATCTTTTGAAATCATGGTTTTATTTTAAGAATATGCATGAAAAATTTTAATTTGAGTAGCACTCCCTATTCTATATGACATGTTATCAATAAACATGGCAAATCATATTATAATGCAGACAAACATAACAATCAAGCAAAGCTACAAGCAAAATAATAAATAAACGTAATATTATGGCTCCACCCTAGAGAATAGAAAACTAAGATTACAAGAGAATAATCGAGACATATTATCAACTCTTCATCCTTAAATCCTCAAGCTGTATCCTTCTTCATGTAACGCCCATCTTCAAGTCTTCAATCCCATATGAATCGAATACTTCATATTTCTGGTCATATCCAAATTTAATGTTTCTCAGAATTGTCCCAAAAACAAAATTAAAACTGCGTTGAAAACTACACCTTTTTTGGAAAAATTTCCAGCTCTCGATCGACAGGCCAATCTGGGTGATCGGCCTTCCGGTCATACTACATCGGCCTGTCGATCAGGAAGATCGTCCTGTCGACTCATGAAAGTTTGGCCTGCCGCCAGAGCCACATGATTTCTGCCCCACTGATGGCCTGTCGAACCACACGTCTGGCCTACCGATCTGCGACCGTCGGCCTGCCGAACTGGTGGGTTTGGCATGCCAACCGAGCAGAAATCTCCTATTCCAGAAAATTCAATTTTTAATGCAATTCATCAATTTTATTTTCAACAATTCAAAAACATAAAATTAGAGACTCAGGAAATACCTAGGAGCACCATCATCAATCTTCTATATCCGTCTTCTAGATCATCTTCCCCGAATAATTATTAAATTACAAAATTCTTACAAATTTAAAATTAAATAATAATTCCTCGATGGAGATGAAAGTCTGCCATCTAATTACATGAAAAACCTAGATATGTATTCTAACCTCTAAGGAACCATAACCGACATTAATTAATTAATTAATTAATAATTAAATAATAATTTAATCAATCATAATTAATTAATAAACATTCACCATATAATACATGACAACATAAAATTATATAAAAACCTAGAGTGCCAACTCTCTATAAAATTAAATTCAAGCATAGGAGAGATTAAGATCACAAAATTTATGCATATAGTATGATCACAAACTCGTAAATTTATATAAAAACCATGGTTCTGATACCAATTGTTGTCAAAATAGTACGCAATGGAATTTTAAAAAATTTTATATCAGAGTATTTTTCAAAACACAAGTTTGACATGCTATATGCATAAATTAACTAGATCTTACTAACCTTTGATTGCTGAAGAACCTTCATAAAATGTGAAGCGAAGTAACGTTCCAAAAGAGCCTCAACCAACTGGTCTTCTTTACTATTTTCTATCTACGATCGGAGTGTGTGTGGGCTCACACGTACTGCTCTTCCACTAGGTGACTCTCCTTCCAACCAATTGAGATAACCTAAAACAAGTGTTCGTGATTTGTGAATAAAACCTCTTAGGGAGTTTTCAGATTCTCACTTGCAAAGTATCACTCTTAATCTCTCAATTTATCTAAATAACTTATGTGACTTACTCCCTATTTATAGAGGTTGAGTCTAGGGTTAGTCCTTATCAGATTACGTCTCAAAAATTTAGATCAGAATCAAATTTGAATCAATATCTAATAACATCTATGTAAAAATGCGTAATCTTATCCTTCGCTCATCGACAGGCCAATCAGGATGATCGGTAGGCCAAACACATGGATCGGCAGGCCGAACTACCGAATAAAAATCTTAGTGAATCTTTTATTTTTCACTCGAGATTCTATAGGATAAAGTCTTAGTTTTAATTCAAATAACCCAATAGAAAAGTTATCTTATCAAAACAAACTTTATCAAGATAATCTCTAAGAAAATAAATCAATTCACAATAATTCTACAAGTTTATCTTGATCTAATTTATCCAAAATTAAATCAACCGATAAACAGACAAGAATTATCCGATCTCAATAATTCAACAAGTTTATCTTGAATTAATTTTATCACAGAATTAATTCAACCAATAAGCAGACATGAATTATATGATTCTTTCAAATTTTAACCAATCTAATAAATCTGACATAAGTTACCAATTATTAAAAAAGCATGCCATATCGTTACAGGATCTTGTGAGCTAGCAAAGGGGACCAAATGGACCTATATAGTTCAAGCTCCTGATAATTACAAAACCCAATATCCCAGATGTATATTTTATAATTATCAACTCCAACGCTACTCCATTAAAAGCTTAGAGCTGCACTCTTGAACTACATAGAATTACAAAGCCCGTATAGCTAAGTCTCCATGACATATCATAGTGTATCATATTCCCATATGATTATCCATAATCGGCTTAAGGGCAAGTTCTGTCTTACCTTCCCAATTATTTTTATCTTACATTCCATTATCTCACCATCTGAAAACTTACCATCCAAAGACAGTATACTATTCGGTTACACCTATGTATGCAAATGGTTGAGCGCTCCAGTTTTCCAATTACAGGATAACACATATAAGAGGATATCACTACCCTTTAAAAGGAGTTATGGATTCCATATCTATGATACGGTGTGCTTTTCTAATAAATTGGTAACTTATATCAAATTATTAGATTGGCTGAAATTCAATAGGATTAGATAATTCATGTTTATTTATCAGTTGAATTAATTTTGTAAAAAATTTATTCGAGATAAACTTGTTGAATTATCCAAAATATTTATTTTCCTAGAGATTATCTAGATATAATTGTTTTAATCAGATAACTTTTCTATTACCTTATTTGAATTAAAACTAAGGCTTTTTCCAAAAAATCTCAGGTGGAAAATAAAAGATTCGTAGAGATCATTTATCGTAAGCTCTACAAGTCAATCTTCAGGTTTAGCATGCCGATGGAGTAAGTTTGACAGGTCGATCTGCTAGTTCAGCCTGCCAACCAAATGATTAAATGATAATGTGTTTTTATGCGATTTATCATATATTGATCCAGATTCAAATTTTTGAGGCCTTATCTTATAAGAGCTGACCCTTGTGTCAAACCTCTATAAATAGGAAGTGGGACTTCATAGTTATTTAAATTAGTTGAGGAATCAAGAGTGAGTACTTTATGCTGTGAGTCTCTGAAGCTCCCCTGAAGAGCTATTGTTCACAAATCACAAACGCCAGTTTTAGGTATTTCTCAATTGGTTGGAAGGAGAGCCCCTAGAGAAAAGTTGTATGAGGTGTGCTCGCACGCACTCTAATCATGGATAGAGAATAGCAAAGAACACTAGTTGGTTGAGGCTCTTTTGGAACATTCTTCTCTACATCAATTGCAGGAGCTCTTCAGCAAATAAGGTTAGCAAGATCTGGTTAATTTATGCATATAGTATGTTAAACTTATGTTTTGAAAAATACTCTGATTAAAAATTTTTAAAATTTTCGCTGCATACTATTTTCCGAACAATTGGTTTCAGAGCTAAGGTTTTACATAAATTTACAAGTTAGTGATCATTCTATATGAATAAATTATGTAATCTTGATCTCTCTTATTCTTGAATTTAACTTTTTAGAGAGTTGACACTCTAGGGTTTCTATATATTTATATATGTCATAAAATATATAGTGAATGTTTATTAATTAATTATGGTTGATTAAATTATTATTTAATTATTTATTAATTAATTAATTTGTGCCGATTATGGTTCCTTAGAGGTTAGAATATATATCTAAGTTTTTTATGTAATTAGATGGCGGTCTGTCATCACCGTCTAGTAATTATTACTTAATTTTAAATCTGTAAGAATTTTGTAATTAAATAATCATTTGAAGACAAGACAGATCTAGAAGACGAATCTAGAAGATGGATGATAGCATTGCACAGGCATTTCTTGAGTCTCTAATTTTTATGTTTTTGAATTGTTGAAAACAAGATTGAAAAACTGCATAAAAAGTGTATTTTTTGGAAAACATGAATTCAGCTTGTTCGTGGGCCGAACCCTTAGGTTCAGCAGGCCGATGGTCGCAAACCGGCAGGTCAAACCTCTAGGATTGATAGGCCATCCGTGGATCAAAATTTTGACGGTTTTGGTGGCAGGTTGAACCTTCAAGTTAGACAAGCCGATCTATGAGATTCAGCAAGCTGAAGGGTCATGAATGGCAGGCCAATTACACATATCGACATGTTGGCAGAGAGCTATGGTTTTTTAGAAAAGTTGTGTTTTTTAGTGTAGTTTTGATTTTATTTTGAGAAAATTCTAAAAAACAATAAATTTAGATATGACCAAAAATATGGAATATTTGATTTATGTGAGATTGAAGACTTGAAGATGGATAATACATGAAGAAGGATACAATTTGAAGATTCAAGGATGAAAAATCAATAATATGTTTTGATTTATCTCTTGTAATCTTTACTTTCTTATCTCTAGGGTAGAACAATAATATTATGGTTATTTATTATTATGTTACTTATAGCTTTGCATAATTGCTTTGCTTGTCTATATTGTAATATAATTTGCCATGTATGTTGATAACATGTCACATAGAATAGGGAGTGCCGCTCATTAAAAGTTGTTCATGCATGTCTTTAAAATAAAACCTTGATTTCAAAAGATTGAGTGGGAGAAGGTTTTCAAATAGGGGACCTACGATCTCCATCGTTGGTCCATAGGTATCACATGTTGGTTTCGATCCCCAGGAAGGGACTATAGCATGTACAGGTTAGATCTCCAAGAGGATAAGGTATTTTAGCATGATTTATCGTTACACACCCCTAAGTGGTGATTATAAATCATCGATAAAATATTAAAACGATGGTTATACATTCATGTTAATTTTATTATTAACCTCCCTTAGGAACTCTGTTAATAAAATTAATGGCTAAAGAAAAGATTATTAATATATGTTGGATCATACGAGTCCTGGATGGCATATACTAATCAGGAGGGAATCTGTGTTGCTAATTGACTTGGGCAAGTCTCCCCTAGGCGGCTTGTTGAATTTTGAGTTGAGAATTATCGTTGCAAGGTTATGATATTTTCAAGGTTTTGACACATAAACACATTATATGTTTTACATAATCGTGTTATCTTACTAAATCATTATGGTATGTTTGCTTATGTTTGGTATATGATTCTTTATTGTCGATTAAAAATTGTTTAAAAACGCTTTATCATTGATACTTGATAAAAACCAACTAACCAGTGAGAATTTTAATAAGTGAAAACAAAACCTAAATATCGACCTGTCCTTTGAAAAATAGAAATTTGTGCTAACAACTCCATGTCCTCCCGAGCCTATAAAAGATTCCAATAATGAGCAAATCTAAGCGTATAATCATTGAAAGGATGCTAATGATCAGGCCTGCTATTATGTTATGGCTAGCATGAATAACATGCTGCAAGCTCAACATGAAGATTGTAAGACTGCAAAGCCGATCTTGGATAATCTTGAGGACATGTTTGGAGGCCAAGCCTTAACAAAGAGGAAAAGGACTCTTCAGAAACTTCTAAACTACAAACAAAGACCTGGGACATCTGTAAAGGAGTATATGATGTTGGTCATCGGTTACCTCGTTGAGGCTCAAACTAATAAAGCTGTGATCTCGCATCTATTAACGTACTCTAAACTAACCCCAATTATAAGGTTGTCTCAAGTAATACTTACACGGTGAATCCGAGGTCAAACCTATAGGGAAGGATTTTATTTAGTTCCAATACATATATTATATTAACTTTTTGTTTTTATTAAAGCTAAAAAATATGAGGATTAATATTTATTATTCATTGAGTATATTTACAATATTTACACATTTTTACAATATTTTTCATACTTTGATTTTGATAATTTAGAACTTTAATAACAAGAAATGCAGAAAAAATTAAAATGGAATTTTAACAACAAGTGCAAGTAACTTAAGCAAAGTAACAACAATAACAACGGTAATTTAAAGAAGTAAAATAGCAATAATAACAGGGTTGAGGTTTAAAGGTTCTGTTCTGACAATTATCTTAAATATATTTTAGTTTTTCTTTTTATTTATTAGTCAGTTTAAGAATACACTATGCCATCCTATGTCGATAATAAATCAAGAGTTACCAAGCATTTACTATGCCATTCCATATCTATAATGCAACAAAAACACAACTTAATAAATAGGCAGTATTTCAACATAATTTAACTAAAACAACAATCAAGATAATAAGTTAAATATTTAACGAGCCATTCTCTATCTGCGACTAATCAAGGTTCTCTCAAGCATTACCCGTGTCAGCCTATGTCGTCGATAAACCAAAACCGTAATTTTGGCAGAGTTCTAGCTGAGAAAATATTGAAATCCAAAGTTTTCTAAGAAAATATTTTGGCATTACAACTGCTTAGAAAACTAAGAAAAACCAAAAATATTTGAGGTAATTTTGCTAGAATTTCCCCCTCTCCCCTCAGCTAAAATTGAAATTAGAAAAACATAATTAATAAAATACTATAGATATTATTGAACATAATTTTTACAACATAAACTGGGAAATATTTTACAAGAAACTAGATGAAAAACTAAAATATTAAAAACTAACTATTTAAGTAGCAGTGTCTTACATTGTGAGGGGGTCTCTCCAAAACCGGGCTGATTACTTGGTATTTATAGGCAAAGTTTGCCTACTATTTACAAATTTTAAACGTTTCTCACTATAGCATCATTAAACATTTTAACAAGAATCTGGTATTTTTTTCAAAAGCTTGTCTCTTTTTCAATGCCATTCTTGGGTCAAGAGTTTGCAAATCCAAACTTGAGATTGTCTACATCGCGAAACCTGGAGGCACAAAAATAGACGCAATCCTCACCATTGAAATTGCAATCTGACGATCAGGAATCTTGAAGGAAAATGGGCCCTTGGGACCACAAATGGCAGTCGTTGATGGAGTCTCAATATTCACATCCCATGGCTAGGAAGGCGAAAACTCGTGAACGCGGTAGCAGCAGATTGGATAGGGTTCTGAATACGCAGGGCCAGCCTGACACACGTCAATGCTGACGCACGCCACGAGAATGATGCATGGCATGACGCAAGCTAACGCACGTAAAGGTTGAATGGCTAAGATTGAATTTGCAGTGCATCTGACGGCTCTCTTAATGCCACGTGTCCGCTTCTAGATGAATTCGAATTTTGTTGAGCTTTTGATGCATTTGATGTCTGATTTTTGCTCGTTTTGGTGTCGTTTTGCTCTGTTTTTCCTCCAAATTTCAAATCTAAATTTCACAAGCACACTAAAATTAATTATTTTACGAACAAAATATTTATTTTATATTAAAACACACAAAATTAATTACAAACTTCTAAAATTTATAATCCTTTTCGTTTTGGTTCAGATATGATTTTTAAGATGGGAAAATATATTTAGAAATTAGTAAAAATATAATAAAACATATTTACTAACTTAAAACACACTATCAAACACATTAAGGCTCAAAATAAAATCACGCAACATTACTTTTATGGTTTTAATTATTTATAGTTTAAGCACATATTTAGCACACCAAAACAACTTTAAAAATTACTGAAAATATTATTAAACATAAAAACACATTAAAAACATATTTTTAAACACATTTTCACACTAAAACACTAAAATCATTGTTTATCACTAAATTGCTATAAATAAGGATTTTTACGAGAAACATTAATGCAAAATAGCTGATTTTAAATTTAAGAAAAGTGCATTTTCTAAGTCTCATCACACCTCCCAACCAGCTTATTGCTAGTCCCGAGCAATTAAAGTGATAAAACTTAAAATAGACAAAAGGTTTTGATTTTTGAAAACTAGTGATTCCTCTCTTATTTTCCTCGGGGAATATCTCATTTTTATGTCTTAGATTAAAAATGTAAATATTAGTTAAGTTATGATTTATTTCTAGAGTATGTCAAATATTTAAGATGAATTTTCCCATGTGTGTGTGAATTTCTATTACTAATCAATGCATATTAACCAAATAAATTTACATTAATATAACCTAATTTATTTAAAGAAATTCTTATAAGTTTGTTTTTCACCTCTCTCTCCACTAATGTAAAATAACATTTTGTGAAAGACCTTTAGGACTTTATTTAGCTTGTAATGTAAGGCTTAGGTAAAAAGGTAGGATGAAAGATATATTTAAGGCTCAGTTCACCCATAAGACACTTACAAAAATCCTGAATCTTTAAAATTTACAATCTAATTCCCAAAGTGCTCGAAATGAAATTTCCTTTATCAACCACTTTTTATTTAACTTTCTTTTTTTTCTTCAATTTTCTTCTTTTTTTATTTTTTATTATTTTTTTAAAGACAACATAACACAACAACTGAATTACATACTTTACTGATGTAACAAATATTCTTATCCCATCCCAACCTCCCATAATATTGGCATAAACCCAATTGCACTTGAAAGAACAAATGCCTTACGAGTGATAGGTAAAAGAAAAAGATTATGAATTTATTAAAAAGGCTAGGCCAAATATGTGGGTGACAAAGAAAATAGAACATTAAGCATAACAGAGTAACTAGGGATATCAAATATATTTAGGTAAGCTTGAAAGGCTCAAACGTTCCAAAGATGGCCTAAATTATATCTATAACTTAATGTTATTTAGGATTTCGCCTCAAGAGGGATTTAAACAAGTTATAAGATTTTAAAAATAAACTAAATTATATTAACATAAACAGTCTCTAAATTAATATAACAAATCATAGTGTAAGATTAAGTGTTCAAATTTTGGGAAAATTTCAACCTAAATATAAGGCAGACTAAAGAAACTAACATAAACTTAAATAATATTTAAAGTTTACCTTAAGTCATAAAAATGCTATAAGCTTGATATCGTCTTCGAGCATGAGGCAAATCATTGAAAAACAAAAATATTTACATATATTACAAAATATTTTTAGATTTTTGAAATTTTTTTAGTTTTTTTTTTTGAGTTTTTTTAAATTTTTTTTGACAATTGGATGCAATGCAAACATATAGTTTTTACAATCACGTAGAAATATGTTTCAAGAATGCTAGTCACTCTTTTACTCAGCTATTTCTACCAAGGTGAAGATGCGTTTTAAGAATATTAAGTATTCCTCACCTCAGCCATCTTTAAACTTGCATGCTACAAAAGAAATATGCAAAAATGAGAATGTACAAACACAAAGGACTTCATTTTAGGACCATTATCGAGGCACGTTTCAAGACAAATCCTTCACTCAGCCATCTCGACCTAGGAGCTCATGAATCTTAAAGTTTTACAAACAGCACACCTTTTTATTTTTAAAGTTTTTTTTAACTTGGTTTTTAAAACTAGTCTCATATTCAATCACCAAAAAAAAAAATTTGACATAACCCTCACCCCCAACCTAAATGGAACACTGTGCCCAATGTTTAACAAGGTTAAGTAGGAAGAGTAACAACATATATTTACAAGAGCGGTTATTCAAAACAAAAAACAAAAATAAAAACAAAAACATAGACAATAACGCTATAGTTAAAACTAAAAGAGATAGAGTTTAGAGAGAAAGATCAAAATTCATTTGTGCATTCTGTAGAACTTTGAAGTTGATGTGTCTACCTAAAGATCAATGACTTGCATTTTTTTAAGCAATTCTTCCACAATAGGGGTAGAGATAAAAATCTTTGTTTCTGACTCCTCAAGAAACCTTTGTTCCACAGCAAGATCTAAAAAACTAAGCAAACTGTCAAAGTAACCATTTATATTTAACAAACTAACATGCTTAAAGTGTAGTCCCAAAAATTTCCAACTAGCAATGGCAAAAAGTTCTTCTAGAGTTCCTAAACATCCAAGTAAAATAATAAAAGCATTAGAAGCAAACTTTATGTCTCTTATTCGCTCAAGGATACCTGCGACTATTTTTTCAACACCAATAGTAGGACCACATAAACGACTTTGAGCAAGGATACCTGGAATGATAACTAAAGCTCCAGTACCTCCAGAACGACTTCTAACAGCAACAGTACCCATTAAACCTAGACTACCTCCTCTATAGACAAGATTTATCTTTTTCTTAGCCAAGACATGACCTAAATGAAATGCAGCTTCTATGTAATCGGTATACTTTCCTGATTTAGAACTGCAAAACACACAAATGTCTTTAAACCTTAAAGATGATTAGGACAAAGACTCCATAATGATTACTAAGAATAAGACTTTGTTTTTTGCCCTACTCTATCTTACAAATCTGTTATGAGAAATACTTAAGAACTAAAGGATTTTATACACACCTAAAGAGAACATTGGGTGAAATTAGTTAAAGACAGCTGTGATAATAGATAAGGATAGATAGATAAATATGACACAACTACTTAATTTTTTAAAAAATTTTTACCTAACAAAACTATTTAACTTTTGACAAACGAGACAATATTATACAACCTTTGACAAATGGGACTAAATTTTAAAAATCGAGGCAAAGCTTATCTTACACGACACACAAAATATGTACCGAAGAAAATTATGCATCTAACAGAAGAAGAAAATTCAAAATATTATTATTAAAAGATAAACAGTACAATCACAATTATTAAACAACAACTATAAAAATCACAAAAAAAATAAAAAATAAATAAAAATCTTTTTGTTGATGAAATTTTATTTGAGAATGAGTTAAAGAAAACTTATGTTCATCATAATGCATTTCTAGAAATTCTGTCACTTAACCGTTCTGATGATTTTTCATTAAAACCAAGATTAAATCTTGAATAAATTTTCAACATTTTTTTTATTTTTTTAAAGAAAAACACGCAAAGAAAACAAAGAAGAATACTTTAAAGATCTTGTTCTAAAGTAGAAAGATCTTGAGTCTGCTTTCAATCTAACATTCTTGCAAACTGAACAGTTGTGTTATTTAACATCAGATTCCCAAGAGGTTCCTTCTCTGCATGAAATTGAGACTAGAGTTGTTTCATAGCCCCGCAAACGTATCCACTTGGATGTGGCTCAAGAGAAGCTCAGAGATCATCTAAGTTCTCATTCCTAAGACCATTTTTACAAAACTAAATTTTATCTTCTTTGTTTCTAGATGTAAGACCAGGTGAGGGACATTTACCAGAACAAGTTTGACAAGAACATTTATGACATTTTGATCCTATACGATGAGCTCTTCTTTTTCTAGCACACAGGCTTGTATCCATTTTAGGCAAACCTATATTATTTACATTACTTGGACGAATAAGATCTTCTATGTGCACCTTGACATTAGTAGGAAGTTTAAAACATGAAAGTACCGAAAGACGAGTGACTCTAGTTTTATACTTCTTTCTGATTTCTCTTTGAGAAAGTGAAGGATAATATTTCTTTAAGTGCTCATATTTCAGATCCATGATTAAAAAGAGAGAAGATGAGATTCTTGAAAGTGAATTGAAAGCTTTAAGAGGGATTTTAGGATAAGAAAAGGAGATTGAAGATTTTCTCAAAAAAGTGTTTGAAAGATCAAAGAACTTTGAAAGAGATTTGGGAAATTTGTAGGAATTTTAGAGAGAAGATAGAGAGAATTCAAGAGTTAGAGAGAGATTAAGAAATTTAGAAAGAGAAAGAACAAAGAATTTTGAGCTTAGATGCACAGTAACAAATTTTATAGACAAAGGGTGAAATACTGTTTAGACACGAGGAAGACTGTACAGACACATGTGACACTATATATAACAATAATGGGCTAAACTAAAATGTGCTAAAGAAAAGTAACCTAGCAAATTACTAAAGAAATGAAAATATTTTTATGTTTTTCAATTTTTTAAATTTTTATGTGTTTTTTTTATTTACAAAAATCTAAAATTCAAACAAATTCATTGAAAATCATTTCATTAAACTGCGTTCTAAAGGTTGTTGATACAAAAATACCAACTAATCATGTTGATTATAACCTGCATAATTTCTACCACTTTAATGAATTTTTGAAATTATTTTTCTAATTTTTAGAAAAAACAAAGAAAGTAAAGATACAACACACCAAAACAAAAACATAAAAACAATGCAAACATTAATCTATAACTATAGTTTTAGTTTTAGAATCAGAATCAGAATCATCAATATTGATGACTGTCAAAAAAGTTGCTTTGAACCTTCCTAAAAGATAATATTCCCAAAAACTTAAGTTGCCAGCTGTTGCAAAGAATCTTTGCTAAAATTCTTCTTCATCCATGAGATCATATATGAGATTATCCATAGTGTCACCCATCACCTCATCCTCGGGTTCATCATCAAAAACTTCATTTTCACATTTAGGTTCAAAACTTGAATTTTTAGTTTCAAGAGGTTGATCTACAAAAACATTCATAGGATGGTTATCAACGTTGGGTGGAACATTTGAATCAAAAGAATTAACCAAATCAACCAAAGGATCAACAAACGTTCCAGAAGTATTGCTCTCAACAAAATTCGCTTTGTACTTTCCAGAGGGTAATTGTGCCATGTTAAAAACATTGAATTCTAAAATCATATTCCCAAAAGACAATTTTAGTATTCCATTTCTACAATTAATCAAAGCAGTAGAAGTTGCAAAAATCAGATGACCTAAAATGACAGGAATTTAAACACTTGAATTTGCAACGGGTTGTGTATCCAAAATAATAAAATCTACTAGGTAGTAAAATTTATCAATTTGAACTAACACATCCTCAACAACACCTCTCAAAATTTTTACAGAATGATCAGCTAATTGAAGTGTAATAGATGTTGGCTTAAGTTCACCTAAACCTAATTGCTGATAGACAGAATATGGTAAAAGGTTGACACTAACACCAAGGTCTAACAAAGCATGTTCAATTTGAGTATTTCCTATGATACAAGAAATTGTGGGACAACTAGGATCTTTGTATTTCAATGATGAATCATGTTAAATGATGGAACTAACATTCTCAATTAAATGTGTAGTTTTAGTCACATTATGCTTTGTTTTAATTCTACAACAGTCTTTCAAAAATTTAGTATAAGATGGGACTTGTTTGATTACATCTAGAAGTGGAATGTTAATTTTTACTTGTTTGAAAAGTTCAAAAATTTTAGCATTTATATCAAACTTCTCTTTTGAAAGCAAAGCTTAAGGAAATGGGACCTTTAGAACAAATTTCTCTTTTGAAACACTCTTTTCTTTTTCAGAATTTTCCTTATTACTATTAATTTTATCATCACTTTTCAAAGTTGAATTAACCTTCTGATCTTTTGAAAGATTAGTTTTATGAACAGCCTTTCCACTTCGAAGAGTTGTGACAAAATTAACAGTTTCTTGTTATGATTGTGAACTAGAAGAGGCAACTTCATTTGCAGATAGATAATGTACATGTTAAGTAGGAAATTTGCCTTTTTCTTGAAGGCGAAGGGAAGAAGTGAGTTTAGAAATGGACTCTTTAATTTCATGAATGTCTTGAGAAGTGTGAGTGTTATGAACTTTCTATTTTTGAATGAATGATTTTTGAGCTTGAATAAAAGATTTCAAAGTATCTCCAAGAGTTTTGACTCAAGATTGAAGATTTTCAAAAAAAAATTTTGGAGGCGTTTGAAAATTTTGAGAATTTGATGGAAATTATAGATTTTAAGATTGTTGTGGAAATGGTGGATGACCTTGATCATTTTATGGTGGAAGCAGTGGTTGAAATTGCTGTTGTTGTTGATCATTTCTCCAACTAAAATTGGGATGATTTCTCCATTGTGAATTATATGTGTCAGAATGTGGGGATGGAAATGGCTTTCTCATTGGGTCCAATTGATTTGTATAATTCACCTATTCATTGGACTATTTCTTAAAAATTGGGCATTCGTAAGTTGAGTGTCCTAGAGTTTGGCAAACACCACACAAATTTCAATTTTGGGTTCTTGGATGTTCCTATGTTCCATAGCTTCAATCTTTTTAGCCAAACATGCAATCCTAGCATTTAGATCATTTTCTTCACTAAGTTGATGGACGCCTCTTTGAGCATTAGCAAGATTAGATCTAATTGAACCTTTAAAATTACTATGTTGCCAATATTGAGAGTTATCAGCCAAATTATCAAGAAAATCTATCACTTCATCAAGTTCTTTATCAAGGAATTCTCTATTACACATTGTTTCAACAAATTGATGGGTTTCAGGAGTTAAACCTTCATAAAAGAAACTAATGTAATACCATTTTTCAAAACCATGATGTGAGCAAGAATTCAACAAATCCTTAAATCATTCCCGGCATTGAAAATAAACTTCCTTGACATTTTGGGAAACTTTTTGAATTTGTTTCTTTAAAACATTGGTTTTATGAGTTGGAAAGAATTTTTTAAGAAACTCAGTTTGCATTTCTTGCCACGTACCTATTGACCTAGGTTTTAAAGATGTAAGCCAAGTTTTAGCTTTGTCTTTTAAAAAAAAAAGGAAAAAGCTTGAGCTTAATAATTTCATTCGAAACATTTTGGTCAGTGAAGGTAGCACAAACATCTTCAAACTCTCTAAGGTGTAGATATGGATTTTCAGATTCTAGGCCATGAAAATTGGGAAGCAAGTTAATCATTCCCGGTTTAAACCTAAAATGATGGGCATTGAGAGGAAAAACCAAACATGACGGAGTAGATTCACGAGATGGTTGCAAATAATCTCTCATTGAATGAACAATAGGATTGATGATTTGTTGATTACCAATGTTTTCATTTTGAACAATTTCATCATCAGCCATTTTTGGTGAGTTTGAAGACGCAACAAAAACTAAAGGTAGTTCTAAACTTTTCCTAATTAACCTATGACTTTTAAACTCACGATACCAAACTGGCATGCAAATTATTTAAATATTTACAAAATTTTATAGACAGATACTAAGCTTTTCTTTACTTAGGGAGAACAAAGTAGAGAATGAAAAGTATTTGGCTTATTGATTTTGTAGAATTTGAGAATTGTATTTTTCAAGAATGTCCCTAAGAAAGATTGGTGGTGCAAAGGCTTCTTCAAAACCAATCTCCTTGTCAGAATAATGTTCCTAGAATGACTGGTGTTGGGAGAATCTACAAAAGTTAACCGGTTATGGGAAAGAATTCCAAACCAATACCAACCCCCGAACAGAACTTTCTAAAAAAATACTTTTCACAAAAACATAATTTATTTATTAAATATTATAGAAAACCTAATCTAAATCTTTTGAAGTTTTATTTCTAAGACAAAAACCTAAAAATAAACCTAAAACAAGAAAAATAAATATTTTATAAAAGAAAGGAAAGAAAATAAAATTTTTATGATTTTTAGGATTTTTTTATTTTTTATTTTTTTAATTTTTTTAATGAATAGTAAAATAGTGACATGAATAGTAACTACTATTACATAAATAGTAACTTATAGAAAACGCATGTAGATTTCTACGTAGACAGCACTTAACTCCTGCAAAACACAAAATATTAACAAAAGAAAACAAATAAAAAAAAAAAAAAAGAAAAGTTAGTATTATAGAAAAGAAAATGAAAAAGAAAATATATTATATAATAATATACTACACTGAAAGCAATACCGTTCCTCGGCAAATGTGCCAAAAACTTGATCTCGTGTATGTTAACACACTCTAAAATAGCCCTGAGTATAAGGTTGTGTCAAATAATACTTACTCAATGAATCTGAGGTTGAATCCATAGGGAATGATTTTATTCAATTCCAATAAATATATTATATTAACTTTTTCTTTTTATTTAAGCTGAAAAATATGAGGATTAATATTTATTATTCACAGAGTATATTTACAATATTTACACATTTTTACAACATTTTTCATACTTTGATTTTGACAATTTAGAGCTGTTGGGTTTTGTTGGATTTTGTGATTCAAATAAGCAGCGGAAAATCAAGGATTAATTCTCACAAAACCCTCGCAAGATCTATGCAATTCGATTAGATTGATAAGAAAGTCATAGAATCTTACCAGGATGACAAAAGGGGGAAGATTGCTAGAAGGAAGAGAGCGGGTTCACTCCAGTGACACCCTAACTCGAGCTTTTCATATTCGGGATCGGATTCAGATGTTATTACTTAGAGCAACGCCCTCTGCAGGTATCCACATGAATAGACTCTCTCAAAAATGACTTGGTGTGCTAGCACCCTCTCCTTACGTTAAATGACTCTCTCTAATTTTAGGGTTTTTAATCTTTTTCCCTCTTAGAATAAGAAAATGCCTTTTCTCTTCTAATTTGGCCAAAAACCCTAACATAGATATAAATATATATATTGACTTCAAGAAAGAGTCTGATTTTAATTAGGATAAACTGTAATTCAAACATGATTCGTAGAATCTAGATAATGTCAGATTTAATGAACCTAGACATATCTAGTACATCGAATCTAGACATTATCAGGTTCATCGAACCTAGACACAGGAAACCCAAAATTTGTTTTTGGTTTGTTCTAAGTGTACGACCCTGTAGGTTCACATAACGTTGGTAGTGGGCTTGAAATTCTGTTTCTGGCCCACAAATCATAAGCGGCCTCAAATAAGACATTATGATTACCCAAGTTATACGAATGTCAATAACCCGACATAACCTAATATACAAAAGTATTAAAGTTCTTTTGTCACTAGATATCTTGATTGAACATAAGACATGGTTTATGTCATCCTTATACTATTCAATCATATTATTTCTTGATCTTAAGTAGACTGATATTGATAACCCTTATCAATACATTCCAGTATGGCCATACATTTTTCTTCAGTCTAGCTTATCGAGGGGCCCATAGATATCTTTCTCATAATAAATGAGGGATAAATTCATTCTTAATCACTCACATTCCTCACATGATTCACTCTATATCCAACAACAATCCATTCTATCATCCTGTTAAAGATAATATTAGAATGTGTCAAAATATAGAACTTGCCATCTAAGAAACAATGGTGATTTCAGGTCATAGGACTAGGATAATACTATTGTGATGAGAATCACTTATGACAATTATCTATGTAGTATTCTCATAGTGGGTCAATCCAATACATCATTTCTCAAATATGTATCTATGAGTTGACTTAGTATCTCATACACATGATTAGTAAAACGTAATCATTAGTCAAACTTCATACTAGTCTTCATTCATTATTATCCCAATAATAAGGACCGACTAAGGATAATTTAGAATAGAATTCAATTTTCACCTAAGAGTTTTACTATCAAGTGACATACTTGATGACCTTAGACAGAATTAACTATTCATGAAATTAGAATAAAAAAATAATGAAAATGCCTCTTTATTAATAAATGCAAATGTAATGAAGTTAAAATGTGTTCATTACATATTTGGCCTAGGGCACATCACTAACTAGAACTTTGATAACAAGAAATGCAAACAAAATTAAAATGGAATTTTAACAACAAGTGCAAGTAACTTAAGCAAAGTAACAACAATAACAATGACAATTTAAAGAAGCAAAACAGCACTAATAACATAGCTGAGGTTTAAAGGTTCTGTTGTGGCAATTATCTTAAATATATTTTAGTTTTTCTTTTTATTTATTAGTTGGTTTAAAAATACACTATGCCATCCTATGTCAACAATAAATCAAGAGTTACCAAGCATTTACTGTTCTATTCCATGTCTGTAATGCAGCAAAAACACAACTTAATAAATAGGTAGCATTTCAACATAACTTAACTAAAATAACAACCAAGATAATAAGTTAAGCATTTACCGAGCCATTCTCTGTCTACGATTAATCAACGTTCTCCCAAGTATTATTCGTGCCAGTCCATGTCATTGATAAATTAAAACCGTAATTTTGACAGAGTTCTAGCTAAGAAAATATTGAAATCCAATGTTTTCTAAGAAAATATTTTGGCATTAAACTACTTAGAAAACTAAGAAAAACCAAAAATATTTAACATGATTTTGCTAGAATTTTCCCCTCTCCTCTCAACTAAAAAGGAAATTAGGAAAACATAATTAATAAAATACTAAAGATATTATTGAACATAATTTTTACAACATAAACTGGGAAATATTTTACAAGAAACTAAATGAAAAATTGAAATAAAAACTAAAATATTAAAAACTAACTATTTAAGTAGTTGTGTCTTACATTGTAGGGGGGTCTCTCCAAAACCAGGTTGATGCCTCGGTATTCGTAGGCAAAGTTTGCCTACTGCTTATGAATTTCTAAACGATTCTCACTACTGCTTAGAAGGACTCGAGGGTATATGTTGTGTATTTAGGTAAGGATTTGACACCTCTAGGATACACTGACTTAGATTTTCAATCCTATCTGGATTCGAGAAGATCGACTTTAGGTTTTGTGTTTACTCTGGGTGGCGGTGCTATTGTTTGGAAAAGTGTCAAGCAAGATTGCATTTCAAATTCAACTATGGAGGCCAAATATGTGGCGGCTAGTGATGCTTTGAAAGAAGCAGTATGGCTCTGCAAGTTCTTTAGGGATCTTGAGGTAGTTCTTGATATGGATAAAGCGGTATTGTTGTATTATGATAACAGTGCAGTGATAGCTAATGCTAAAGAACTAAGATTTCACAAGAAGAGTAAGCATATTGATCAGAAGTATAATGTGACAAAGGACTTCGTTGAGGGCGGGTATGTTGTTGTATGCAAAATTGCATCCGAGGAAAATTTAGTTGATCCATTCATGATGACACTAACTGCAAGAGTTTTCGAAAGGCATGTGGAAGCTATGGGGATTTGGGATTTGTCATATTTACTCACTTAGTGTAAGTGGGAGATTGTTAGACATGTATGCCCTAAGGAGTAAAAATGTAATATGTTTTTGGAGACATTTTTATTAATAAAGAATTTATTTATTATTCATATACCAAATTGTTGTCCTCTTTACATTCATATTTGTTGAATGTATGATAAGTAAACTAAAGTTTGGGACTGTCAATCTAAGCCTTTAGAATTAGGCATATGATAGACAAATTATGCGAAAGATATGATTCTAAAGATGACAGTCTAAATCATAAGATCTGTAATGGAGAGAATAAAGTTGGGCTCTTTATTCATGCAAAGATTGTTATGTTGTCTATATCCCTAACGAGAGATGATTTCCCTTGGCCATTGGAGGTGGACTCCGCGAATAGAAACTTTGGTACATTGTCATAGGTGACGATGTATTAGATTAGGACATAAAGTATAATTAATTTGGATTAATAATTCTGTCTCGGCAAATCAATTCACTTTGAACAATCATATGTGTTGTATTCTTAATCTTGAGATGAATAGTGGGCTCGTTGTCTTGACTTATGTCTTTTGATGTACAAAAGGTGACATCCATATTTTATGATGGTATGTATGCTAGTACGTTGGAGACATGACTCTTGATAGCGTAGACTTGTTATTCATAGATACGAAATCTATAGCTCCTCTGTAGGAGTCGATAATATCCTCTTATATGCATTATCCTGTAATTAGAAAACTAGAACGCTTAACCATTTGGATACATAGGTGTAACCGAATGGTATACTGTCTTTGGATGATAAGTTTTCCGATTGTGAGATTATGGAAAATAATCGGGAAGGTAAGACATAATTTATCCTTAAGCCAATAAAGGATATCCTATGGGGATATGATACATTATGGCATGTTATGGATACTTAGCTATTTGGGCTTTGTAATTTTATATAGTTTGAAAGTATAGCTCTAAGCTTTTAGTGGAGCAGTATTAGAGTTGATAATTATGAAATGTATATCTGAGATATTAGGTTTCATAATTATTAGGAGCTTGAACTATATAGGTCTATCATGTTCCCTTTGCTAGCTTATAATAAATTATGTAATGATATGGTATGCTTTTCTAATAAATTGTGACTTATATCAAATTATTAGATTGACTGAAATTCGATAGGATTAGATAATTCATGTGTGTTTATCAGTAGAATTAATTTTGTGAAAAATAATTTAAGATAAACTTGTTGAATTATTTAGAATATTTATTTTCGTAGAGATTATCTAGATACTGGTGTTTTAATCAGATAACTTCTCTATTGAGTTATTTGAATTAAACTAAGGCTTTATCCAAAAAATCTTGGGTAGAAAATAAAAGATTTGCAGGGATTATTTATCGTAAGTTTGACAAGCCAATCTTTAAGTTTGGCCTACCAATGGAGTAAGTTTGGCTGGTCAATCTACAGTTTGACCTACACGATAATCTGATTATGCGTTTTTACGCGATTTTATCAGATATTGTTTTAAATTCAAATTTTTAAGGCCTTATCTGATTAGGGCTAACCTCTGGGTCCAACCTCTATAAATAGGGAGTGAGACTTCACGGTTATTTAGATCAGTTGAGAAATCAAGAGTGAACACTCCATATTGTGAGTCTTCGAAACTCCCCTAAAGAGCTATTGTTCACAAATCATAAACGATAGTTCTCGGTATTTCTCAATTAGTTGGAAAGAGAGTCACCGAAGAAAAGCTGTACGAGGTCTACCCACACACACTCCAATCGTGAATAGAGATAGCAAAAAAGACCAGTTGGTTGAGGCTCTTCTGGAATGTTCTTCTCTACATCGATTGCAGGAGCTCTTTTGCAAATAAGGTTAGTAAGACCTGGTTAATTTATGCATATAGCATGTCAAACTTATGTTTTAGAAAATAATTTGATTAAAAATTTTTAAATTTCTACTGCATACAATTTTCCAACACTGTTGTCTTCATACACATAGCCTAGAATCTACCAGGTACATTGTTAGCATGAAGCATACTTCGATATGTTTCTACAAGATGTCGATTCTTTCTCTCTATTATTCCATTCTATTGTGGTGTGTTTGCACACATGAATGGATAATGTATTTTACAGCTTTGTAATTATTGAGAGAACTCATCTGAAGTATACTTTTCACCGTTGTCTATGTGTATGCATTGTATTTCTCCACTGACTTCTAGTTTGACCATTTCTTCAAACTCTTTAAATTTCATAAATGTCTCAGATTTTTCTTTCATAAAGAATGCCCACTCATATCTTGAGAAGTCGTCAATGAATGTGACCATATACCTCATTCTAATGTAGACGGCTATTGACACGGCCAAATACATAGGAGTGAACTAGCTCCAATGGCACCTTTTATTCGAAACTTCAATTCTTCATATGGCAACTGATGTGTCTTGCAGAATTGACACCCTTCATAAACTATATTTTCTTAAACCTCAAGTTGAGGGTGACCCTTAAACATCAACTTTTTCATCATTACATTTAGTGTGTGATAGCTAACATATTTACCGTCTTAATTTTTCAATTCTTGTCTACATAAGTAGATTTCGATAACATTACATAAACATATTAGAGTCTTCGTCCTTCCATTATTGGTGTACCATATATTTAAGATATCGATACACTTTTACATCACATGGATCAAACAAAACATAGTGGCCTGATGAAGTTAATGTTGGGTTTGGTGCCCTAAAAGCTGTGACATTGTACATATTGTTAATAAATAAATAAAATGACATTTATTATTATTTTGGTTGATTATATGTATTATGAATACATTTATAAACATCAAGAAAATTCCATGATTATTTATGTGACTATAAATTTAGCATATAAGTGTTATTTGCTTGGGGATAAAATTTATAGATAATAATCTAAATAGTCCGTAATAATTAATTAAAGTTTGGGATCTTTAATTAAAAATTACAAGTACGGTCCAATCTCATCTAAAATGAAATAGTCATTATCCGGACTATTAATGTAGAGACATTGGGTTGGAGGTACTTTATATAATGAGATTATATAGGACTGGACCAGATAAATTATGAATCTCTAATAATCATCCGTTACAAATAGAGTATTCAAATTTATCACTATGATGATCATATATTTGACAGTCTTAATCCTGAGTATTTATTAGACTCCTATTTATTACATTATGTTTTTTGACTTGCATGGTAAGATTTGTCTAAGCACAGATTGTAACTTAGCATCTTGGAAACATAAAGTAATAAATGGCTGGGAATAATATTATACAGATATGGAATCCATTCCTTCCCTATGGAAGTTAGAAAAATAGTTCTCTTGAGTGATAATTCAAGGTTTGAACAATAGAGCGCTCGTTCATAATAAGATTATGAATTAATTGTTCATTAGAGAATTATTGGAACTCAAGGATAAAGAGGTAATAAGAGAGGTAAACGGAAATTGAACCTAGCTCTTATTATGGACTATTTATGGAGGACTGACTTATATGTAATGATTATATCAATGGACTACTCGTTAATTTTCTTTGAGTAATTATACTATAATCTCAAGAGTTCAGTTTCAGGTTTTTAGTGGAGTAACACTGAAACTAATAAATTTGGCACATTAATTAAAAAGTTTAATTAAATGTCAAATTTATTGGAGCTTAGGTTATAGGTCCATAGGTCCCCAATACCACCTCTGTAACACTATATTGGAATTTGCATAGAATGAATTATACATGTATAATTCAGAATTTTTGAATTCTGAATTAATTTTTCACACTTGAATTATTAACGTGACACAGAAAAGTGTTCTCTGTGACACATAATGTAAAGTGATAAATGTTATCACATTTAACTGAGCATTAGTTGATTAATTGATTATTGTTAAAATCTATTCTTAAATAAATGTGATTTATTTTTAAATTTATATTTGGATATATATATATATATATATATATATGGTTTTGAACCAAATCCTTTTATATATATATAAGATTTTATAATATATTAATATATATGTATATATTAATATAATATTAAAAAAAAGAAAAAAAAAAAAAAAGGGTAAGCCGTGAACCAAGTTTCACGCTTTCCCCACAACCACACACACATATATACATTAATGACTTGTCTCGGTCAAAGTCAAAAAAAGGAATCTTTCTTTTTTCTTCACCTTTATATACATGTGCATATGTGTGTGGAATCCATATAAGGATTCGGAGAAACAAACGGGAAAAGAAAGAAAAGAAGAAAAAGGAAAGGAAAAGAAAAGGGAAAGAAAAATGACTAATGGCTCAGTTATAAAAAAAGGAGAGATAACAGTTATCTCAGTAATTTTTATTCACATAATTTTTAGAGAGAAAAACTGAGAGTTCTTCTCTAAAGAAAAAGGTCTGCTATCTCATGTGTTGAGTACATAGCAGATTCAGAAAAGTGTGAGGAAAATTCATTCTTGCAGTTTGACGCCCACTCGTCTTTCCATTGGTGTGGAGGCCTGGTTTGGAAGATCGTGGTGTCAAAGAGGAAAGCTAGGATACCCTGATAGTCTTCAAAAAGGTTAGTAAAAATTCCTAAAGCTTTCTGTAATTAAAATTATATATCTATTCCCGATGAACAAAATTTTCAGAAAATTTTTGTTTGTCAACGATCCGTTCCTTCCGCTGCGTTTCATGTTTTAATTCCAACAAATGGCATCAGAGCGGGTTATAGCATATATAATTTTAATTAAACATGATTTTATTTTGATGATATCATGTTTTTGATGCATGTTTGTGGGCACTTTGCATCTTTATTAATTTTTATTCATGTGATGAATGGTTGTTTAATGAAAGGATTTTTGATCGTTAATTATATGGTCCTTTTGGATTAATAATTTTTATTTTCAGTTTGATTAGATCAATCTGTGTAAACCCATAAAGGGGTATAGGCTTTTTGTAATTTATTATCATTATTTTTTCTTCTCTCCTCTCTTTCACTTGCTACACGTGGAGCGATGAAGAAAAAGATGTCCATTGGATTTTTTGGCCTAGTTAAGAACTATGGGCCTATCAGATTTCAAAGGCAATCAAGCAAATCGTTGCACAATATACCATTTGATGAAGACCACAAAATTAGAGCAGGGAATTATGTATAAATTACAAGAAGACCCCTGTAATTTTATTTTTTTTTTATTTTTATTCTTTGGGTTGTAATTTTAATTATCCAAAAGGACCCGGTCAAAAATTCATTGTTTATTTTCATTTTTATTATCATATGATGATTGAGATAACATGTTCATGCATGATAACATGTCATCTAGGAAAGTGCCCACTTATAGTTATTGTAACATGACATGCATATGCTTAGCATATTATTTTTATAAAGGAGTTTATAAAATGAATTAATATGTGTTAGCATTAATTTAATAAGATTAAATTAATTGGGTTGGTTTTATAGAAACTTAATTTATTAATCAACCAAATAATGTGAATTTAGTTTTAACAGTTGAGACTTGGTAAAATTCACATTAATTCTAAGTTATCTAATTTTAAATTGTTTAATATTTGGTAACTTAGACAATTCATAATAAATTTAGATTTTTAGAAAATCTGGTAATTTATTTAAGTGTAAATAGAATGAGATTCTATTAACACATAATATAATCTAGTAATTAAAAATTGTTTTTAACTACTAGAATTATGAAACATATGATGTTTTATAAGATAAAACACATCTTCTAAAATAATGAGTGGGAGAAGGTAATATGACAATATAACCTGCGGTCTCCACTATTAGTACAACACCGTGAGATTTAGGTGGCGCCTCGCGACGCTTTGATTTCGTCCTCCCTACGGAGGGTGTCCATTTAAATCAATATCAAGGTTGGCTTCCTTAAGATAGGATTTTATAATGTATTTCAAAATTGACCTACCCTACGGCGGCAATTTTGAGTTAAGTTGTTAAAATCCAAAATAGTGGGTTACACTCATAAAGACATAATTAAATTGTTAATTATATCTTGACCAAAATAAACGGTTATTAATAAATATAGAAAATATGAGATATTTTGAATATATTTATTAAGTGAGAATGTCTCAATTCAATTCATAAATAATTTGACCTACCCTACGACGGCACTTTATTTATTAAAATTGAATAATCGTGGAATTAGTAAAATATTTTTTGTGTTTTTCATACGCATCATGCATCACGTTTACTATTCCAAAACATTTATGATGTTTATGCAACCATTTTAATTTATGCTATTTTATTTATTTATTACAGCGACAATGTCTAATCCAATCATCGCAATTCTCTCAAATGAAAAATTAACCGGAGATAATTTTGTCAAGTGGAAGAGTAACATGAACATTGTACTAATTTGCGAAAGTTACAAGTTTGTCCTGACGGAGGAATGTCCTCCAGAGCCTGCTTCCAATGCTCCTCGTAATGTACGGGAAGCATATGATCGTTGGATCGCGGCAAATAATAAGGCCCGCTATTTTCTTTTGGCTGGGATGTCTGACGTGCTTAGGATGAAGCACGAAAGCATGGAGACCGCTTATGAGATAATGCAGTCTCTGCAAGACATGTTTGGTAAACCTTCTGAAAAGGCACGCCACGAAGCCGTTAAGGCAGTAATGAATGCAAAAATGAAGGCAGGGATTTCGGTCAGAGAACATGTTCTCAACATGGTTAACTATCTCCATGAGGCCGAGGTCAACGGGTCTATGATAGATGAAGCCACACAGGTGGGGATGATTTTAGAAACCCTCTCCCCTGCGTTCCTTCAGTTCAAAAGCAACTATTTCATGAACAAGCTGAAATATAACATGACTGAGTTGCTTAATGAGCTTCAAACCTTCGAGTCTATTTCGAAAGAAAAGACTAAAGAAGCTGAGGCAAATGTTGCAGAAGCTCAACATTCCTCTTTTGCCCAAAAGAATAAGAAGACGAAGGGGACTGAAGGAAGTGGTAAGTCTAAGAATGGAAGGCAACCTAAGAAGAACAAAAACAACAACAGCAAAAAGAGCTCCAACCAAAAGAAGCCTAAAGGAAAATGTTTCCACTGCGGCGTAGTTGGGCACTGGAAGAGAAACTGCAAGAAGTATCTTCAGGAGCTCAAAGAAAAGAAGAACAACGGTAAATCAGATTTACTCGTTTTAGAAGCTTGTTTAGTTGAAGATGATTCTTCACCTTGGATAATTGATTCAGGGGCAACTAACCATGTTTGTTCTTCTTTACAGATGCTTAGTTCTTCAAGGGAGCTTGCCGACGGGGAACAAACGATGAGAGTGGGAACGGGAGAGGTTGTTTCGGCAAGAGCAGTGGGAGTTGTTAAACTTTATTTTAGAAATAAGTTTTTAATTTTAGACAATGTTTATTACATTCCTTGTTTTCGCAGAAATTTGATTTCTGTTTCCAGGTTGTTTGAACAAATGTTTAATGTTTCTTTTAATAATAATTATGTTAATATTTCTAGAAATGGTTTGGATATTTGTTCTGCACATCTGGAAAATGGGCTTTACACCTTAAGGCCCAACGAAAAAGCACTGCTCAATACCGAAATGTTCAAAGTTGAACAACCTAAACCCAAGAAGCAAAAGATTTCTTCTAATAATGAAACATACCTATGGCACCTTAGATTAGGTCATGTCAACCTTGACAGAATTAACAGACTGGTAAAGGAGGGTCCTTTAAAAGAGCTAAAAGTTAGTTTTCTACCAGTTTGTGAATCTTGTCTTGAAGGTAAAATGACTAAGAGGCCTTTCTCTGCAAAAGGCGAAAGGGCCAAGGAACTACTTGAGCTAATACATTCAGACGTCTGTGGTCCAATGAATGTACAAGCCCGTGGTGGTTACGAATATTTCGTCACATTTATTGACGATTATTCAAGGTATGGTTACATATACCTAATGCAAAGGAAATCTGAAACTTTTGGAAAGTTCAAAGAATTCCAAGCGGAAGCTGAAAAGCAATTAGGTAAGACGGTGAAGAGTCTTCGATCTGATCGAGGAGGAGAATACATTGATACTGAATTCAAGGATTATATGATAGAACATGGTATTCTATCACAACTCACCGCACCTGGAACACCACAACAAAATGGTGTTGCAGAGAGAAGAAATAGAACGTTGCTTGATATGGTGAGATCCATGCTTAGCTACTCATGATTACCCACTTCATTTTGGGGATATGCACTACAAACTGCAGTATATCTTCTAAACATAGTTCCATCTAAGTCTATTTCAAAAACACCTCTAGAGTTATGGAATGGTCGCAAACCTAGTATGCGACATATCCGTATATGGGGGTGTCCAGCACATGTGCTGAAAGGTAAGACTGGGAAGTTGGAACCACGTTCTGAAGTATGCTTATTTGTGGGATACCCAAAGGGAACGAGGGGAGGTTTGTTTTATAGTCCACAGGATAAGAAAGTATTTGTATCGACAAATGCCACTTTTCTCGAGAATGATTATATGACAAACTATAAACCTCGTAGCAAAATTGTACTTGAAGAGTTACTTTCTGATCAGATCAGACCGCAACCGACAACTGTTGTCGAAGGACAAAATGAGGAGGCCACATCTTCCTATCAGAATGTCATACCACCTCGACGTAGTGGGAGGGTTGTGAGACCACCTGCTCGCTACAGGGAACTTGGAGAAGCAAATGTTGCTATCTCTGATAATGGTGAGGATGATCCATTGACATATCGTGATGCAATGGAAGTTTCTGAGAAGGAAACATGGCTGGAGGCTATGAACCTTGAAATGGAGTCCATGTACTCTAATTCAGTCTGGGATCTTGTAGACCTACCTGAAGGGATAAAACCCATAGGGTGCAAATGGATTTACAAGAAGAAAAGAGGAGTGGATGGGAAAGTTGAGACTTTCAAAGCTAGGCTTGTGGCAAAGGGTTATACCCAAAAGGAGGGAGTTGACTATGAAGAAACTTTCTCGCCTGTAGCTATGCTTAAATCCATTCGGATTCTTTTATCCATTGCTGCTTGTCTTGATTATGAGATATGGCAAATGGATGTCAAGACTGCCTTTTTGAATGGCTATCTTGAGGAAAGCATCTATATGGTGCAACCAGAAGGGTTTATAGTTAAAGGTCAAGAGCAAAAGGTTTGCAAGTTGCAGAGGTCCATCTATGGACTCAAGCAAGCTTCAAGATCTTGGAACTTGAGATTTGATGAAGCGATCAAATCTTATGGTTTCGATCAAAATATTGATGAACCTTGTGTTTACAAGTACATCAAAGAAAAGAAGGTGGTCTTCTTGGTTCTTTATGTAGATGATATCCTACTCATTGGGAATGATGTAGGAGTATTATCTGATGTAAAGAAATGGCTCGCCAGCAATTTCCAAATGAAAGATTTAGGAGAAGCAAGTTATGTTCTTGGAATTCAACTCATAAGAGATCGCAAGAACAAACTGTTGGCGCTGTCTCAGGCATCGTATATCGATAAGGTGCTTATCAGATTTTCGATGCAGAACTCCAAGAAAGGTAATTTGCCTACACGTCATGGAGTTTATCTTTCAAAAGAGCAGTGTCCTAAGACACCTCAAGAGGAAGAAAATATGAGACGGGTACCCTATGCATCTACAGTAGGAAGTCTAATGTATGCCATGTTGTGTACAAGACCTGACATTTGCTATGCGGTGGGTATAGTCAGTCGGTATCAATCCAACCCAGGATTAGATCATTGGGTAGCGGTTAAACATATTCTCAAGTATCTTAGGAGAACGAGAAACTATATGCTAGTTTATTCTGGTGAGAATTTGATTCCCATTGGATACACTGATTCTGATTTTCAATCAGACAAAGACACACGTAAATCTACGTCTGGATCAGTGTTTACTTTTGGTGGTGGAGCCATAGTTTGGAGAAGCATCAAACAATCTTGTATTGCTGATTCAACTATGGAAGCAGAATATGTGGCTGCTTGTGAAGCAGCTAAAGAAGCTGTTTGGCTCCGTAAGTTCTTAAATGATTTGGAAGTAGTTCCAGACATGGATAAACCACTCATACTGTATTGTGACAACAGTGGTGCAGTGGCAAATTCAAGAGAACCTAGAAGCCACAAAAGAGGAAAGCATATAGAAAGAAAATATCATTTGATTAGAGAGATAGTGCATCGAGGCGATGTGGAAGTTGTGAAGATAGCGTCGGAAAACAACCTTGCCGACCCTTTCACCAAGACGTTACCTGCAAAGAGCTTTGAGGGACACTTGGAAGGCTTAGGTCTTAGAGACATGTCTCACCTGCTTTAGGGCAAGTGGGAGATTGTTGGGTTTGGTGCCCTAAAAGCTGTGACATTGTACATATTGTTAATAAATAAATAAAATGACATTTATTATTATTTTGGTTGATTATATGTATTATGAATACATTTATAAACATCAAGAAAATTCCATGATTATTTATGTGACTATAAATTTAGCATATAAGTGTTATTTGCTTGGGGATAAAATTTATAGATAATAATCTAAATAGTCCGTAATAATTAATTAAAGTTTGGGATCTTTAATTAAAAATTACAAGTACGGTCCAATCTCATCTAAAATGAAATAGTCATTATCCGGACTATTAATGTAGAGACATTGGGTTGGAGGTACTTTATATAATGAGATTATATAGGACTGGACCAGATAAATTATGAATCTCTAATAATCATCCGTTACAAATAGAGTATTCAAATTTATCACTATGATGATCATATATTTGACAGTCTTAATCCTGAGTATTTATTAGACTCCTATTTATTACATTATGTTTTTTGACTTGCATGGTAAGATTTGTCTAAGCACAGATTGTAACTTAGCATCTTGGAAACATAAAGTAATAAATGGCTGGGAATAATATTATACAGATATGGAATCCATTCCTTCCCTATGGAAGTTAGAAAAATAGTTCTCTTGAGTGATAATTCAAGGTTTGAACAATAGAGCGCTCGTTCATAATAAGATTATGAATTAATTGTTCATTAGAGAATTATTGGAACTCAAGGATAAAGAGGTAATAAGAGAGGTAAACGGAAATTGAACCTAGCTCTTATTATGAACTATTTATGGAGGACTGACTTATATGTAATGATTATATCAATGGACTACTCGTTAATTTTCTTTGAGTAATTATACTATAATCTCAAGAGTTCAGTTTCAGGTTTTTAGTGGAGTAACACTGAAACTAATAAATTTGGCACATTAATTAAAAAGTTTAATTAAATGTCAAATTTATTGGAGCTTAGGTTATAGGTCCATAGGTCCCCAATACCACCTCTGTAACACTATATTGGAATTTGCATAGAATGAATTATACATGTATAATTCAGAATTTTTGAATTCTGAATTAATTTTTCACACTTGAATTATTAACGTGACACAGAAAAGTGTTCTCTGTGACACATAATGTAAAGTGATAAATGTTATCACATTTAACTGAGCATTAGTTGATTAATTGATTATTGTTAAAATCTATTCTTAAATAAATGTGATTTATTTTTAAATTTATATTTGGATATATATATATATATATATATGGTTTTGAACCAAATCCTTTTATATATATATAAGATTTTATAATATATTAATATATATGTATATATTAATATAATATTAAAAAAAAGAAAAAAAAAAAAAAGGGTAAGCCGTGAACCAAGTTTCACGCTTTCCCCACAACCACACACACATATATTCATTAATGACTTGTCTCGGTCAAAGTCAAAAAAAGGAATCTTTCTTTTTTCTTCACCTTTATATACATGTGCATATGTGTGTGGAATCCATATAAGGATTCGGAGAAACAAACGGGAAAAGAAAGAAAAGAAGAAAAAGGAAAGGAAAAGAAAAGGGAAAGAAAAATGACTAATGGCTCAGTTATAAAAAAAGGAGAGATAACAGTTATCTCAGTAATTTTTATTCACATAATTTTTAGAGAGAAAAACTGAGAGTTCTTCTCTAAAGAAAAAGGTCTGCTATCTCATGTGTTGAGTACATAGCAGATTCAGAAAAGTGTGAGGAAAATTCATTCTTGCAGTTTGACGCCCACTCGTCTTTCCATTGGTGTGGAGGCCTGGTTTGGAAGATCGTGGTGTCAAAGAGGAAAGCTAGGATACCCTGATAGTCTTCAAAAAGGTTAGTAAAAATTCCTAAAGCTTTCTGTAATTAAAATTATATATCTATTCCCGATGAACAAAGTTTTCAGAAAAATTTTGTTTGTCAACGATCCGTTCCTTCCGCTGCGTTTCATGTTTTAATTCCAACAGTTAATTGTGCTGCTGATGACAAATTTTTCTTCATGCTCGATATATAATAGACATTATCAAGTGGCATTTTATTAGGAATATAATGAACCACTATAGTTGCCTTACCAATGTGGGTAATTAGCAACCTCGAGTTATTGGTTGTCACCAACATGCAACTTCCTTCGTACTCGATCATGTTTCGCCACTCATCTTGATCACTAATATATGATTTGAATGTCTAGAGTCGACGATCCAATCATTCTCATACTCAAGCTATCGAGTGGTTGTCACTACGAGTGCCATTTTCTCTTCCATAGCAAATGACTCTTCGATGTCCCACTCATCATCACTTTGGTTTTCTGCTCTCCTTATGTGCTCTAGCATTTGTTCCTCTATTGTAGTCTTAATAGCAAGCATGTCTTGCCCACTTTAATCTTCCATTTGCGCAAGGTGCTATTGGTGTCTTCTGCCACTGTTGCGTATCTTCACTACCATCGACAATCTTCCAAAGGGCTTGCCCTTTAATGTAAAACATCATATATGTTACCCGTATATTGTCGTTTTGGTTGTTGAGTTTCTTGATTCCTCCAATTACTTGAAGATCACCAATTGTATTGACAAGACTTCGGCAATATCAAACAAGATTTTTCGTAGATAATAAACGTGTAGAATCCCAAGCTACTCACGACATAAAAAAACCTTACTAGGTTTGAAATAAACTCAGAATAATCTCAAAAAAAAAAAACTTTTCTAATGTTAAAGCTCAATTAAAACCATATCTGTCGAACATACTCAAAATTTTAAGAAAGCTCACATAATCGCTTTGATTCCAATCATCGAACACAATATTAATGGGCAAAATAAATTGATTTCTCATATAACATAAAAAGAAAAATACACCAAAACCAAAGCCTTCTAGGAAGCTTAAAAAAATTACAAACTACTAGACAATAATACACTTTAGCACTCTGTCTCACATATACGCTTGAGTTTTCTTCTATTTTTTGCGTACATTGAGTGCGTGAGGAAGGCTATATTTATAGTTATTTGAATGCCTTGGATTGCTGACACGTGGAGGAAATCAACGCCTCGAAAGCAGCTTCCACGAAGCTTCTTTCCTTTATATGCAAGCAGAAAAAGCACATTCAGTAAGCTTTCTATAGTAACAAAGTGAGACTATACAAACAACAGTCATTGCATCAATGGGTCCTATTGGGCCGGTGTTCATTTTAACTATCAAAAAATTTCGAGAACATATATAAATGCGATTTTTTAGACAACTGTTGGGCCGGGGTCGTACGTTAAAAAAAACTGTTATGTCATCAATTTAGTGCACATTTTTGTCTCGTTAGGACATATCCTATATCTTAACACAGGGCATATTGTATGTCCCTTTAGTATATTTATGAAGAAACATTTTAACATGTTTCTTTAAGATATATTCGAGTTTTCTTCTAAGATATTTTGACATGTTTCTTTAGGACAATTTTCAATGTCCTAATGAGACTTTTTTTTTTTCCCTTTTTTTTCTCGCGCTCTGCTGTTGTCGGCTCGTCTTCAGCGACGGCCAAAAAGAACAAAAGAGGAAAAAGCCAATTAAAATAACAATAGCAAAGCCAAATCCATCGCCGATGAAAAAAATAAAATAAAATAAAACACAAAAGCATTAACAGCGACTATTTAGATTATTGGTCAAAAACCAATTCAATTAATCAACTGCGACTGTAATATGACACAGAGTCTATTACTTTTGAATCTAACTAATGCAAATGAGAGTAATCATGCGATTAAAAAGATTTTGCTCTAATGGCAGTTCTTCAAAGTGATGAAATCAAACTCATAAACCGCATATTTACAATCATTCTCCGGCGACAAACAACAAAATCATCATAGCTTTTTAGCTGGGCGTCTGATATTCTCAACCAGAACCTGTTTTTTCTTCCCATCAATATTAAAAATCACATAGCGGAAGACTTTCTCCCTCTCTAGTTCCAGGAACATGCAATTGCTGTCATCAGCAACACCCATGCCAGACGAAGCATTTCCCTTCAACAAACAAACAAACAAACCCAATATCAAAAAACTCGTATGCAAAACCAAAAAAAAAAAGTGTGAAAATATGAAATTAAGAGAATCTTAGTCTGCGATCCAAATTGTACGGATTCCACCCATGCGGGGTCGGCGTTGGAGTCGTCACACCTTCCTTCCTCTTTCCTACGGACAGCACACCATCAAGAAGAGCTTTGGTGGGCGAAGGCCTCGAGATCACTAGATGAACCTCCGACGGAGATCGCAACCGTTGCCGGAGAGGATGAACTTGCTATCGCGACATAGATTCCGAGTCTCCTGTCCTCACGGCCGCCGCTGAAGAAGATAGGTCAAGGACAAAGCCAGACCTGTTCTTCATATTTTTATGTAATTTTATCTAATTTTGTTCATTTTTATATATTTTATTTTTTATATTTTTATTTTTTGTTAATTTGATTTTATTTGTTTTTATTTGACTTTAATTGAATTTATTAATATTATTAGTATTGTAATTATTATTATTTTTCTCGACCTTTTATTTTATTTTATTTTATTCTCATTTGCGTCGGTGTGTAGGTGATAGGAGCTAAAATGAAAATTTAGAGCAATTTGGGGTCAAAAGATAAGAGAAATTCAAATTCAGCAGACATGTCAAACAAAGCCCATTCGCGAAAGTAAGGAAATATTAACACTCGCGCATGTAGCTGTCAATCAGGTTTCCACGGACAAGATTGGAGCTTGTAGACACGCCAAACAAAGGCGCGTCATAAATAGCCTTGGGAAAGCCTTGCCCAATCGTTGCACGCCACGCGTCAAATGCAGGCGCATTACTCCAGCTGTGTGCAATCCGTTGCTTTGCCTCCTCCAGCCGCTTCCGCGTGGCCATTGTTCCAACCAAGAAAGCGCCACGCGTCCCAGCTCTTACGCTCACCCAGCCTTTAGTCGCCACGTGTTTTACTACTTTAAGCGTTCGTTCATTTTGTTTATTTCCTCTCATAATGTCACGGGGGACGAGAAAAGCAAGGAGCCTCAGAATACGGGAGGAGGAGCTTCACAGTGGCCGAAGCCCATTTTTGGGAATTGAGGTCTAATGCCGAGGAGGAAACGAAAAAAAAAAAAAAAGAGAAAAGAGAAAAAAAAAACTAAAAAAAATAATGAGTATCAGATTTTATTTCTAGTTTTATTTTTAGGTTTTTATTCTATACTTTTGCTTAGGTATTCTGTGACTTCAGAGCGACAATTTTGAAGCTTCGACAACAATAAAGATTTAGAGATTTTGAGGATGAAATTGAAGTTTGTGATACCACCAAATGAGTTTTGTTTTTTAATTTCTTTATCTGTCTTGTATTTGTTAATTTGAAATTGTTTGAACCAAATATTTTGTGGATTTATGTTTTTGATATTGTTATTGTGTTTTTAGCTTTGTTTGTGATTATGTGTTGTTAAGTTTCTTAGTCTAGAGGATTATAGATCTAAGTTGAAACCGGATTATTGCAAGTTGATTTTTATTTTGCATTTATTTGTGTTTCTTTGACCTTAATGCCTCTTAATTGTTTGATCACCAATTAGTTGATTATACATTTATGATTAGTACTTAGGCAAGGAAAACTCCAAATGTGGGTTTAGGAAAAACAACTTTGAAAATTATAGAGAATTGAAAGAATTATTATTTTCTTTGTGGCTAATTATAGAACTTGATTAATGAACCTTTCGTAATTGATTTTGAACAAGGATTTTGGAAATGATTACTTTGAGTATTCTTCAATTGAGTACTTGGGAGAGGAAAAATTGAAATACATAAGTGTTCTATGTCAATTGAAACTTAGCGAAGTAGCTCATCTATACTTGTTTTGTTATCATTTTATTTTATTTTTAGTTTCTAATTTTAGTTTTTATTTCAGTTTGTTATACTTTCAATTTATTTTAATTTTATTAGTCCGTTTCACTTCTTTTTAATCAATCATCTAAAAAATTTTAAAGTTCATCTAATTTCGGTACTTAAAAAAAATTAAACACGATCCTTAAGAAAAATGACACTACTCTCGTTCTATTACTTGTAATTGTAACTGTATATACTTGCATGCATAACACTTTCCTCCCTTTTTGAACACCGAAAACTCCAAATCAAAACCTTCAAAACTCCAAATTGAATACGAAAACTCTCGGCTAATTGGGATCCAAACAACATTGACGACAACCAGGTGGGCGCCAGGTAGGTTTAGTCAATAGAGAGAGTGTGCGTGTGTGGAAAACATGGAGAAACAATGAGAGAAGAAAGAGCGGGAAAATCAGGATAAAAAAGGAGAAATATAAAAAAAAATAAAAAAGGGGCATAAGAAAAAGTGACATGGTTTTTTTTTTTTTTCTAAGTTTTGTTTTTTGTGGCATAAAAAATAAATCATAAAAAAGAGATGGCAAAAGGTCTAATTTTTTCAAAAAAAAATTAAAGCTAATGAGAGAATTAGACTATCATTAATTAGGAATAAAAATAAATAGAACAAAACAATATAGTATTTAGTAAATAGCTTACTTAAATTAATATGATATGTATTTTTGTATAAGTAACGCAGAGAGAAACATTATGCAGTAGAGAAAGAGCAAAAAACAAAAACAGAAAGAAAAAAAAAAAAGAAAAGAAGAAGAAGAAGAAGAAGAGGAAGGTGATAAAATTAAAAATTCAAGTGTTTAAAAAAACACGTAATTTCAAAAATACTCTATGTACTTAAATATTTTTTAAAAATATGCTATTTACTTATATTAAGATTAAAACTGTGTTACTTCGTGCAATATCTCAAAAATTTATGAATGAAATTTTTCAGGCTGAATAATTCAATGAATTGAACTTTTTTGTTGCGTGTAATTTTATTTGAATATGCCAACATCCTTGAGTACATAATAATAATAATAATAATAATAATAATAATAATTTATAAGGTATTCATAATCTTGACATTTTGATCAATTGGGGGCATCATAGTTTCAGTAAAACAGATGATACACTCGGTATAGTTCTCTCTGTCTTTTGGTTTTTTTTTTTTTTTTAATTTTTGCGATAGTGATTTATACTAATTTTGAAGTTTGTGGCAAATTAACCATGCACAATATTTTAGTGTATTTACTGGAAAGGCCATTATTACAACTGGAGAAGTTGCCGTTCACTTTTCTTATTGACAAAGATCATCTGTCATGTGTTCAAAAATGCTGATGGACTTTAACTCGTTCAATCTGTAATCACTTCCTCCTCTTGGAAAGATGCTCGAACAAGAAGACGCATAAGATACAAAAGATCCACTTCACGTGTTTTATTTTTTATTTTTTATTTTTCATTTTGTAGAAGCACAATAATATAATAGTGTCCCATCACAATAGGCACTAATGACTTAGTACAATCTACATAATCAATCATACTTCCAGGACCAAATAGAAAAATCTTAATCAAGCAATACAATAGAAAAACCTTATACATTTGCCAAAAGTTAACCCAATCCCATTGGTTTGCCCTTCAATGGAAAGAAAAGAAGCGTTGAATAACAGAAGTAAATGGAAAAAATAAAAGGTTTCAAAAAGTGATAAATGAGGAAGATTATGAATGAGCTTTAGGAACAAGGCGTGTTGAGCAAATGGTGCAATAGAACTTGGTCTTCTTTTTGTGGGAAATTGGAATGAAACAAAAAAGCAAATGAGCATCCAAGTCCCAAGCCAAAACCGGTCCTCCACAATAAGGACATGCCGTTCCAGCCCCTTGTTTGCCTATTACCTTCTCCTGCAAATTAAACACTGCTAAAGCACCCATTTCTCCTGAAAATCCTCTATCTTATCAGTTTTGTTGAACAATTCTTGTTCTCCTGCCTATTTCGTTGTCGAAAACTATTGGGATTTTACAAAGGGCACACACTCTTTATACAAATCGAAAATAGATTGAGTACAAGACACTCTTTTGGTCATGCATATAATAAATGCCGTGTCCCCATTGAAGGAAATTTAGTTTACCAAGACTTGAAGATTCAATGCAAGTTTCTGCAAATTGACAACGAAGTTTCTCGTCATAAGTGATATGAAGCAACGCAGAACAAACTCAAATATTTTTGCCTCTTCGGAGAAACAAGATGTGCCTGGTGGGGCCCGCCACTTTCGTTGTGTTCTTTTGTCCTTTATGTTTTGTGTATTTCTTTGGTCAACTTTGTGTTACGCGTTATTGATAGTTGCGTCCCCCAATTATATGCAAATCTTTAATTGTTAAATCTTAAGGTTTATTTCACGAAATCTCTTCGTTTTTTAGAGTGACATCACATAACGCGTTTATTTCATCTAAATTAAAGCAGATTTCTTCTCTTTTTTTCTTCTTTTGGGATGACTGAAACCTGTAAACGAAATATACCAAAATTTTTATACAGGTTTTAGGTTTGTATTAAGTAAATGTAGTAACATGATATGTATTTTCAAACACTTTGTGAAGAAAGTGAAGAATAAATCCAAGCTTTATAGCTTAGTTACCAATTAGGGACGGGAGCAAGCGTCCCCACTGAAAAAGAGATTCCGTACATGTTTGTATTACTTTTTTAACAGATGTCCCAATTCAATTGGTCACCTTTTCTCTTCTTTCTTTTATTTTTTTAATTTATTCTCACATTTAAGGATATAGGACCTTTTTGTTTTCGTTTCTGAAGGAAAACTATGATGTGAGCTTTTGTTCTTCTTGTAATTTTCAATATTGTTTAAAGCTACCGCATAAGATTTCTTATGTATTATATCTCTCTTCTTTCTTTGCTTTTTTTTTTTTCTTTATTTCCTTGAACAACTACAGCCCTTGGTGTGTAATCTACGTCTTACATTAAAAAGGATAAAGTCACGATGTACTATCTCTTCTTTATCATTTCACGGTCATAGGACCTTCCTATTAAATTAAAAAAAAAAAGAAAAAAAAAACTGAAAACAAACCATAGTCCCGTAAAAAAAGAAAAAAAATAATGATTAAGTTTTTTTGTATTACCTTCTTTTTCACTAATTTCCTTTCCACTCAATTTCATCTACATGCCCATTTTATAACTATTTCTAAGTTTTATACAATAGGTGTACTAATTTGTTTTCTAATATTTATGTCATTTAATTATGAAAAAGTACATGAGAAAAATGAGAGGGACGAATTTTTACAGAGAAAAAAATGATTAAATCAGTTAGTGAATATCTTATTACTAAGAAGAATATCAGAAGTCTAACCTATTTTTTTATCATTGACTTAATTTGTCTTTTTTAGATGGTATAAATTTTGTGTTATTTGTGCCTCTATTAATATCAAATTCTAGATCTGTCGTTCTAAGTTACACCATTTATTTACGTGTGATTTTCTTTGTTAAATTACAGTAAGTTGAACCTCTAAATTGTTTTGCGTGTTGAAGGTGATAGTGGAAATTTCTTTTCTTGTTTAAAGGGTTAGAGTTGTTTTCTTGTTTTCTTGTTTTTTTTTTTTGGTTTTTTTGTTTTAATATGACCTGTTGCTTGCAGAAATGGGAAAGTAACTAAATCCTCTCTAAATCAGACTCTAACATGTACGGATGGGAAGGGAAGATGAGTGAGAAATTACTCAACAATGGAAGGAAAAAGCATAGAGAGAATAGTCTATTCTATTTTAATAAGGTATTTAGCAAATATAGTTAAATTAACTTTTTGGTTATCAAATAATATAAAGCTCTTTTATGCTACAGTAAAAGCAAAAAGTTGTTATGGTATAATGCTCCACATGTTATAGTATTTTGAACTAAAAAATTAATTCTAACTATACTCGTAGAATACCATGCAAGTAAAGCAGAAAGCAAATAAGGAAAGGGCATTACTAATCTTAATCTTGATATTCTTAATTCTATAGGACCCTAGAATAGCAACAACACAGTCCTAGGGTGTTGATTAACAATCTTAATGAGGAATAAATACATATATCCATGGTAGTAGCAATCGGTTATCTAACGGAATAATGATGATGACAGATGAACGGGTTATTGTCTTTCTCAATCAAATCTCCTTAGTTCTTCAACGGGTCTCTCTCTCTAGATGGGAGAGATGAGAATGCTAGAATGATTTGATGTGGACCATAACCTTTAATGCCTTGCCTTTATATACAATTCCACTAGTATCCTATTAAACCTAGTTGGATCAGTATTTGGTATCTACTCATTAAAACCATACCTAGTCGAAGTATTTGGGCTTTCCTAATTAGACCACTTAATAAAAAAACTGTTATAATTAAATAGCCTTCATATAATTGTTATTTTATATGTTGCCCACAAAATAATGGAAAACAAAATTTACCAACAATGTTCCATTTGGGCTACATATAATTCTTGAAACAATTATACCATAAGTTCCTTATGTGCACATCTGTATTCCATTTATTTTTAGACTTCACTTTAGTTGCAATCCGATCCATTCTCCTATATTAGTATAGGATCAAAGCCGCTTTTATCACATAAAACCGTAACTAAACTTTCAATAGTTACCATACCAACATATTCAATGAAATAGATCAAGTATGGATAAGTATGATAGAAATTACATGCAATGTGATCTTAAACATGCTTATTTCTATCTGGTCCTATTTTAGTCTTTGGCAAGATCAATATGAAATCTTTAAACACAATGCAAAAGCTACATATAAAAAAAAAAATTTAGAGATAAAGCCATAAACCATTTGCTTTATCCTATAGAAAATCAAAACATATAATTGTTTAAGTCAAACATAGAACATCCAAAGTTAACTCCCACTAAACCAAAGTATGAACAAATAAACCAACATCTATATGATCAATGTGTTCTTGAAAAATGTTGGGCGGTAAACTCTTGGTTAGTGGATCCATAAGCATTGAGTTTGTCCCTCCATGTCTTTTGAAAACCTGATGACTCTAGACTCTCTCCTTAACAACCATAAACTTGATGTCAATATGCTTCGACTTTATAGAGCTTCTATTTTTATTGGAATATAGCACTATTGATTTATTGTCACAGTGTATCTTTAATGGTCTTTCAATACCATCTTCCATACGTAACCCAATGACAAAGTTTCACAACCATATCCCATGATTAGATGCCTCATAACAAGCTTGAATTTTGCAGCCATCGTCTTAGAAACTATGAGTGTATGCATAGCACTCTTCTAAGATATAGCTCATGCAGCCAACATCTAAACATATCCTGAAGTAGATCGCTTACTGTCTTGGCATTCAGCAAAATCAGAATCAAAATACCCAATGATCTCTAAATGTTTGATGTCTAATAGATGAACATGAAGTCTTTTGTTCTCTACAAATAGCGTATAACTTGTTTGACTACTTTTCTGTGATCCACTCTCAAGTTGCTCAAATATCTACCTGTTACTTCTGCTATAAATACGATGTCTTGATGTGTACATACTTGAGCATATATTAGACTTCCCACTATCGACGTATAAGGAATCTTTTGTATCTCCTTCTTTTCAAGATCATTCTTAGGGCATTAACTAAGACTGAACTTGTCTCCCTTAGCTACAGGCTTATATCCTAATAAATAACCCTTTTGTGATAACCCAAGGATACATTGAGAGCGATCTTATAATGTCTGTATTCCTAGTACAAAAGAGGTATCCCTAAGATCTTTCATCTCAAATTTCTTAGTGAGAAATTTCTTGGTTTCGTGCAATAAGCCTATATCGTTGTTTGCAGCGTAATGTCATCGACATATAAAATCAGGAAGATGTATTTACTCCCACTAAACTGGTGATATACACAATCATCAACCATATTCACCTCAAAACCATGCGATGTAATTATGGGATGGAACTTATGATACCAATGATGGGAAGCCTACTTGAGACCACATATGGATTTCTTTAACTTGCAAAACATAGGCTTTGGATCTACAAATACAAAGTTTTCTGGTTGGGCTATATGAATCATCTCATTTATGTCTCCAATGGGAAACGATATCTTAGCATCCATCTAATCTAGCTCTAAATCAAAATGAGCCATGAGTGTCAATATTGTCCCAAAAGAGTCTTTCATTGAAACTAGATAGAAAGTCTATTTATAATCTATGCAATCCTTTTAAGTGAAATACTTGGTGATTAGATGAGCTTTATATCTCTCGGCATTGCCCTTTGAATTCCTCTTGGTTTAAATATCCATTTGTAACCAATAGGCTTCGCTTTTTTAGATAGCTCTACAAGATTCTAAAAGTCATTTTCTTTTGTGGATTCCATCTTGTCTTGGATAACATCAGTCCACTTTTAAGAGTTTGAGCTTTATATAACTTACTAAAAGTTGATTGGATCATCTTTTGCTAAGCCGACATCAACTTCATGTTCTTGGAGAAAGACGCTGTAGTCTTTTGAAATCAGGCTTCTTCTATCTCTAGTGGATCTCTTTAATGGCACTTCTTAATGTTGTTGAGTTTGTTCTATTGGTGCTAAAGGAGGAACCTTATTGTTGTATTGTTCTTGAACAATGTCAAGAATAAAAGTCTAATAAGTGTTGTCTTGTAATGGAGTTGCATCCTGAACAATGTCAGGAATGAGAGCCTGATCATTATCAATAACAATTTCTTTTTCAAAGACAATATTCTTTACTCTATCTTCTCCTCCAAACTTAACATCTTCAAAGAATGTCACATTTCCTATCTCAAAGAAGGACCTAATAGTGGGATCATAAAACTTAAAACCTAGTTAGTAGTCAGCATATCCAACAAAGTAGCACCTAATCATTCTTGAGACCAGTTTTTTTTTTTTTTTTTTTGGCCTATAAGGCCATGCCTCAATTAGACAACCCGAAATGTATAAGTACATAATGCTAGGTTTCTTTCTAGTCCATAACTCGTAAGGCTTTTTAGCTACTGCTTTGCTTGGAATCCTATTAAGGATATATATTGCAACCTTAAGTACTTCTCCCTAAAGTGATTCAAGTAAAAAAAAAATGATTACTCATACTTCTCACTATATCTTAAGTGTTCTGTTTCATCTCTCAACAGCATGGCTCATGCTAGGTTTGCCTGGCATTGTGTATTACAGGACGATTCTACATTTCTTTAGGAAGATGGTGAAGGGTCCTAGATGTTATTCTCCTAATTTGTCATATCTATGATAAAACTCACACCACTATCAGATTTGACTGCCATAATTTTCTTGCCAAGTTGAAGTTCAACTTCAGCTTTAAAAGATTGAAAACATCCAAGGATTGTGACTGCTCATAAATCAAGTATAGCTACATGTATCTTGAGTAGTCGTCTATGAAAATAATGAAATATTACTGGTCATTTCAAGAAGCTGTAGGAATAGACCATAGATAAAAATATAAAAAGTTCTAAGATGTCTATATACCTCTTGGCACCTAATTTCCTAACATTTGTTTATTTCCTCTCAATGCACTCAACGCAGACTTGAATGTCTGTCAAATCTAAGGGACCAAAAAACTCATCATGTACTAGTCTCTAAATTCTCTCTTTACAAATATGTCCTAAACACTTGTGCCAAAGGGTGACGGAATCCTCATTTAATTTTTGCTTTACACCCGTGTACCGATATATAGAATTTTATCATAGTAGTAACAATAACAAGCATTTTAAGATTGTCAATTAAACAATCAGTATCAATAAGCTTTGACTCTTGAAAAAGACTAACTTTATTACTTTTGAACTAACAAGTATAACTAAATTTGTCTAAACTAGAAATAGAAATTAAGTTTCATCTAAAATATGGTACAATATAATTCCTAATCACATCTGAATAAACATTAATCTTTAATAATAAACTGAAGTTTCCTATAGCTTCTAATGCAACTTTCTTGCCATTGCCTACAAAGATGAATCTTTCAGCATCATTTAGCGGTTGGTTCCACAGGCAACCATGCATAGACATACTTATCTAAGTAGTAGCACTAGACTCCGCCCACCAAGTATGTTAGATACAGAAGCCAAATTAACTCCAGAACAAATTAAAATAAGAAGCTTACCCTTCTTTGCACGCCAAACTTTGTATTTGGAATACTTTTTCTTCATGTTTCCTCCGTTCTTGTAGAAATAATAGGTGAATTCCTCATCCCGCTCCTTTAGTTTCTTCTAGTGAGATATTCCATCTGTGACATCCATAGCTCTCGTTTTTTTCTTGTTTTGAGAGGTTGTTGCTAAGTGAGCGCTTTCAATCTTGTCTCGCTGAACTCTTTCTTCTTCTTGCACACAATGATATATGATCTCATTAAGCATCCATTTATTCATTTGGGTGCTATAGCTCCCTTTGAATTGATTGAATTGTGCAGGAAGAAATATGAGAATTGAGTGCACGAGCAAGTTCTTAGATAGCTCTAACTTAAGTGCCATGAGTATCCTAGTGAGATTTGACTTCTCCATAATGTACGCCATTATGTTCCCCTTTGCTTTATGCCTCGTAGAAATAGAATAGCTAAAATGTTACTCATTTTCAACTTTTCATTCTTAGCAAAATATTGTCTATTTCCTCAAGGAACTTCTTAGCATTTGTGCTCTCAATAATTGAGCCCCAAATGCCTCTAAAATAGAACGTTTCATATTAATTAGACTCATACAAATAGAACAATCCTATTTCTCAATTTTGCACTCATTTGGGTTTTCTGCAGTGGCAGTAGGTCGCTACGTCCTTAGTGCAAGGTCTAAGTCCTTACATGTGAGAATGATTTTCATGTTCTCTTCCTATATCTTAAAATTTTTCCCATTCAGCATTGGTATAGTATTGACTTGAGCATAAACATTTGTAGCAATAGCAGTAGAAACTAAATAGAGAACAAAATAAAACAACATACTCACAATCAAAAGATGTCATAATAGAAACAAACAAATGACATAATCAAAACAAAATTGGGGGTCCCATCACAAAGTACCTAGTGCAACATTGATATCTAGTTATTGGATAAAGATAACAAATGTAAGTGGTACTTCCACGCAGTAATCGAATAAGGACAATAAATCCTATCAAACAACACTCTTTCTTTGATCCAATTGCTCACATGGAAATATTTATAATTGCCACATATTTATTACCACAAGTATGTTCGCTATTCGGCTAAACAGTAACATTCCTTTGGGCTGGTCACAATTCGTATAAATAACAAAGATGCAAACATCTTTATGTTTCTAATTAAATTCCTCTATACAACAGAGATTACATTAGCAACATGTTGTTTCAATCAATTTTAAAAATATAAGATATGATTGATGCAAATAAGAAACCTTAATTATAACTAAAATTTGAAATTCCTTTGAATTTTTTTTTATTGCATAGATGCATCAGTACTGTAGCACTATGAGGTTTTGTCTATAGCACGTCCCATAGGTGTCGCAACGCTATGAAAATCATAGCAACGCCCCTACAACAATGAATCATAGCAACGTCGAGACTTAGATTTTTTTCACTACAATTTAACTCTTTAATTGTTAATAACCCACAATAACACCATGGATCATTTAAAATAACAATTCTTCGTTAAATAATCATGCAAGAATCACAATTCACACAAAAAATCCAAAATTTTTTGCCCTAAAATTCTAAAGATAGGGAAAGAAAAGAAAATATTTTTTTGTGAAACAACACTAATAATCTAACATGATTACCGCTTCGATACCACTTGTTAGTAATCTTTAATCTAAACATTCTTAATTTTGTAGAACCCTAGAATAGCAACAACATAGTCTTAGAATCATGTCATGCCAAATTACTAAGGTTTGTAATTGAGGAATGAATACTTGTATCCATGGAAGTAGCAATCGGTTCTCTAGCGGAGTAACGATAATGATTGGTGAACAAGTATTTATCTTCCTCAGTTAAATCTCCTTAGTTCTTCCATGGGTTCTTTCTGTCTAGATAGGATAGATGAGAAAGCTAGAATGATTTGATATTTTGAGGACCATAACTTCTAATACCTTTAAATACTATTCCACTAATGTCCCATTAAACCTAGTTGGATCAGTATTGGGTAGCTGTAACACCCTGAAATTAATTGAGTGTGATTAGTGTATGAAATAGTGAATTAGTGTGCCATGGTATAATTTGAACTTAATTTAACTATCTTATGATATTTTCAAATTAATGTTACCTCTAATTATTTTTAATTACTGTTACTTATTCATATTTGCTATTTTGAATTATGAAATAAAACAATTTGCCAAACGCCAAATATGTCCCTTTTTGCAAAACCCTGGGTAGCACATGGTTTTCATACAATAAAACCACCCTCTTTTTTCCTTTATTTAATCTCTCTCTTCCTCTCTTTCTCTCACTCTCTCTCAGCTCACTCTCTCTCTTCCTGTCTCTCCCAGCATCTCTCTCTCTCTCTTTCTTTCTTTCTTTCTTTCAATTTTTGATTCAAAAACAAGGCTCAAGCTTTGATTCTCTGTGGATTAGAAGCTCAGGAACATGTTTGGATAACCACAGACTCAAATTTAAAGCTCGGATTCAAGGTTAGTTTAACTCTTTTTCAAAATTTCAAACTTTTTCTCCAAACTTTCAATTTCTTTAAAATGTTGTAATCTAAGTTTTGTGAGCTTAAGAAACCTTAAATTTAAGTTAGTAGAACTCAAATCATCTAGAATCTAGACTTGATTGGACCAAAATCGAGCTAAATCAAGTTTTTTTTTTATTTTTCTCTATTTTTGGATTTAATTGAAAATTTCTATGTAAAACTAGTTTAAATGTGTTTAAAAGTATTCTATTATATTTTCCTATCATTTATGAATGTTTTGTATTCCTAGGAACTGAGAAAACAGGTTGGAAATGAAGATTTGAGTTCAAGGAGGCTAAAGCTCGAATCTGGAAGTTTCTAGATTTTTTCAGTTCGACAAGCCGGGCTCATAGTGGGTTCGGCAGGCCAAACCCATGTGGTCGGTAGGCCGAACTCGGTAGTTCGGCAAGCCAAACTAGGGAATTCGTCAGGCTGACTGGGCATAGGGAAAACAATCGTTTTTCACCTGTTTTTACTATTTTAAACCCAGATTGAGATTTCAAATTTGTGGTATGACTTTACATACATAAATGGCACACTAGGACTTTTTGAGATAGCTTAGTAGTGTAGAATATCTTAAACTAGAGATTGATGAACTTAGTTTATATTTAAGGTTGTTTGTGGTTCTGTGGAGCTAACATATAGTGGAGTGGAACTACGGTAGTGAGATGCGGTGCCGAATATTGAAATAGGACTTCTACCTCTTACTTTGGTAGCTAGGTTTTAAATGGTTTTAGCCTCAAAATGATTTCTTCCAAAATGTTTTCAACAGACGATTGAAAAAGATTTTTATCCATTATTTTCATAAGCAGTAAAATGGGATGATTTTTCATAATGAACCGCATAATGAATATAAATCAATACACTTGGTAAATAAGATTTTAATAACTATAGAAATGCATAATGGGCATGATGCCATACTCAGAGATTGGGTCATGTAGAATGCAACCTTGGGTGTAGATCCTAAAACCCAGTTGGGCCACTACAGTGGTAATATTTATGGTTTGCCCAAGAAAATATAATACAATCCTTTTTGGGATGAACAATGAACTGTTTTTGGTAAGGATGATTTAATTGAAATTATTTATTTAATTTTGTTTTCTAAATATTTTCCTGAATGTTAAATTTTGTACTCAAATTTAATGTTTTTAAAACCTAGTCCTACTGAATCTTTCGCTCACTTGTTATTTGCTTTCAAAGCTTTTCCTTCTAGGTGGAATTCAGCTTAGGACTAACTGGGAGTCCATCGATTGGACTCGCGAGTAGTAGAAGACCTCGAGTAAGTTATTTGTTATAGTAAATCAAGGCATGTAATTGTTTAATTTTCTTTTCTTATATTGGACTGTGGTTACAAATTTAATTATTGTTGATACTATGTGTGTGCACGAGTTGTGGGCCTGGTGGGATCCAACATGTATTTCTCTTTCTTTATTTTATTTTAATTTCCTCTTATCTGTTTTATTATTTTAGTAATCGTTTTAAAAGGTTTTAAATCTATCACATTTCTAATAATTAGCTAACTCCTTAAAATAATTAATTTTTAACTAAAATTTGATTTACTTAACTTAATTAACCTGCTACGGCACCCCAGGTTTCGAGGTGTGACATATCCACTTATTAAACTCAAACGTAGTAAAAGTCTTTGGGCTTTCCTAATTAGACAACTTAATAAAAAAAACGTGTTATAATTTAATACCCTTAATATAATTATTATTTTATATGTTGACCACAAACTAATGGAAAATGAAATTTCCTAACAAACGACATTACAAGAATTTCCACACTTTGCTACAAAAAGTTTGGCAGCACAAAAACTTACTTTTTGTTAGTAGAAACTCTTTACCATCGTCGCCCTCAAAAGTTTTTGGACCAAAAACACTTTGGTCCCAAAAGCTTTATGACCAAATTTTGATAGAAAGTTCTTGTCTTGCAACCATATATTAGTAGCAGAAAGTTTTCTGCCACAAAAAATAAAGATTGAACTATAAAAACATTTGTCCTAAAATTTTTATATGCACTAGTTAGGTTTGTAATAAGTAAATGTAATAACATGATATGTATTTCAAACACTTGGTAAACAAAGTGACGAATAAATTAAAGCTTTAAATTTTTCGTGTGAGTTTCTTTACAAATTAATGATAACTTTGACTTCTAAATTTTTGGGGTTTGGGATGATAGTGGAAGTTCCTTTTCTTGTGTAAGGGATTAGATTTTTTTTATTTTTTATTTTTTTAACGTAAGATCTTTAGCGTGCAAGAATAGGAAAGGAACTAGATCCTGTATTAAGCAGACACAAATGTATGGGGATAGGAAAAGAGAATGATTGAGAAATAGCTCAACAATGAAAAAGAAAACCGAGGATGGTTAAAAAAAAAACCATCGTAGGATCACGTGGAAACCTGAACAAGGTTGGCTGGGAGAGGATTACTTTACATGATAATTTTAAGTAAAAACTATTGTGTAAAGTTTAAGCTATCACGGTGATTTTTTAGATAAACCGTTGTGTAAAACTTTTGGTACCACAAGGGTTTGTTTGACAAATAGTCATGATTTGTTTTTTTTTTTAATAAAAAAAAAAAACTTAAGAAATTAGATTTACCATGGGTGCCAATTTTGGTCCGGAGAATGAAAACCAAACATTGAAAATATATTATAATCATTATTTTTACTACATAGTTGCTCCATATCTAATTAACCTATTTATGCAAGTGACACATTCTAATCTGAATACTCCTACATCATCATCTGCATAATTCTCCTTTTGTGATCGAGTATATTACGCCGTCATCATAAACTATATTCTGCATGTAACATAAAACGAAAGAGTCATATTCAATATTATCGCTTTGCATAGGATACTGAGTATTATTGAAAACGGTTTGACCTCTAAGGTGTACTATTGCACCTTATCCAAATACTTCCATATTCTATTGGTTAAGGGTAGTAATGCATGTCAAAGGCATTTGATACACAGTAATTAATACAAATCATATTTCTGGAAAAGTAATTGCAGGCAATATGATTCCTAAAAAACCAATATTATCACGTTTAATTGTACACAAGAATCTTCTCTTAGATTTCTAGGAAGAATATATTATTTAGTATGTAGTAATCAGTAAGAATCATATTTTTAGAATAGTGATAGTAGGCAATATGATTCCTTGAAAACCAATATTATTATGTTTTGTTATACACAAGATTCTTCTCTTAGATTTTTAGAAAGAATATATTACTGTGTTTGGTTGTACATTAGAATCTTATATAGTTGACAAAAATATTTACATTACGGTTGAACAAAAATCCGAGGTAATATAAGCCCAACCAATGTACCATATATGTGTATACAAAAATATTTGCATATATATATATATATATTTAAATTTTAATATAATCTTGCATTTAAAAAAAACATTATAGTTTATCCAATATGTGTTTGGAGAATTGATTCAAACCAATTAGTTTAAAATAAGTAAAAATAAGTTACAATGTAAAACTCTCTAATGCTACTATGTTTTAAACCAATTGATTCAGGTCTAGGTTGCCAAACACTCTAACAGACCTTTTTGATTTTCGGACTTCTTTCTTGTTTCTAATATACACTAGACAAGTCCTTAATAAAATGAGACATTTATCATCTTAGCTTTTATTATGTTCAGTTTAGCAATTTATGGCTTATGTATTTGAGGTTGTTTTGTAAATTTTTATCTTTTATTGATTTATGATTCTAGGAGAATATTTGAACCTGAATCTTTGTGAGACAAACAATACATGATAAATTTTAATTTTTTTCTTCATATGTTTCTCATTTTGGGAAACTGCTAGTTTTAGCTTCTTTTTTTTTTAATAATGTCCAGTCTGATCAACCCACTCAATCCATCCAAATTTGTATTGGGTGAGTTACTTTTAAAGTTTGGGTTCACTTGGCACATTAGATTTAAATCAATGCATCAGAACTTAAACTGGGTGAGTTAAAAATCCCTAAAATCCATTCAGCCTACTCGATTTTGGCCCCTAATTTATATTATCTTTTATATATTAATGTAATATTTTTATTTATATTTTTTAAAAGATAATTACACTTATAACATTATCATTATCAATAGAAAAATTTAAAAACATAAAAAAAAAAAACCTCTATAAAAAATTTAACAACAACAACAATATTATTATTTTAATAATCATATGATGTTATTAAATTACTAATATTGATGTTATCATTGTTGTTATCATCATCATTATAAATATTAATATTATTGTTATTACTAAATTATTATTTATATTAATATATTTAATATTAATATAATATTGTTCTTCAGTATAAAATTAGGAAAAAACTACGATAACACCCTCGATTTGCTCTCATCAATAAGACTTGTTTTCTATCCACTTGATCAATATCAAATGGTTTGAAATTCAACAAGTCCACTAGTTCTAAAATGAGCTAAACGCACTAGAATCTTAAAAACCTAAAAATCAAAAATTTAAAATTTAAAAAAATAAAAAAGGAAGATTGGAAACATTGTTTCCCCTCCACCTCCAGGAAGATCCACCAAAATTCTCTTTTGTCTAACTGGAGATGCATTGACTGAGGCACAGATTCGTAATGATCTTTTGTGATGCTAATCGTAACCCACCTTGGTCATGACTAGTTTCGCGACTGACAGTGGTCGCATTCCCATCATGACACTAGGGAGACATGACATCGACGACATAAGGGAGATCTCAACGGCTGATGAAAAGGGCATAACTGAGATGTCACATCGCCTTCGTAGATAGTGTTAGACTTGGTGTCCTATGGATTAAATGATTTAATAAGTTTTTTGAGACATTTATATATTATTCATATACTAAATGTTGTCCTCTCTATGTTCATTTCTGTTGAATATAGATTTGCAAACAAAAGTTTGAGACTGTCGGTCTAAACCTTTAAGATCATGCATATGATGGACACATTTTACAAAAGACATGAATATTAAAGGTGATAGTCTAAATGATAAGGTCCGCAATCAAGTCAATAAAGTTGGGTACTTTATTCATGTTAAGATTGTTATGTTGTCAACGTCTCTAACCGGAGATGACTTGTCTTGGTCATCAAAGTGGGACTCCATGAGTAAAAACATTGGTATATTGTTATAGGTGACGATATATTGGATTGGGACAAAAAGTTGAGCTGATTTGATTAATAATTCTGTTTGTTTAAATTAGTTCATATTAGACAATTATATGTGTTATGTCTTAATCTTGAAATGAATTAATGGGCTCGCATTCTTGACTTGTGTCTTTTGATGTACCAAAAAGTGACATTTTGATTTGATGATGGTACGCATACTAGTACATTAGAGACATGACTCTTAATTGAGGTAGACTCGTTATTTATAGATATGAAATCCATAGTTCTTTTATAGAGTTAATGATATTTTCTTATAGTCATTATCTATAATTTGAAGACTGGAACACTAAACTGTTCGGATACATAGATGTAATCAAATAGTATACTATTTATGAATAGTAAGTATTCCAATGATGAGATAATAGAACATAAAATAAAAATAATTAGAAAAGTAAAACATGATTTATCCTTAAGCTGATTATGAATATCCTATGGAGATGTTATACATTATGATATGTCGTAGACGATTAACTTATTGAAGCTTTGTAATTTTATATAGCTCGAGAGTGTAGTTTTAAGCTTTTAGTGGAGTAGCGTTAAAGTTAATAATTATAAAATATATGTATCTAGGATATATTTTATAATTAAAAGAGCTTGATCTATATATGCCCATGGAGTCCCCTTTGCTAGCCCATAATAATTCATGTAACGATACAACATTTTTTTGCTACAAATTAGTAACTTATGTTAATTATTAGATCAGTTAAAATTTGATAGAGTGGATTTAATAATTCATGTTGGCTTATTGGTTGAATTAGTTTTGTGTGTTAATTGAAGATAAACATGTTGAATTATTTAGATAATATTTTATTTGACATGGGAATATCTGTATATGATTGTTTTAATTAGACAACTTCTCTATTAAGTTATTTGAATTAAAACCAAGGCTTTATCTAAGATTCCCATGTGAAAAGAAGAGATTCTGAGATCTTTAGATTATCGCTCGGTCAGCAAGCTGGTGGCCAAGTTTGGTAGGCTGGTGCAAACAATTTGGCAGGCCGGTGCAGCCAGTTCGATAGGTTGGGTCAGCCAGTTTGGTAGACCAATCTCCTTGATCGGCATGCCAAATATATGATAATACAGTTACATGTTTTTGATGTGTTTTTCATAATCAGTTGATCCAAACTTGAATTTTGAAGACAAATCTGATAAGAACCAACCCTGAATTTGACCAGAGTCTAAAGGGAACTATTTTTCATTGTTCCTTAGATCATTTGAGATGTATAGAGTAAGTTTTCTAGTGATAGAAACTCTAAAACTCTTAGAGAGCTATTGTTCAAAATCTAGAATCTTAGCTCTTGGTTTTCTCAAGTGGTTGGAGGAAGAGTTAATAGAGGAAAGGCTGGATAATGTGCGGCCACCCACAGTCCAATAATGGAAAGAGAATAGTAGGCAAGGCCAGTTGGTTGAGACTCTTCTAGAATGTTCTTCTCTATTCGATCTTTCTGCAGACTTCGGTATATAAAAGAGCTATGTAAGATCTATTATTAATTTATATACTTAGTATATTAAATTTGTTTTTTGGAAAAGAATTTATTTTTATAAAAGTTTTAAAATTCCACTATATATCCTTTTCCAACAGATGGTTATATCGTGATTCAACTATCGTGGCTCGCTATCGATCCACAACAGTTGAGTCCCCCTTCTCGGCCGTCTATTGCCATCCTTAGGCCCCTGATCATCGAGACTATATCCCATTGCCTGGCTCTAAGTCAAATTACGAATGCATAGGTCACGAGTCACTATCGCATAGGTGAACACCGTTCGCATGGGCGAATCATACTCTTTCATATCTAGGTCACACAATCTCATTTCAATCTCTGTCACGGAGGTCATCGAGGCTCACAAGCTTGTGGGCAATCGAAGAGGTTGTTGAGGCCAATCAAAGGTCGTGGAGCTTGCAAGCTCGTATTCTGTTGTTGGGTCGCCAACACCAAGGTTCTCCTCCTTATCGATGCCAACGTTTTTTTTTCCCTTTATTTTTTATTTTGTTAAAATATTGGGTTTTTATTTTTTTTTAATTTTGATTGTGTAAGAGAAATCTCATTGTAATTAGGTGGAGTTGAAGGTTTTAAACCATTGGATTAAATCCAATAGCTTAAAAAAAGAGTCTTATAGATAAGACCCTTTAAGAGGGTCTTATCAAAACATTTCCCATAAAATTATTATTATTATTATTATTTAATAATATTATTATTAAACATCAATATTTGATAATAATATATTAGTATTAATAATAGCAATATAAATATAAATAATATAATAATAATACTATAATTTAATATTAATATTACTATGAATATTAATATTATACTATTATATTTTTATTATTGTTGCTAATATTATAATTATCATCGCTACTAGCACGCTAGCACATGTCTGCTAGAGTCAAAGCCTTAATGGACTACTTCTTTCTCCATGTAGCATGAATAAGGGGGAAAAAGGAGATAATTTAGGGCCACTAGAGAAGAATAATGCCTAAGAAAAAAATTGGCAGACCTGATCCCAAAAAGAAAATGGGGAAAAAATAAATTATAGTTTAGTTTTTCATTTTTGTTTTAGAATTTATTTTTAGTTTTAGTTTTAGATATTTATTTTTCTTTTGAAGACAACACAAGAGAGTATTTTAGAGCTATAAAGAGGAAACAAAAGAAGGTTATGGGAGAAGAATTTGAAGTTTGTGACATCTCCACTCTGGTGATTTCTTTTGCATTTTTATTTTCTAAATCTTTGTATATTCTAAAAATGCTTATATATTGATGCTGTTTATTTTATTTGTAATTTGAATTTTATTATAATTTAAGCTTTAGTTTTATTTTTTAGGCTCGTAATGGATCTTATTAATATATTTTGATTTATTTTTCTCTCTTGAATTGATATTTGATCATTAATAATTGTCTATTTTGTTATGTACTTAATGCTCTTAATGATTTAGACAATTATTAGGTGACATTGTTTTACTTGATTGAAATTGAAAAGTGGAGTTTGGGTCTTGATCAATATAGGGTAGCATCTGCAATTTGGAATAGAAATATATCCTTAACGCATATGTAGTCACTTTGAATAATTAATTAGTCATAGGAATATAGGGGTTTTAGTTAATATAAATGTGCTGACTAGTTTAATGGAATAGACAAGTTAGTAATTTAATGCATTCTACTAACAATTTCATGAATTAAAATTAATCTATTAAAAAGTAAATTTAATCCAAATGAAGCTAATTAGTGAAATCAGATCCCTAAAGTTTTGTTTTATTATTTTAGATTCGTTGATTTAGTTTTAATTTTATTTTTAATATGATAAGTTTCATTTCATTTTCTTTGTAATCAATTACTCAAATAATCCTAAAGTTAATGCAATTTTGATAATTAATCAAAATTAAACACAATCTCCATGGGAACGATACTCTATTCATCATTATATTATAATATACTTGTTTATACGATATTGTGTATTTGTAATTTCCAACAATCAAGTTTGCCGTTGTAGGAGATTCTTTTGTTTAATTTTGGTTAATATTGATACTAATTTGCCTAAGGATAAGTTTGACTATTTTTCTTCTCGTTTAATTTATTTTGTTATGTTTTGTTTTGATTTTTATTTGAGTTATTTATTTTAATTGAGGCACTTTGAGATGTTTCATCGACAAGTCCTCCTAAGTTCTTCCCAACAAGATTTGGAACAATTGTTTAGTGCTTGGTGAAGATACAAAGAATTGCTTATTTGGTTTCCTCATCACGGTTTCTCCAAGGAATGACAACTTCAAAATTTTCTTAATGGCTTATGTGTTCTAACAAGATATTGGGTTGAAAGTAGAGATGGTAATACCACTTTGTAATAACAATCCGTCGATGAAGCCTATTCTGTGTTGGAAGGCATGATGAAGTATAATTATTGGTATTTGAAGTGTTGGAAGAGCAATTCAAATTTTATAGAGCCATGGTGTGACACCCAACTCAAGAAAAGGAGCCAACCTTAAAGAATTTTCTTGCTAAAGATCTTGAAAGAATGGACGAATTGGTAGAGGCATCATTTGAAACCTTACAACATAAGGTGTCAATGGTATAAAACTTTAAAGAAGTGAAAGCATCTAATCCTTGTATGGATGTTCCAAGTGTCAGTAGGGAAGATTGCCACTTTTTGGAGCCAACACAAAGTTAAAAACAAGTGGAAAGGCTTAAAGGAAACGATCAAATAGTAAAGCGTATGGTGTGGCTTGATGAAGATTGTGATATGACTTATTCAAACAACCAAGGTTAGAAAAGTAGTTTAAATTGTGAAGGTGAGGCACAAGAATTATTGGCGGATAAAGAAATTCAAGAAACCATTTATTTAAACGTAATAATGGTCTTATCATTTGCACCACCAAGTAATCCTTTTTAGCCATCAACACCACCATTACCACACTATCCACTTTATGAGCTAGAACCAAGATTGGCTCTCCCAACAAGCCCATCATTTGAAGCCAATTCTTGCTAGAGTGATATACCAAATGATTCCAAATCATGCCAAACTTGAGGGAGCATGCAAACAAGACCCATATGTAGTGACATATTGTTAGAAATGTATGCCCTAAGGAGTAAAACTTTAATATGTTTTTGGGGACATTTTTATCAATAAACAATTTATTTATTATTTATACACCAAATTGTTGTCCTCTTGACAGTCATATTTATTGGATGTATGATAAGCAAACAAAAGGTTGAGACTATTGGTCTAAACCTTTAGAATCAGACATATGATGGATAGATTATATAGAAGATATGATTCTAAAGGTGATGGTTTAAATCATAAGATCCACAATCGAGAGAATAAAGTTGTGCACATTATTCATGCAAAGATTGTTATGTTGTATATATCCCTAATGGAAGATGATCTATCTTGGCCATCGGAGGTGGACTCTACGAATAGAAACATTGGTGTATTATCATAGGTGACAATGTATTGGATCAGGACATAAAGTGTAATTAATTTAAATTAATAATTTTGTCTCAGTAAATCAATTCACTTTAGAAAGTCATATATGTTGTATCTTAATCTTGAGATGAATAGTGGGCCCGTTATCTTGACTTATGTCTTTTGATGCACCAAAGGGACATCCATATTTTATGTTGGCACGAATGCCGGTACATTGGAGACTTGACTCTTGATAGCGTAGACCTGTTGTTTATAGATATAGAATCCATAGCTCCTCTTTAGGAGTCAATGATGTCCTTTTATATGCATTATTCAGTAATTGAAAGACTACAGTGCTCATCCATTTGGATACATAGGTGTAACGTAATGGAATACTGTCTTTGGATGGTAAGTTTTCTAATTGTGTGATAATAAAACGTAAGAGAAAAATAACTGGGAAAGCATGACAAAATTTATCCTTAAGCTGATTATGGATATCCTTTGGGGATACGATACATTATGATATGTCATAGATACTTAGCTTTTTGGGCTTCGTAATTTTATATAGTTCGAGAGTGCAATTCTAAGCTTTTAGTGGAGTAGCATTAGAGTTGATAATTATGACATATATATCCAAGATATTGGGTTTTATAATTATCAAGAGCTTGAACTATATAGGTCCTTCAGGTCCCCTTTGCTAGCTCATAATAAATCCAGTAACGATGCGACGTGCTTTTCTAATATATTGGTGACTTATGTTAAATTATTAGATTTACTGAAATTTGATAGGATCAGATAATTCATGTATGTTTTAAGATAAACTTGTTGAATTATCAAGAATATTTATTTTCCTAGAGATTATCTAGATATGACTGTTTGAATTAGATGACTTCACTATTGGGTTATTTGACTTAAATTTGAGGCTCGATCCAAAGAATTTCAGGTGGAAAATAAAAGATTCATAGGGATCATTTATCGTAAGTTTGACAAGCTGATCCTACCATTCAAATGATAATCTGATCATGCGTTTTTACATGATTTTATCAAATTTGATCCAGATTTAAATTTTTGAGACCTTATCTGATAATAAACAACCATGGGATGACCTTTATAAATAGGTAGTGATTTTTTTGAGTTATTTAGATCAGTTGAGAAATTAAGAGTGACTACTCTAGTCTGTCAATCTCTAAAACTCCTTGAAGAGCTATTATTCACAAATCACGAACTTCAGTTCTAGATTTTCTCAATTTGTTAGAAGGAGAGTCACCAAGAAAAAGCTATATGAGGTGTGCCCACACACATCCGATCCTAGATAGAGAATAGCAACGAAGACTAGTTGGTTAAGGCTATTTTGGAATGCCTTACTTTTCACAAATTGCAAGAGCTCTTTGGCATACAAGGTTAGTAAGATCTGGTTATCTATGCATATAGCGTGTCAAACTTGTGTTTTGAAAATTACTCTAATTAAAAATTTTTTAAATTTCTACTACATATTGTTTTTCCAACAGTTGGTATTAGAGATAGGTTTTTACATAAATTTACAAGTTTGTGATCATGCTATATGCATAAATTATGTGATTTTGATTTCTTCTATGCTTAAATTTGATTTTTTAGAGAGTTGGCACTCTAGGATTTCTATATATTTATATTGTCATGAGATTATATAGTGAATACTTATTAACTAATTATGATTGATTAAATTATTATTTAATTATTAATTAATTAATTAATTTGTGTCGGTTATGGTTCCTTAGATATTAGAATGAGTATATAAGTTTTTTACGTAATTAGATGGCGGTCTATCATCACCGTCTATGAATTATTATTTATTTTAAATTTGTAAGAATTTTGTAATTAAATAATCATTCAGAGAAGACGGATCTAGAAAACAAATCTAGAAGACAGATATAAAAGATGGATGATATCATTCCACAAGTATTTCCTGAGTCTCTAAATTTTTATGTTTTTGAATTGTTGAAACTAAGATTGAAAAACTACATAAAAACTATATTTTCTAGAAAACGGGATTTCTGCTTGGTTGGCAGGTTGAATCCTTAAGCTTGGTAGAGCAATGATCATAGACCAATAGGCCAAACCTCCAAGATCAGCAGGCCATCCGTGGGGTAAAATTCTGACGACTTTGGCGGTAGGCCAAACTGTGAAGATCGGTAGGTTGATAGGTCATGACTGGTAGGCCAATCACACATATCGGCATGCTGGTAGAGAGCTATGAATTTCCAAAAAAGGTGCATTTTTTGACGTAGTTTTGATTTTTTTTTTTTGACAATTATAAGAAACATTAAATTTCAATATGACTTGAAATTTGGAGTATTGATCAATGCGAGACTGAAGACTTAAAGATAGATGATACATGAAGACAGATACAATTTGAATATTTAAGTATGAAGAATCGATAATATGTTTTGATTGATCTCTTATAATCTTTAATTTCTTTTTTTTATGGTGGAACCATAATATTACAGCTATTTATTATTTTGCTTGTGGCTTTGCATGATTGCTTTGCTTGTCTACATTATAATATAATTTCCCATGTATATTAATAACATATCATAATAGAATAGTGAGTGCCGCTCATTAAAAAATGTTAATGCATGTCCTTTTAAAATAACTTTGATTTCAAAAGATTGAGTGGGAGAAGGTTTTTGAAGAGAGGACCTATGGCATCCATCGTTGGTCCATAGACAGCATATGGTGGTTTTGACCCTTAGGTAGGGACTTCATCATATATCAGGTTGGATCTTTGAGAGGATAAGGTATTTTAGCATGATTTATTGTTGCACACCCTTAGGTGGTGATTATAAATCATGGTTAAAATATTAAAACGGTGGTTATACACTCGTGTTGATTTTATTATTAACCTCCCCAAGGAGCTCTGTTAATAAAATTGATGGCTAAAGAAACGATTATTAATATATACTTGATCATACAGGTCCTGGATGGCATATATTAAATAAGAGGGGATCCATGTTTCTAATTGAATTTGGCAAGTCTCCCCTAGACGGCTTGTTGAATTCTAATTTAGGAATTATCGTTGTAAGGTTGTGATATTTTCAAAATTTTGACACTTGAACACAAATGCTTGTTTAGTTGATTGTGTTATCTTACTAAATTTTTATGGTATGTTTGCTTATGTTTGGTATATGATTCTTTATTGTAGATACAAAATATCAAAAACTACTTTATCTTTGATACTCGATAAAAACCAATTAATCGATGATAATTTTAATGATTGAAAACGAAACATGAATATCATTCTATCCTTTGAGAAACTGAAATTTGTACTGACAACATCGTGTCCTCCCAAGCCTACGGGAGATTCCAATAATGAGCAAATCCAAACGTATGATCGCTAAAAAGATGCTAATAATCAGGCCTGTTGTTATGTTATGGCCGCCATGAATAACATGTTGCAAGCTCAACATGAAGATTATGAGACTGCAAAGCAAATCTTAGATAATCTTGAAGACATATTTGAAGGCGAGGCCCTAACAAAATGGCAAGGGGCACTTTCGAAAACTTCTAAACTATAAACAAAGATCAAGGACTCCTGTGAAAGAGCATATGATGTTGGTCATGGGTTACCTGGCAGAGGCTCAAACCAATGGGGCTGACATAGATGTTAAAACATAGGTGATTAGGGTCTTTGAGACTCTACCTAAGGAGTTTATTCTAATTAGAGCTACATTTAATTTAAGCAATAGACAGTATATGACTTTGATTGAGCTAATGAAGCAGTTACAAGAGTTTGAAAATCTGATCAGGGAAACTCCTGTTGGTGGCGAGACTAACTTGGCGGCTATGTATGGTTCTAATCCTAACCTAGGGAATGGAAAGAAGCAACGAGCTAAAAACAGGAAGTCTTCTATTCTTGTGAATGGCAAGAACAAGAAGAAGAAAAAGAAGAACCTAAAGAAGCTGAATGCTTTTTCTGCCATAAGGTCGGTCACATCAAGAAGAATTGCAAGAACTTTCATTCCCAAGGGTGTAGGTGTGATCTTCTGGTTATTGAAACTTGTTGGGTTAAGGAATCCAATGATGCTTATGTCATAGATTCTAGAGCAACTAATCATGTATGTGTTTCTCTATATAGTTTTAAAGAAACGAGAAGTCTGCTACATGAAGACTTTATGCTTCGGATGGGCGATAGATCCTTAGTGTTGGCTAAAGCAATGGGAGATGTCTATCTCTATTTTGATAATTATAGCAATTTAGTTTTACGAGAATGTTTTTGTGTTCCTAAACTAAAAAGGAATTTAATTTCAGTAGCTTTTTTATTTAAAGACTCTTAGGTAGTTTCTTTTAATAATAAAGTGGTGACTCATGAAAATGAATCTTTTATCTATGATGGATAGATGCAAAACAATCTATACTTTATCAAATCTAAGATGGACTTACTACTTAACACTGAGGTTAATGATAATAATTGGAAAAAACTTCAAACTTCTCACTCTAATAAGACTTATCTTTGGCATTTGTGACTAGGTCATGTTAACCTAAATAGAATTCAAAGGTTGGTAAAGGATAGACCTTTAAGTCACTTAAAGGTGGAATGCATACCATAATATGAATCTTGTTTGGAGGGTAAAATGACCAAAAGAGCATTTGGGTCTAAAGGAAATAGGGCCGAAGGGGTTCTAGAACTTATGCATAGCGATGTTTATGGACCTATGAGCATCCAGGTGCAAGGAGAGTATGAGTATTTTGTCACTTTTATTGATGATTACTCAAGGTATGGGAATGTGTACTTAGTGCACCATAAAAGTGAAACTTATGACAAGTTTAGAGAGTTTCAGGCTAAAGTGAAAAAGCAATTAGGTAGGCCCATAAAGGCATTTCGATCCGATTAAGGTGGTGAATACCTTTCTAATGAGTTCTTAGAACATTTATTAGAGAATGGGATTTTATCCTATTTGATTTCATCAGGCACTCAGCAGTAGAATGGCATAGTTATGAGAAGGAATAGGACTTTGTTTGGACATGGTCAGATCCGTAATGAGTTATTCATCATTACCTTTATCCTTTTGGGGATATGCACTACAAACTGCATTTTATCTTTTGAACAATGTGCCTTCAAAATCGGTTCTTAAAACTCCTCATGAGTTGTGGATGGGGAAAAGGACATCCTTAAACCATATTTGCATATAGGGATGTCTGGCTCATATCCTGTTTAAGGAAGCGAATAAGTTGGAAGCATGTTCGAAAGTTTGTTGTGTTTGTAGGATATCCAAAAGGGCCTAAACCCAAACAAAAATAAAATAATGGTTTAAACTAATGCAACATTCCTTGAGGAAAGTTACATGGACAACTTTAAACCTCAAAGCAAAGTGGCGCTCGAGGAGTTGGCGAGTGATTCGATCACTCCAAGGGTTCCAAATGAAACCGTTCCAATTAGTATAAAAAAATCAATCGAACAACAAACTAAGGGGCTTCGGCGTAGCAGGAGGATTGGGCGTCAATCCGAGAGGTATATGTACAATGGTAAGGCCTTTTTACCAGAACTGATTGAACATGACAGGAATCCTTACATTACTAAGAGGCTATAGAGGATATTGATTCGAAACTCTAGACAAAAGCTATGGACACTGAGATGAAGTCTATAGAAACTAATCAGGTTTAGGAACTTGTGGATCTTCCCGAACGGGTAAAACCCATAGGGTATAAGTGGATCTATAAGAGAAAAAGAGAAGTAAATAGAAAAGTCAAAACATATAAGGCTAGACTAGTAGCTAAGGGTTACATGCAAAAGAAAGGAATCGATTATGAGGAAACCATTTTGCCTGTATCTATGCTTAAGTCCATCCGCATTCTCTTGTCCATAGCTGCCGCTTTCGACTGCAAGATTTGGCAAATGGATGTTAAGACGACTTTTTTGAATGGCTATCTTGATGAGTCCATTTATATAGTACAACCAAATGAGTTCAAGGCTAAGGGTCAAGAGTGTAAGGTTTGCAAGCTGCTAAAGTTAATTTATGGACTTAAGCAGGCTTCCCATTCTTGGAACATAAGGTTTGATTAAGTGATCAAGACTTATGGATTTGCACGAAATGTGGATGAACCATGTGTTTACAAACACATTAAGGATGGGAAAGTGGTTTTTCTATTGCTCTATGTAAATGACATTCTGCTAATTAGTAATGACATTAGGGTGTTGTCAACGGTCAAATTATAGTTGACCAAGCAGTTTGATATAAAAGACTTAGGTGAAGCTAAATATGTTCTAGGTATGCAGATCTTTTGGGATAGGAAGAACAAAATGATAGCTTTATTCTAAGCGGGCTACATAAATAAAATTCTCAAAAGGTATGTAATGTAGGATTCTAAGAAAGGTGGGCAACCATCTATGTCTGGAATTACTCTTTCTAAGCAAAGCTCACCAAGGTCTGATGAGGAAAGATAATACATGAAAAAGGTGCCTTATGATAATACATGAAAAAGGTGCCTTATGCTTTAGCAGTGGGTAGTCTTATGCATGCCACGCTTTGTATATGACCAGATATTAGTTATGTAGTCAGGATAGTAATTTGATTTCAGTTGGATCCAGGATCGAACCATTGGGTTATGGTCAAGCATATTTTCAAGTACCTAAGAAGGACTTGAGGGTATATGCTTGTGTATTTGGGTGAGGATTTAACATCTCTAGGGTACACTGACTCAGATTTCCAATCCTGTTTGGATTCTAGAAGATAGACTTTGGGTTTTCTGTTTACTCTAGGCAGCGGTGCCATGGTTTGGAGAAGTGTGAAGGAAGATTTCACAAGAAAAGTGAGCATATTGATTAGAAGTATCATGCGATAAAGGACCTCATTGAGGATAGGCATGTTACTATATGCAAAATTGTATTCGAGGACAATTTAGCTGATCCATTTACAAAGACACTAACTGTGAGTGATTTTGAGAGGCATGTGGAAGTTATGGGGATGCAAGATTTGTCATATTTACTCACTTAGTGCAAGTGAGAGATTGTTAGACACGTATACCCTAAGAAGTAAAAATATAATATATTTTTGGAGACATTTTTTTCAATAAAGAATTTATTTATTATTCATATACCAAATTGTTGTTCTTATTACGTTCATATTTATTGGATGTATGATAAGCAAATAAGCAAATAAAAGTCTGAGACTGTCGGTCTACACCTTTAGAATCAGGCATATGATGGACAAATTATGCGAAAGACATGATTCTAAAGGTGAAGGTCTAAATCATAAGATCCGCAATCGAGGGAATAAAGTTAGGTACTTTATTCATGCAAAGATTATTATATTGTCTATATCACTAACAGGAGATAGTCTATCTTGACCATCGAAGGTGGACTCCATAAATAGAAATATTAGTACATTGTTATAGGTGATGATGTATTAGATCAGGACATAAAGTGTAATTAATTTGGATTAATAATTCTGTCTCCGGAAAGCAATTCACTTTAGATAGTCACATGTGTTGTGTCTTAATCTTGAGATGAATTGTGGGCCTATTATCTTGACTTATGTCTTTTGATGTACCAAAGGGTGATATCCATATTTTATATTGGTACGCATGCCGATATATTGGAGACGTGACTCTTGATAGCGTAGACCTGTTATTCATAGATCTGGAATCCATATCTCCCTTTTTAGGAGTTGATGATATCCTCTTATATGCGTTATCTTATAATTGGAAGATTGAAGCGCTCATCCATTTGGATACATAGGTGTAACCTAATGGAATACTATCATTGGATGGTAAGTTTTCTGATAGTGAGATAATAGAACGTAAGAGAAAAATAATCAAGAAAGTAAGACATAATTTATTCTTAAGCCGATTATGGATATCCTATCGGGATGCGATACATTATGATATATCATAGATACTTAGCTATTCGGGCTTCATAATTTTATATAGTTCGAGAGTACAGCTTTAAGCTTTTAGTGGAGTAGCGTTATAGTTGATAATTATGAAACATATACATGGGATATTAGGTTTTATAATTATCAGGAGCTTGAACTATGTAGGTCTATTAGGTCCCCTTTGCTAACTTATAATAAATCTTGTAACAATACAGTATGCTTTTCCCATAAATTGGTTCATGTCTGTTTATCGGTTAAATTAATTTGTGTAAATTAATTCAAGATAAACTTGTTAAATTATCAGAAATATTTATTTTCCTAAAGATTATCTAAATATGACTATTTTAATTAGATAACTTCTCTATTGGGTTATTTGACTTAAAACTAAGGCTTTATCCAAAGAATCTCATGTGGGAAACAAAAGATCTATAGGGATCATTTATCATAAGTTTAGCAGGTCAATTTTCAAGCCGAAGCATAATTTGATCATGCATTTTTACGCGATTTTATTAGATATTGATCCAGATTTGAATTTTTGTGGCCTTATCAAATAATAACCAACCATAGGATGACCTCTATAAATAGGGAGTGAGCTTTCTAAGTTATTTAGATCAGTTAAGAAATTAGAGTGAGTAGTCTAGTCTGTGAGTCTTTGAAACTCCCTAAAGAGCTATTGTTCACAAATCTCGAATGTTAGTTCTGGGTTTTCTCAATTGGTTGGAAGGAGGGTCACCGAGGAAGAGCTATACGAGGTGTGCCCACATACATACTGATCATGGATAGAAAATAGCAAGGAAGACCAGTTGGTTAAGGCTCTTTTGGAATGCCTTTCTTTTCACAGATTGTAGGGGCTCTTCGGCATACAAGGTTAGTGAGATCTAGTTAATTTATGCATAATGCGCATCAAACTTGTGTTTTAGAAAATACTCTAATTAAAAATTTTTAAAATTTTCACTGCGTATTGCTTTTCCAACACATATGACACCTACTATGGGCAAAAGTAGCTCTTTCATGTGCACTTCTCTAAAGTTAAGCCAACGATTTTAAACCAAAAGCTTCTTAGGAAGTAAACCAAATTCTCCAAACTTTTTCTTTTTTCTTTGAATTTTAGTTTTAGTTTAAAATTTTAAGAATTTTTTACTCAGCTTTGCTGTTTGCTTTTCTAGGCGCAAGTGGTGGAGCCATTAGGACTTAAAGACACAAGAAGCATGAAAGAGTTTCAAGGATATCAAACCATGCTTAAGCACAAAGGAGAACCAAAGAATGGAGTTCTCTTAAACTTTCCCATTTTTCTTGACTTTCTACACATTGCGAATTTTGTGCATATTAAGTTTGGGCGGAAAATTAAAATTTTGTTTTGTTGTTTGCATTGACATTTAAAAAAAATTAAAACTTTTGAATAAATTAGAGTTTTTGTGCTTTTTTTTTTTTATGAGTTCTCCTAGACCAACAATGAGAACTATAGCCGAATTATGATTTGAATTTTCACAGATGTACAAATTGCAACAAGTAATAAAATTACAAAAGAGTATTGTTCCTATAAGGATTGTGATCAATTAGTTAAGTACCAAAATTAGTTAACTTAAAATTATTTGAATGATCGAAAATAAATTAACATAGAAAATAATAAAACAAAATAAAAAACTACTTAAATAAATAAAAGACTAAGGCATCTCATTTCACTAAAACTAATCTAATTTAATTCATTATTGTTACTTACGTCGCCTATGAATCACGTGTTAAAATGAGAAACCCTAAACTATCTAATGTTCCTTCTGGGGATAATATTAAAACTATCTCTAACATGTAAACCGACTATTGCTTAATATGCATTCCACTATTATAAAGACTCATTACGATTTATGACTCCCTTAATTAATCATGCAAGTCATACTTTTATCATTGAATGTCGCATAAACTTTACGGTTAATTTTACAATAAGTTATTCATAAAGATCTGTTTTTGGGGTTTCAAACTAGGTCTTCAAAACAATTAATTGGTAATCAAGCAATTAAAAGCATTAAAAATGGTGAAATTAACAACAACCATGAATAATAAATTCTTAGAGAAAATTAATTATTTGAAACAAAAAATAAATGAAATAAGATTGAAATAAATTTAGTAATTTCATAGCTCTAAAATAAACACAAATCAAGGGTCAACATTTCAAATAACAAAAATACAAAGGTAAGAAAATTGGAAAGAAAATTTCATGTGGAGGTGTCACAATTCTTCAAACTTGACTCTCCAATCTTCAATCCCTTTTCTTAATCTTTAAGTTGCCTTCTCTCTTGTATTTATTGAAAACAAAATTCTAAACTAAAAGAAAAATAAAATGCTCATAAAATTGACTATGTGGTTCTCGTTGGCTCTCTAGTTTAAGGGATTAGGCTTCCCTGAAATAACCTAATAAAGTCCTATTTATAAGCCTTGAGCAAATAGAAAAAAATTATGGTTAAAATTTGGGGTGGACGAATTTCCCAATCAGGTCCAAGCACCACAGAGCCAATATACAATAATTAATTAGTTGAAGTTTCTCCACCTAAATTCGGGTTAAAATCATATCAAAATACTAGAAAGTATACAAAATTATTGGCTCTGATATATGGATCTAATAGATAAATACAAAATTTTATTTCATATTATATTGTAAAATTCTTCATTTTCTTACACCTTAAATTTTAGGAAGCTTAATAAATCTTGATATTACTCTTGTATTGTATTTATATAGATATTAATAATTTTCGTGCATGTTATATTTAGCTTTGCCTAGAGAAAATTAATGTCACACATTTAATATTGATGTTTATCACATTTTATAAAATGTGTTCAATCATGATACAATAAACAAAATTTAAAAATTATTTATACTATCACTTATATATTATTTTTTAACAATTAGTGCAACTATTCTTTTCCTAACCAATTTAAATTGACAAAGCCTAATATTCTCTTAACTTTCCCTTCCCCTTTCTTTCTTACACATCAAAATATTTTTTTTTAGTAGATGGAATTTACGAAAACTCACCATATGTTTATCAGTCTGTTTGATTAAATCATTTTAGGCTGGCTTGCATGAAATAGAATCTTGTTAACTCATAAATTTATGATGCGCATTTGAATTTATAGGTTATAGAATTTGTTCTACCTTACATGTAATGGTGCAGAATTAACATCCCATGGGTAACCCTAAGAAGTTGTTAAAACAAACATGAGATGGCATTATTGGGGCTCAAATCTATAAAAAAAAAATATGAATCGTTAATACTTTTTGTTGGTCAATTCAACTTGATAAAAGCAACTCAATGTTTGGGTCTAAAAGTGCAAGTCTAGTATAACCACAAGTATAAAGTTGTCCAAAAAATAAAATTCGGTGAATCTAAGGTCGACCCCATAGGAAAAAAGTATTGTAAAAGTCTAATATATCAGTTATATTAGTTTTAGCTAAAAATTTTGAGGATTAAAAATTATTTACAATTTATTTATAATATTTACACATTTTTTACTTTTTTCAGTTTTAGATTTTTCTATGATATTTGGAATTTCAAAAACAAGAAATATGACTTAAACTAGAATGGTAAATGAAACTTTAATAAGTGCAAATTAACTTAAAAGAAACAACAATTTTAACAAATGTTGAGGATTAAAGGTTCAATTCTAACAATTAACTTAAATATGTTTTTGTTTCTCTCAAATTATCTATTAAAATGGTTTAAGTATGCAATATGCCATCTTTTATCTACAATAAATGAAGTGTTACCAAGCAAGTAATGTGCCAATTCATGCCTATAATACATCAAAAACTCATTTTTAACCAGTAAGTATCATTTCAAAATTAACTAACTAAATAACCAACAAAATTTACAGTTAAGTATTTACTATGTCATTTCTTGTCTTCAAATAATCAAAGCGTTCTTAAGCATTACCCGTATTAGCCTATGTTTACGATAAATTAAAACTTAATTTTGCAAGAGTGTTAGCTAAATTAATGTGAAAATCATAAGTTTTCTAAATATGATTTTGACATTACAACAACTTAAAAAACAATAAAAAACTAAAAATATTTACCTTAGTTTCGTCAGAATTTCCCCTCTTCTCCTCAACAAAAAGAAAATTTAAATAGATATGTTGAAGGTTAAAACACATATAATTTTACTAAGCATAATAAACTAGGAATATTTTACATAAATTATAAAACTAGAAACTAAGAAAACTAAAACTAAAACTAAACTCAGAACTACATTTTCACAAAAGGAAAGAAATCACAAAGAGAAAGAGTGAAGAACACATGCCATGGGGGTATTTATAGGTGAAGAAGAGTTAGTATTTATAAGATTTTTTTATTTTTTATTATTTTTAATTATTTTATTAGGATATTTTTAGGTTGAAAATGAGTAGGATGGCAATTTAGAATATTTTGGGATTTTTTTGAAATGTTAATTGCCGCCCTATTATTCTTAATCAGATTCAAATCTGATATTTTTTTACTTTTTTTCTTCTTTTTTTTTTCTCTTAGGTGAACCAGCTTAAAATGCTGATTTTTCTTTGAAGTATACTGTGGTGCCTGTACATGAAAATGAAAGGACGCTGTAGATCACGTATACACTTGACAGATCTGGCAGCTGAAGAATGCTAGGACCGCTATACTTCTAACATCCGTTGGAGGAGTCATTGGAAGCAGAACGGGCAGAGGAAAAAGGACGCTCACGTGCGTATGTTGCACTGGTTTCCATGGGAGAAGGGGGTATGTGGATGGCTCATATGTGCTTGGTGGTTTTGATCCGGCCGCTGGAAGAGCGCCACATGTCACTTCTATATTTTTATTTTTTCTTTTGATTTTTGATGCATTTGAGATCCGTTTTTGCCTCTTTTTCTATGTTTTTCTTGTAGATTCAAAATCTAAAATAAAAGAAACAACCTAAAATTAATTGTTTTAAAAGCATAATTTTTTACAATAATTAAAAATATTTAATTTATAATAAAACACACAAAAATCACTAAAAATAAAAAAAAACTTCAAAAATTAACAATCTTAACAAATATACTTTTTAAAACTCAAGAATATTTTTAGAAATTATTAGAAATATAATGGAACATATTTACAAGCTCAAAACTTATTTACAAATATATTGAGCTCAAAATAAAATCACACTACGTTACTTTTACAATTTTGATTAGTTACAAACTATTTAATTATAAAATATACAGAGATGATTTTAAAAATTACTAAAAATATTATTAAACATAAAACACACTAAAGTACATTTTTAAACATACTTTCATATAAACACACTAAAATACTAATTATCACACAAATGCTATAATTAAGGGATTTGATGAGAAATGTTAATGCAAAATATTGATATTTAGCTTTAAAAAATGTGCATTTTCACAGTTTCATTACTCAAATATCTATGGTTTAAATTAAATTGTCCATCATTTAAATGGATGATTAATATGATGTTTGATAAAATAGGTTTAAAGCAGAACTTTTTGTTGGTATAGTGTAAAGCTCTTACACACGGCAATACAAAATAAATATATGCTACAATATTAGAAAAGTCTCATGTACTATGGTGTTTGAATTGAACAAAGTGACCAACCAACTTTTAACTGTTTGCATAGTACAACAAGAAGAAAAACATATTAAACTAGTGTTTGGCAGGATGGTCAGAACCATTGGTTAGAACTGTTTTTATTGCAGCATATAAAAAATTTACACTGTAGTGATTTTTTTATGTTACTGTAACGTGTGAAAACGTTATACTATTTATAACTGAAAAGTTATCTAAATCACTTTTCGCCAAACATCGTGTATTGTTTTAGCCTAAAGGCTTTGGCCGCGCGTACTATTTAAATGAAGTTGAAGGGGCGAGTAGTTGCATGTTTATTTCCGAAAGAAAAACGTGGAGTTTTTTTTAATATATTATAACAGGACTGAGATATAATAAATATCATATTTAATTTTTACTAATGATGTTCCTTCATGTGATTTTTGTCGCTGACACTGTATAATATACTTATAGGGTGACACTTTTTATAATATTCATCTCATATGGCCTTGTGATACGTATGTTAAATTTATGTATGCTTATTGGTTTTTTAGAGGGTAAATTGTATCTTTATTGTATTTCTTTGATTTTGAGCAATGAGGCTTAAAATTTACAAACATTAACATTGAATTATATAGAGTAGGCCGAAACAATTTTCTTTATCCAATATTAATTCATAGGAAGAGAAACTGTTAAATATCCACTAGTCTAGTTATTAGTCAATCACAGGCTATTCTGGATTTGGAATTATTTTTCTTTAACGAGCTAAACTAATTGGCAGTGACAATGTTATTATTGGGTTTATATTATTTTATTTTAAATTTCAGGACTTCAAAAATTTTAGTTCTTTGTTTCTTTTTTCTACTATTTCAGATTTTGTCTTCATATCTAGCTTCCTTGATATTGCTCTTTTAGACTAAAACTCATCATTTAGATGAAAAAGTTTGAATAGGTCTTACATGGTGGAGACAGGAAAATCAGACGAGAAAACAGTTCCATTCTCAGCCGCCGCAAAGATAGGTGAAACGCGTCTTCTCTTCCTCTGTTTGACAAGGTCCACTGCCCCAAAGTCCAAATTCTCTTTTAACCAATAAAATTCACCAAATCCTCTTTTAGTCAAATGACAAAATTCATCGGTTCTGTTTGTTTTTTTTAAAAAAAACATTTTTCCTATTTTTAAAAACACAAAAAATGAAAATAGTTTCAAAATGTTGTTTGGTTAGCAATTCTGAAAAAATGAAAATGAAAACACTTTCTAAAAAATCCCACCTTTTCTATAGATTTTTTTTTTAAACTTGTTTTCAATTCTTTTCTTCCTCTATTTCCCTGCACAGCCTACTTCCCAGCACTACCACTCCCCCTCATTCTCCCACCCCGCCCTCTTTCCGGCAAACCCAAGTTGACTTACCCTGGCGACCCTAGTTGGCCCACCTAGATGACCAACGCGAATCGAAGCCACCGACTGCCGTGAAACCATCGCAAACCAAATCCCATTGCCTCGCCATTGCACCCCTATGCCCACCACCTCATGACTTAGCGAGGCCACCTTGCGATCTCTCCTCACGCCGCCCAGCAAATCACGATTCACTCGCCCATGTCGGAGTAGCGGAGGAGGCGTGTTCTAAGTTACAAAGGAGCCATCGATATTGTTGGTGGTGCGAGGGGCCATCGAGATTTGCTAGTGCACCGACGAGATTTGCTGGTGTGTCGATGAGGGTGGGGGCTGGGTCGTATAGTTGGCGTCTAGGTTCGAGGGGTGCTGGTCTTTGAGGGGGGCTAGGTCGTCGAATTGCAATCTAGGGTGGGGACTGAGTCATCGCTGGTGGGTGCTAGGCTGTCGCCAGTGGGGGCTGAGCAAGGGAATGGGGCTAAAAAATTATTTAACACCATTAAAAGATTGTTCAAAAAATTTTCTACAAAATACTAAAAATTTACAATGAAACACAATTTAAAAAATAGTCCTAGCACATTTCTTAAAATATTTCCATCCTCAATTTTTTTCCAAAAACAGAAACCAAAATAGAAACACTACCAAACAGCGCCATCAACTGTCGTACACACTACATTACCTATTAGTGGAGGCTGAGCTGCTATCGTTTTCCACATTAATTAAAAAAATAATTTTGGTAGCTAAAAGGGTCTTAAAATGTTTTTTTTGAACAATCCGACTCGTTACCTAGTGCAAGGCAAGAAGATCTTTTTTAGGGATGATGTTTTTTTTTTTTTTTTTTTCAGCCAGTATGGCCCCACGAGGAACTGCCCCTAATGAAACGGGACGGGTTTGGAGCAAGATGGGAGTAACTTCTTATCCTTGAGTAGAGGTCGTAGGAACGGATGGAAGAAATACTCCCTGCCCTTGCCTTGAGTATTAACCTTAATCATAATATTATTCTTCATATATGTTTGATTAGAATTTATTTTGTTTAACCTTAATCATAATATTATTCTTCATATATGTTTGATTAGAATTTATTTTGTTTTGTGAAAACATTAATTATATAGAATTTCCTTTCAAAAAATTGTATTGAATTTAAGAATAATTTCAGCTTACTTTTTGTTTCTAACTTTTTCAAATTTTGGTTAAAATTATGGTGGTTATGAAAAAAAAAAAATTCCTCAACTCTCTCCTTGCTTATATATAACTAAGATGGGGGAGGGGATGAGGATGGGATGAGAACAGAAAAGCATTTTTCAATCCCATCCTACTCTGTTGTCATCCTTAATAAGAATCATCAACTTGCACATGTATGTTTGACATTGTTTTTTGAAAGTTTATTTCGAATTATTTAGATAACTTTTCAGAAGAATTTTAACGTTCTTTTTGGTCTTTTATAGAATAATAAAAAAAAAAAACTCAAACTAAAAAATTTAATTAGTTTTTTATAAACATTACTTAATATTTTTATTGGTTATTACAAAAATCTAAGTAGAATACTTGCTTTATTATGCCTTTATTAGAAAACATAAGTTGAAACCTATCAGTTTTAATCAAACTAGGGGTATTTACAGAATCCGTCAATCTGTTCAAACCATTTAATCCAATCTAATTTACTAAATTGGATTAGACTATTAAAAAAAAATGGATCAGTCCTAGATGGGGATTTTACCAATTGGATATGGACGAATTAGGTATTTCAAAATATGTGAATCCGATTTATATATCTTTTATAAATAATATATATACATAAAATTATAATTTTTTAAATAAATATATAAATCTATACACCTATAGAACTTTGTCTAAGTTTATGTACTTAAAAAGAAAAAAGAAGCATCATCAAATTAAAGCACAAGATCATTTACTCATGTTTAAAATTTATTTAAGTTTGTTTGTCATAATGTTTTTTAATGCTACAATTTAATTTACTATAAAAAACTTGCATTTGATTGGGTTATAATATGTTAGATTTTATTAGATTGTATTGTGTTATGTTATGTTAATTTTAATTTATAGTTTTTTTTTAATAAATTTAAAGGCTCACTTCATGAATCCGCAAAATCTGTTGTTTTCAGATTTGATTAGATTGTAGTGTTCGCGGATTGGATTAAGGATTGACTTTTAATCCGATCTATAAATGCCCCTCAATGATACAGTGTCAAGCTCTTATAATATAAAATAAAAGTACACTTTAGTATAAAATTCTAACATGCTATGACATTTTCAGTTCAAACTCTCATTTTTAAATTACTTCTCTAACACTTAGAAAATTTTTTAAATATCTAGTTCTAAATAATCACTAAAAATTCACAATTTTCACTCGAAACCAGTTCCAGAATATCACTGCCCCTAAGGAAACCTGGTAGTGTCTTCCTTATTGCACTTTGGCTATTTTAGATGTTAAGGCCGAAAGAGTTATGTCCATTTGAGTTTGGTTACATGTGAAGCCTGCCTTGCATTCAACCGAACAGAGCTCTTTAATTTAAGTCAAACTTACTCCAGGCATCCTCTTGTCTTTTTTCGAGTAAAGAAAATTCTGAGAAAGCCAACTAATGTACGCGAGTCTTCGTCGAAACAACCTTATTTGCGTGCTAATTTTATTATTTTATCCTTTTCTAAAGAGTACCAAACTATTCCAACGTCTGATTCACTTCATTCGACAAAAACAAAAGCCCAAATATCTCTATGAGAACTTCGCGTGGCCTTCACCTATGGAATTACCCTTTTTCTTAAAATCTCTCTTCACCATCTTCATCTTCTCCACTTTCCCCTCGTTTCGCTGCGAAGACAACGAGAATTTCAAGACGTGCAATCGTCCGTACGGGTGCGGAGAAATTAAAAACCTCACTTTCCCGTTTTGGGGAGATGACAGACCCCAAATCTGCGGTAATGCTGGCTTTGAGCTTAGTTGCAAAAACAGAGAATACCCTGTTATCGATATGGATGGCCTAGAGTACCGCGCACTCAACGTTAACCAAGAAAATAGAGTGATGACCCTTGCAAGGTCGGATCTCTGGGATACTCCCTGCTCCAGAAAAGCCCAAAACACCACTCTGAATATGGTTTTCTTGCCTAATTACCCTGCAACTGTTGAAAACCTCACTTTCATCTACGAGTGCCCCGAAAATGAGTTACTTGGAGAATCCTTATATTTCCTTAACAACTTTACTTGCTCTGGGGAAGCCGGCAGCGAAAACCGGATTTCTTATTATGTAAGGGAAAATTTACTGGGGACATTGAATAGTTCCGTAGTACAGAGGGTATGTAACGGAGGTGTCGTTCAAGTTCCGGCATCCCGGATTGCTCTTGATGGGATTGAGAGATCTGCAGAGGGTGGAGTTGAGCAAGTTACTGAAGTTTTGAGGAAAGGTTTTGATGTACAATACATGGAATTCCCTGTCTGTAGCTCATGCGAGAATTCAGGTGGGAGATGCGGGAGTAACAATTCCACCGCACAGTTTTCCTGCTATTGCCCCGACGGAACAGAATATTCATCATGTCTTCGTAAGTCTGGTACGCATATTTCCTCTCAACCTTTCTGTTTCATTTTTTCATCAAAAGAACCTAAATTTAAGAACAATCAATGCGATTAAGTGGTGGTGATTTGGAGAAACAGAATCACAGTTTGATTACAAACGTTAGAAAAAAAACGTTTTCCACTTCCCCATACATCTTTGTATAGAATTTAACCGAAACACGAGCAATTTCAGTTACCTTGTGCAATGAATGAACTCCTAATAAATCATTTGCTTCAACAATCCAATCTATTTAGTAGGGATCGCACCATTCGCTAGGTGAAGATCTCCTACAACCGCCACGTTTTTCCCTTTGCTGTTTCTCAAAACATTTTTCAACTCCACTTAAATAATAATAATAATAATAATAATAAAACTCTTTTCGACTAATATATTCAGTAACTTCAGAGTTTTGCCCTCCAAATTCCTACGGAAGTTAGAAACTAACTTGGAGGTCTTTCCAAAATGTAAAATACAACCAAGGTCTAAGTCAACTAAATTATGACTTATATAACCAATACAGAGAAAAAAAATGCAAGTCTAGTTATACGTCTCCCAATTTATTGGTTGCAGCATAGTATAGCAAAAAATTAACAATTGATTTCACCTTATACTATAGTGTTTAAATCCTTGCACTCTTAAGCTAATAAAATATTTAAGGTGTTTGGGACTATGGCTCTAACTATAGTGTCAACTGCGAATAATCTAAAACTCTAATGTAAGACTAATGTAAATTTGACCATTTGTGACTCTTTGTTTAAATGCATATCTCAACTTTTTCAAAATTAGGAAAACAAATTGTCCATCCAAAATTATGCAATTAATGAGACCAAACAGACAAAAACACCCTTAAAAGCCACCTCCTTATCCTCAAACCCTAGCATAACATTTCAACTCTCTCGTCCTCCCTTTCTCTCTCCCTCTCTTCCCTAACTACAACATTGGATCTCCGTGCAAATGGCCATAGCCGACGATCTCTCTCTGCGATTTGTCCAAGACTCCTCACTGCTCGACATGCTAGCATCTAGTCTTCCACGCCATCGTTGGGGCTTCACGCAATGTGATCTCTTCTCCATGAAGTTGGAGATCTTGATTGACAATGCTAGTGGGAAGATAAGGTTGTTACTCATCATCGTTGATGAGCATATGGGGCAAAACTGGAATAACATAAAAACTGTATGAAATTTCGGCCATCTCCTTAATTTTAGAAAAGTTGAAACAAAAATTTTGTTTTGGGTAAAAATTGGCCACCCACGTGTCAAATCTCTCAAACACCACAAATAATAATAATAAGGCTTCTATGTCTCTTTAACTATTTTTGAATAAATTCCATCTTGTTAATACTTAGTTTCATTGACCCGTCTTGGTTCATGATCATAAATCTTTTCCAAGAGGGTTATAATCTCCTAGCAATGCTATACAATTTCGTCATGGAGTTTTAGGTGTGTACTCTTTTGTTGACCATAGAGAATGGTCATGATCACTAACCGATTTTCTTGACTTACGATTTTTTGAAAGCCGCTTAGAGGGGAAAAAAAAATAGCACCACCAGACAGCAACTCGAGGAATTGGAAATCTCCTCGGGACAGTCCGGGACCTAAGTAGAACCCCACAATTTTACCTGTGTCAAGTAGTTTTGTTACAACTGGGCAAGTTGTTAAGCAATCTCCCAATGACCTGTCAACGGTAGTTAACCCTGTTTGCTTTACTAATACAGCCCAGTGCGATTTTGTTTAAACAATTAACAGTTTGGATTGATGTTTGGTAAAACACTTAATTCAAATTACAATAACAGGCTCAACTTAAAATTTAAATTCCGTCTCTATTTTTATATTTCAAACAAATATTAGATAATGATTTCACTCTCATATTTTTGTATTTATGGATTAATATTATTATTTCATATTATTTTCAATTAAACAACTACTTCTTATATATTTCATTTTTATTTTTTAATTAAATAATTTTTTTCATGCCTTAAACTAGAATTATCAATATTCATTTAAACACAAATTTAATGAAATATCCTGCTCAAATTAACACTTTAATTGCGTATCTAAATGCCAGTTTTGGATTACTGTATAAGTTATACAATTCAGATTTTTCTTTTCAAATTAGAAAAGTTCAAATTAACACAATTTGAAACAGGAAAGGGCCGGCAATACGGGTTGCGACACGACGACATGACACGAATCCGACACGTTTTTTTGCGGGTTAGTGTCAAAAAATTTGACCACGGGTCATTTTAGTGTCGACCAGAAACTGACCCGTCAAAAAATGGGTCGTGTTCGGATCAACCCGACTGACACTAAAATGACTCGTTTCTGACCCGTAGTTAATTAATAAACTTTAAAAAAATTAATATTATTTCATATATAATATAAGCTCTTAAAATATGAAACCCTACCTCTCTTATCACTCATCTTCTTGTTGAAGTGGTATGAAACTCTTCTAATTTTTTTTTAAATATTATATATATTAATGTGTATGGGTTAGAGGCGGGTTGCGGGTCATAATCAGGTTATGGGTCAAAAACGAGTCACGGGTTATTATTTTTTGACACTGTACATAAGAAACGGGTTGACGCGAGTCGTGTTCATGTCAACCCGTGTCAAAACGGGTCGTGTTAGGGTTGAGAATTCTCAACCCGTTCGTGTCATGGGTCGGGTTAGTGTCGACCTAATTTTGTAAAAATTAACTCCAACCCGACACGAACCCGACTCGCTAACCCGTTTTGCCACCCTTACAGGAAACTAAATCGGATAAAAATATTCCCCTCAAATCTTAGACTAGGGATGACAATTTAGGTTCAACATGAGAATATGACTCGAAATTGACCTAACTCGATAGCACAATTGACACAAAATTAACTCAGATTGACTCGATTTATTTATTTATTTTACTAAAAACACAAAAATATTTAGACATATAAGTTTAAAAGAATACATTTAACAATATTACTTCAAATTGAAAGAGAAAATATAACATTTATTGTGTAAATTCATAGAATGAAGTATACATAAGTGGATTAAATAAGTTAAATAACACTTATATTGCTTATATTAGTTGTAACAATACGGACATGAGTGGTCTTTTTACTAAGAGGTGATACTTGAGTTGACTTGAAGTCGACACAAATATTTGGGTCGGTATGAATACTATCCAAATTGTCACCCCTACCTCTGACCAACAACTAGATATTCGCTCATGAGATTTTCATTTTCTTAGTAATGCACGTTTATATCGTACCAGCGTATGAAAAAAAGCAAAAAAAAAATTATAATATATAATATACATATAAAATATATATATACATAATCTTTTTTCCAACCTATATAATATACATACACATAAGTTATATACTCAAAAAAATTACTAAAATTTGCTCCCTTAAAAATAAATATATATAATCTTATATATTGTAAGGTATAATTCCCTAAAAAAATCTTAACTTGTGACCGACGACAACCGTGTTTTGGTTCAAAATGATCAGAAAAGTGCCCCAAGTGTTGGATTGCATTTGAAATCTTGGTTAAAGAGAATTATTAAATATTGTCGTCTAGAAGCTATTGTCTAATTGTTTTCGTAATTTAAGACGATTAGTCATTGTTTTCAGCCACTGAGTTCAATGGAACAAAGAAAGGATTTTTTTTTTTTTTTGGAATTACAAAGAAAAGATTGTGATATGAGTGGAACTTTGACATAGGTTATGACCTCCTAAGCTACTCCATAGAAGGGATGCGGATCCAATAATGAGGATAAGCTTCTCTGCTTTTGGCGTTGCGGGACTTGTAGATTCCGTTTGTCTCCCTGGCCCCTTGTCGTGGTGTGCACATAATTTTTTTTTCTTTTTAAATTCATCTACTTTTTTTCTTCTTCAATTAAAAAAAAAAAATCTACTGTTGATTTGCTAAAATAGCCTTAGAAAAAAAAATCAAAAACCTGATAAAAGATTGTATAAAACAAAATTTTTTATAAAACTTTTGAACACAAAATTAATGCTTATGAGCCATTTGGAATATCAGTTATAACTGATATTTTAGTTTAAAAATGGTAACATATGAAGGCTTTATATTGTAGCTACTTTTTACTTTTTACTATATTTGTTAAAAGCTTTACAATAATAATAACCGTATTATGGCTATAAATATTGAAGAAAAATAAAAAACCATAAATAAAATAACTACACAATGATATGTTCATTTAATGTAGGAAAAAAAAAAAAAACCCTCACGTGGAAAAAAACCATCAATGCTGATTACACCAGATAATATAGGGATCTTATTGAGAAATGATTTTGTTCACAAGAGTTTGGAATTATAAGTCCTACATAAAGTTAATCAAAGGAGAACCCATGATGTCTCTTGTTATTGTAATGACCTATATTGTCATTATGTAATCTAGATAAACGTATACTTAAACATATGTTAGTATTAAATTACTTCAATTTGCATAATAATTTTTTAAAAAACCATAATATTAATTACTTAAAATTATACATTTCTTAAATTTAAATAAATCATTTTTAAAATATTTTTAAATTAAATATCATCGTTTGTTTTCTCAATGAACATACATATACTTGTTGCAACATAGTGGTTTAACTGTTGAAACATATTAGTCTTAAAATTATTTGGACTAAGACTGTATAACTACAACATCAGTTTGCAAAACATACTTACATAAAACTCATTGAACATATATACAATTTATTATAAACATAATACATAAGATTTTATTGCATAAGTGATATCTATTTTCATCTCCACTATTTGTACACTGCTCGCCCACTACTCATCAAGCATTGCTGATAGATTTCTTACCTACAACATAAACATAGTTCAAATAAGCTTTCACTTAGCAAATAGGAAATTTAAACTCATAAAACGTAACTTAAAAGACATTTAACAAATCATGCATAAGCCAAAAATGCTTTAATACGAACTCATCTTATCATACTATGGGCCCGAGTGTTCATAACAATTGCACGTGATCCTCAGGAGGTTAGGATTCATGAGGTCCCCAATGACTCCAAGATCATAAACTTAACTTAATGCCTCTCATAGGTTGAAAGGTCTTTAATCATCCTTGTAGGTTGTGAGGTTGGTACAATAACTTTAACTTATCCTATCTTACTTATTTCACTTATTTTATTGTATACACCATATGACATATTACTACATAACATCACATATCATATGCCATACACATGCTTGTTTTGAAAAGTGTACGCAGTATAATTTAATATTGCCTACATTACATATGATGTAAGAAATAATCATAGCAGGACATAACCTAACATAGTGTATCATATCATGTCATGTTATGTTATATCATAGCATAGTATAATATAATGTCACATAGTATATCATACCATGACATAATATATCGTGACATAGTATAGACAAGGCATGGCATGTCATGTCACGACATAGCGTAAACATGACATAGCATGACATAACATTAATCATGCATTTCATATTTTGCAGAAAAATATAAAAAAAAAATTATTTTGAAAACCATACCTTTCATGTTGTAGACGAGATTCCTACTTACCAAGTTTCCAAAAAATAGAATTTGCTATCTTGTTGGATTCCTATCTACTAAACTTAGGTTCTGTAGAAAACACCAGATGAGATTGTGAGCTCAACTTATTGTATGCTAATTAATTTCGCATATCATAAAAAGCAAAGTAAGTCCTTTCTTTTTCCTTTATTATAGCACCTAGATGACCATTCAGGTTGCTAAAAAGATTAATTAAATTAAATCTTTATGACTTAACGTTGGTAATTAATTAATCAATCAATTAATTATCTTATTGTAATAACTTATCTTAATAATTTTTTTAGTTCTTATGTTGGGCTCAAAATTGTAAAAATGTCTTTGAGATCATAGGCCCATATCTACTTATTATTCATTTTAAAAAGCTCAACATAGGTCACTAATATTAGGACTGTTCTACAATATTCTAAACATGCACTAAACTGAGGAGGATTTTGCCTGAAAAAAGGATTTAAAATGTGAACTAATGTGGGGCTGTAATTTGGCATCATAGCTTTCTAGGCCTAAGCACTACGGGTTTCTATAATTGTTGTTTGAACTATTTCAAAAATCTTCATGGCTTTTGGAGAAAACTTGCATTTTGTATGTTAAAACTTTGTATAAAAAAAATCACATATTTATAAAATGGAGTCTGATTTTGACAAAACTATGATTTACAAACTTATATAGATTTTTGAGTTTTAAAATTCATCTCTTAGTTGTAAAATGTAATAATGCCTTTAAACAGGTGTTTATATTTAAAACTAGCACCGTAGTGGCACTTTATGGTAGTTTTGACAATCCTTGTTAGAGATAGTCTTCTTAAAAATGTTGCCAATGAAATTACTCATCTCGACAAGATTTAAAATTTTATTTTTCAAAATCTCATTTCTGTCGTAAACTTCATATTTAAAACTTGTTAGTGACTTATCAAAACTTTACTGAAGTAAACAGTTTTTATAAAAAGTTTTGACTGCTTTTAAAAATTTATTTTAAACTCCAATTTAGAGACAGAATCATAAAAAATTTTCTTTAGGAAAGTTCTTTATTCTAATAAGATCTAAAACTTTTGTGTTTCGCCAAAACAAAAAACTGAAAAATAAATTGTGTAATTTTCAAAGCTCGAAATGCTATCTTAGAAGTAGAATTACAAAAAATCAGCCAAAATTAAAGGAATTTGGAGGAAAATTCTTGCTCTATCGTGGTCAACCTTACTTTTATGTGAATAATGTAAAGTATATTGTTTTAGGAAGTAAGATCCACATTTTAAGGCAATTTTAGACCTAGTTGTCCGTAGCTTACACAGTCCAATTCTGCATAGTTTTGGGCTAACTCGTTTCGCTTAAAACTCAATTTGAGGCCTAGTCTCTAAACAAAATATTTCCGACTCTTAATCGATCATCCGCTTAGTATGAATTGAAATCGATCTTAAGGATGTTTCTAAACTCTAATGTAAACATAAATCATATACTTACTATCCTTAGGTCAACAAAACTGTACTTTCGGAGAGCTCCGACCCCGGTCTACTAATCCATAGTCTCGAAAGTAAACTCCGAATTAATTGTTAAGGCTATTCTTACTAAATCATGTAACCGAATTAAACTACTATCAATCTTAAAACTATCTTCTAACTGAATAAAACATAATCCTGACTTTTCCTACCTTGTCCCAAAAATGACAAGTGTCTAAACAATATCAATTCCTAAGTCAATATAGTATTTTTTTACCGAAAACGCTACTCGTGTAACCTTTATTTTGACTAATTTTAGGGCAATTAATTGCTTGGTAATCACATTATGTACAATACACTAATTTAATGACTCGCTACATTAACAGTTCAGATAAGATCGTTCAATTCTCAATAAAAAAATATTTCTGACACTTAATTGATCATCAGCTTAGTATGAATTGAAATCGATCTTAAATATGTTTCTAAACTCTAATCTAAACTTAAATCATATACTTTCTATCCTTAGGTCAGCAAAACTATACTTTTGGAGAGCTCCGACCCCGGTCGACTAATCCATAGGCTTGAAAGTAAACTTCGAATTAATCGGTAAGGCTATTTTTACTAAATCATGTAACCGAATTAAACAACTATCAATCTTAAAACTTTCTTTAACTGAATAAAATATAATCCTGACTTTTCCTACACTTGTCCCAAAAATGACAAGTGTCTCAACAATATCAAATTCCTAAGTCCGTATAGTATTTTTTTACCAAAAACGCTATTGGTGTAACCTTTATTTTGACTAATTTCAGGGCAATTAATTGCTTCGTAATCACATTATGTACAATACACTCATTTAAGCACTCGCTACATTAGCAGTCAAGATAAGATCATTCTATTCTCAATATATATGACCTACAATAGTAACGCTTAATCAGCAATTCCGTACTTTGTTTGGCTAATTAATATAAGTAATTAATGATATATTACCGACTATTTTAATTATTATTTTTAAATATCATCCCCTATGCATAACACTTAGACCCTATATTTATGGTTACATAGATAATTATGAAATTTTAATATTATTCATACAGTATTCAATATACATGCACATAAATAAAAAAAATTCAATTTTTTTATTCATAAATTATGTTTAATACAAAACACCGTATGTTTTCTGGACGTGTATCCTAACATTTAAAAATAATAATAATAACAAGACGTAGACAATTAGTAGTTTGCAGGAAGCGAAATACAGATGTACCATATCCTTTGTTTTAATTTGCCACGGAGTTACTTTGGCCTGCGCACTTCGTTTACATTTATGTATATCTTTTTTTTTTTTACGTGAATCTTTTTAACATGGGAACTTTTAATGTGTAAATCGAACTTTCTTTGTTATTAGAAAACCGATCTTTGACAATCTTATGTCTTAATAATAATACACTCCTTCCAAAGTTCAAATTTGATCGATTAAAAACCTGCAGCACAAGATAATTTACTTTGATTTTTTTTTGAGGGAATACTTTGAAATATTTTGAGATGAAGAAGTCAACAAAAAAAAAAAAGAAATGTAGGATTAAAAATCCTAACACTTCCAATTAAATTCATAAGTTTTACGAATTGGAAGCCAAACATTACTATAGTACTATAGATTTAATTGTTGCTCTTTGAATTGACCCTTCTCCAATAAACATTGCAGGCAATGGTAGAGATTGGAAACTCAGGACTACCATCGGTATCGTCCTATTAATCCTTTACTCTGCTTTTTATTTCTTGTCTTGTCATTGTTTTTAGTTATAGTTGATCGTGTGCAATAGATATTGCAGATTACACAATTTCAGATAATATCTTCTATCCTTTCGTTTCACTAAATCTGGTCTATGGCAAATTCACCAATTTCTGAATAATTTTAGCACTAATCTTACAGGAATTGCATCAGGAGGAAGTGTATTATTGCTCATTTTTATCACAACATGCTGCCTTAGATTTAAGGCACCTATAAAATCTTGGACAAAGAAAACAAAAGAAGACCAAGATTTTGAAGAGTTCATCAGAAGCTATGGACATCTAACTGCAAAAAGGTATAGATTTTTGGATGTCAAGAGTATGACCAAATCATTCAAGGATAAGTTAGGCCAAGGAGGCTTTGGTGAAGTGTACAAAGGAAAGTTACCTGATGGACGTCCTGTGGCTCTGAAAATCCTTAATGCATCCAAAGGGAAGGGAGAAGATTTTATTAATGAGGTAGCGAGCATTAGTAGAACTTCTCATGTGAATATTGTCACTCTTTTAGGGTTTTGCATAGAAGGTCGTAGAAAAGCTCTCATCTATGAATTTATGCCCAACGGATCACTGGAAAAATTTATATACAAAGACAATCCTTTGCAAACGACTCCATGCTTGGAATGGAAAAAACTACTTCAAATATGTACTGGTATAGCTCGAGGGCTGGAATATTTGCACAGGGGGTGCAACGCAAAGATTTTACATCTCGACATAAAACCGCATAACATCCTCTTGGATGAAGACCTTTGCCCCAAAATTTCTGATTTTGGATTGGCCAAACTTTGCCCAAGAAAAGATAGTATGATATCAATGACAAATGCCAGGGGGACAATTGGTTACATAGCTCCAGAAGTGTTATGCAGAAATTTCGGAGGAGTTTCATCCAAATGTGATGTCTATAGCTATGGCATGATGATTCTTGAGATGGTTGGTGGAAGAAAGAATATCAAAGTTGAAGTAAGCCATACAAGCGAAATATATTTTCCAGATTGGATTTATAAACATATCGAACTCAATAGCAATCTACAGTTGTGGGGAGAAATGACAAGTGACGAAAATGAGATTGCAAGAAAGATGATCTTGGTGGGGTTGTGGTGCATCCAATCAAAGCCATCAGATCGGCCATCCATGAGTAAAGTGATTGAAATGCTGAATGGAAGTGTAGAAGCCTTGCATATTCCACCAAACCCATCCATGTTTTCTCCAAGATCGCCGGAAAGATTCCCAGCTGAACCACTCGCAGAATCTTCTACATCAGTGCTATGAAAAAAGAAAGAAAAAAAAAGAAGGTAATTTCGTTGGCTTACATATGGTATACAACATTGAAATGTTAAAAAATCAACTAGTGTATAACGTTTGCGTCCTTTTGAGGACAAAGCCCTTTTTTTTTTTTTTGTGTGTGTAATCCTACAGTAGGTTAAGCATTAGGCTTCCATTCCTAATAAAAACCACCAGCATAATATTTGAGGATTTATTTCTCCACTATAATTGCATTTTCTAAGCAAAATAGGTTCTGATCACAAAGTCAATTTAGAATTTACTTGCGAGGCATCACTCTTTTCGACATTAAATAAATTGACATCAACATGAAATTAATTGCATAGAGAAAGAAACAAGGGTAAGAAGTTACTTAACCTTTAGGTATTACTTTAAATCTAACTAACATGTCTCTCGCAATAGAAATGCTTCCCTCCATAACTGGAAACTTGAAGCTCAATGGCAACAAATTCCCTTTGTCCGGTCTCGCAGCAGCCGATCGGTTTTGCGGAGAAGGCTGTGTATACATGTGTGCGAATAAAAATGCGCATTAATTATGAGATATTTCCAAAAAATAATAAAAAAAGAGATGTGTGGTCCATGTGTCTGTGATCTAATTTATTGGCAATAGGGAGAGAAATTCATGTTTCATGTTGATAGAGACGCCAAAAGATGAGCAATTACGATGAAAATTTCGATCCACATTCGTCTTTTGACAACTTGTTGAGAAAAAATATTAAAACAAAATAAAGAGAAGTATTCTGACATTCTACACAACATAATTTCACTAACATTAAAATTTTGAAGCATATGAATTCATTATTTTTAAGTTTAACCTATTAAAAATTATAAAAATAATCTGTTAATTACACCCATTGTAACTAGGGAAAACCCTTTGATTCCAATTGTGATTATATAGAATTCACTTGTGTCATTTTAAGGGGCAATTTGGATTTGTTTAAATTTGTGGTTGTACTCAAGAAAGATTTGATAGGGTAGCCTATATATCTTGTTGAGGAATAAGGCCATTTGTAGTTCTTTAGGATTTATTTATTTATTTATTCGAGGAATTCCAAGTTATATGACCTATGTCGGAACTTTAAAAGTTTAATGTATGACGATTTGACCTATGTGGCCGTTTTTTAACTAAATAATCGTATTCTTAAACTTGACTTATAGTAAAATACTGAATTTACTAAATAATTTTTTTAAAACAAAAAACTAATTACTTAAATTAATTTCTTTAAAACAATTCCTTAATTAAAAAGAATCTTTTAAAGCCATTTCTAAAACTAATTATTACTATAATTAGTTAATTAAACATTTGATATAAGTATATCGTAACATATTGCTTTTAAAAAACCTAAATTGAGACTATAAAATTATAATCCTCATTTTTAAATCATGTTTGTATAGAACTATTCTTGCATACATATATATATATATATATATATATATATTGCAGAAGAAGCATTTTGTAAGCAGAATCCATGCCCATCTCCACCATCGATCCGCGGCTCGCCACTGTCCATCAAAAGTTGTTGAACATATCTGAGCGAGCTTTCGCTCAGCAAGTAGGAACATAAAACACACAAAACAAAGCTAAAAACATTTATTAAAACATGCATGAGTAGATTATTCTTCATTATGATCAAATTCTATATTTCTAACTTGTCTTATTTAATGGGCCCCTACGTGTACATACCCGTTGTGCGTGATCATCGAGAAGTTAGGGTTTGCAAGGTCCCCAGTAACCCTAGAGCATGAACTAATTGATTCTGTTTAACTTTCTCTAGGTCGAGAGGCCTCAAATCCTACATGTAGGTTGGGAGGTTGGTACGACACTCTTAACTTAACTTATCTCATTTTGTTTTTTTGCATTTGTCTTATTGTATGCAAGCAATATGGCATGTTACTACATATCTTAACAAATTATAACAATTCTTAACACAAGATGATTATACAATATAATGTTATATAGCGTACATTACATTCAATACACAACATGTCACAGCATAGGTAATGTTTTCATAAAACATGTGAAAACACTTTAAATTGAAAACCATAGTTTTCATGGTACAATCGAGATTCCTACTTACTTGGTTTTTAGAGATAGGATCTACTAACTCGCCACATACTTATCCACTAGTCCTAGAGTCTAGGAAAAAACACCCAATGAGACTATGAGCATTACTTATTTCATGCTAATTAGTTTAGCATTTTATAAAAAGGAATTATTCTTTAAAAAGTTCCCTTTATTAACTAACTGGCTATTTTTGTAATTAAAAGGATTAATTAAATATAAATCCTCACAACTCATAAATCTTTTCAAATTTATTTTCCTTAATTGCCTTTAACTAAATCGTACAAACATTGATAATCAATTAATTAATTTGATAGTTAATTAATTTTGTTCTTCTTATAAGTTGACTTACTAATCTTTCATATTACATATATTGGTTTTATTACAATACCACAGGCCCTATTTGAATATGAATAGTATTTTTAAGCTCATTGAACTTTCTTTTCTGCAGCAGACTTTAGAATTTAAGGAGCATGTATAAAGCTTTCTTTATACAAGTGTAGTTGAACAAGACAAAAGAAAAAGCATTATAATGAAAGGACTATGGGCCCGTTTGACATTGTTTTTAGATGCTGCTTTAGCTTCTATAACTGCTTGCGACAATTTAGGATATTTGGTAAAACCTGTTTATATTAAGTTGTTATGAAAACTACCACCCAATAGGAAAAGTTGAGAAGCAGTAGTTTTTGCTCTCATAATTTAAAATACTAAATTAACCCTAATAATAATACATCATTCCCAGACTAGCGATTTTTTTCTAGAAGAAATTAAAATAACATCAATACATAAAGGTTAGAATTAATTTATAAAATAACTTTTTTAATGCCAACAGGTTTTTTCTAGAGTATTTTTTACGTGGACATATAAATTATGCCATTTAATAGAAGTAATTCAATTTTCTAAAAATATATCAAATAACAAAAATACAATTGTTTTTAGTAAAGTATGTATATTTTTGTCATTATACATCCCCACACAATTTTATACATCATTTACTGAACACCTATAATTCTGCTTTTGTTGTTCACGGCAGTTATAAAAACAATTTACCAAACACTTACATGCTTTTAGTCCATATGACAGCACAACAATGCCAAACTGGCCTGTACTTTTACCTTCCTTGTATTGCTGACAACAGTTCCTTTTTCTTATTTTCACTCTTTTTTGTTATTTTCGTTCTTCTTTTCTTTCTCACACACTCACTTTCTCTGCCTTTGTTTTTTTTTCCCTCTAAATCTCTCTTTTTCTTTCTTTTCTTTTTACTCTCTGAACGCATGTCTATTTTTCTAGTGCATGGCCTTTTTTATAGAGAAGCTAAGAGAGAAAGAGAGAGACAGAGAGACAAAGTGAGACAGAGTCTTTTCCCTCGGTGGGAGGCCTCCGACTTTGATTCAGTTGCGAGGCTGGGTCCTTGGTGATGGTTGATATGGAACCATAAGAAAATGGAAGTGATGTGGGTGAACTCATTAGGCAAGTAGAAGCTCTCCACTGTCATGTTCATGAGTTATAGTTAGTGCTAGATTTGGATGTGACGATTGTAAAAGCGAACGCTAAGGCCATAGAGAACATCTTGACTCGCCATCAGTAGAAGAGATTGGCGGTCAGGAACTCTTTAGTGAAAGTGTGGCATGATATCACAGTTTGGTTTCTACAAAAAAAAGCCTCGAATGTATATGTGTTCACCTTTAAAACCTAGGAGACAATAAGTGGGCAATAAAGCAAAGGCCCTCATCGGTGAATGGTGCTCATTTGGTATTGCAAGATTGGCCACCAAGTATTCCTACTAATCAAGTTAGCTTCACAAAGTCTGTATTTTGGGTTCAAATTCATGGTCTCTCTGTTGATTACTTCTCTGAGCACAATGCAAGACTAGTTGGCAATAATGCTGGGGAAGTTTTTGTTCTTATCCCTAAAATTGGGGGTTGCTTGTGGGGGAGGTGCTTCCGTGTTAAAGCTTTGGTTGATCTGGCTAAGCCCTTAGTGGTGGGTTTTTACAGGAAGGAGAAATCGAGGAGGCGATATTGGATACAATTTCAATACGAACGAATGTGGAATTCTTGATGAGAAGGTTTGTGTCACTTTTGCCCCAACGATGAAGGAAGACGAACGGGGCACCAGGTCTGGCTCTATGGCAGTTAGGTCCAGGCAGACTCGAATAGCTGGTTGTGGTGGCCAAAAGGAAGGAAGAAATCAAAGAAATGCACAGAGAAGCCGTTGGGGGAAGAAATAGCAAAACATATGACCTTGGGACCATAGGTAGAGGAGACACCTAACTTGTCAGGCTTGGCGTCTAAGACGGGTAGTGGAGGAGACAAGCCTTCATCCTTTATGCACAAAGAAGGATATGTGCAATGGGTGCAGGGCACACGTCATTGGTTAATGAGCATATTGGCATGAAAGAGTCCTTTGAGAGTAGACAAAGATACAGTTGTTGAGCAAGTGGAGCAGAGTGCATTGTTACCAGCAAGTGAAGCAGGAGTTTGTAATGTAGGTGAGGTGTTGAAAAAATAATATGCAGCAGAATTTTAAAATTTTTTAACACTAGTGTATTTTTCAAAGCACAAGTTTGACAAATTATATGCATAAATTAACTAGATTTTACTAATCTTATTTGCCAAAAAGCTACCGCAATCGATGAAGAGAAAAGACATTGTAGAAGGACCTCAACCAACTAGCCTTCTTTGCTATTCTCTATCCACGACCTCTGTGTGTATAGGCACACTCATATAGCTCTTCCACATGTGGCTCTCCTTCCAACTAATTGAGAAAACCCAAAGCTATAGTTTGTGATGCGTGAACAATAGCTCTTTGGGAGTTTCAAAGACTCACTAGTAGAGTCTCACTCTTAATCTCTTAATTGATCTAAATAATAATGAGTTTCACTCCCCTTTTTATAGAGGTTGGGCCTAGGAGTTAGTCCTTATTAGATAAGGCCTCAAAAATTCGAATCAGAAATAATATTAGATAAGAAATCGTGTCTAAAAACGTGTGATTAGAAATCGTTCAATCGTCAGGTCGAATTGGCATATTGACCTACCAAACTTACTCCATCGACATACCGAACTCAAAGATCGACATGTTGAACTTGTGATAAATGATCCCTATGAATCTTTTATTTCCCACTCAAGATTCTTAGGATAGAGCCTCAGTTTTAATTCAAATAACCCAATAGAGAAGTTATTTGATTAAGAGCGTCATATCTAGATAATCTCTAGGAAAATAAATATTCTTGATAATTCAACAAGTTTATCTTGAATTAATTTATTCAAAATTAATTCAACTAATAAACAGACATGAATTATCTGATTCTGATAATTCAACAAGTGTATCTTAAACTAATCATATGGGGATACGATACATTATGATATGTCATGGAGACTTAGCTATACGGGCTTCGTAATTCCATATAATTCGAGATTGCAACTCTAAGGTTTTAGTGGAGTAGCATTGGAGTTGATAATTATGAAATGTACATCTAGGATATTGGGTTTCATAATTATCAAGAGCTTAAACTATATAGGTCCATCAGGTCCACTTTGCTAGCTCATAATAAATCTGGTAACGATACAGCTATAAGTCGATCTGCTAAATTCCAGACGGGATTGAAAATCCAAATCAGTGCATCCTATAGGAGTTAAATACTCACGTGAATACACAAACATATACTCTCGAGTCCTTCTTAGGTACTTAAAAATATGCTTGACCGCAACTCAATGGTTTGGTCCCAGATCCGCCTGAAATCAACTTATAATCCATATTGTATAACAAATATCCGGTTGCGTGCAAAGCATGGCCTATTGGAAAAATAATACGTTGCGGAATTTTAAAAATTTTATATCAGAGTATTTTTTAAAACACAAGTTTAACATGTTATATGCATAAATTAACCAGTCTTACTAACCTTTGAATGCCGAAGAACTCCCGTAATCAGTGAAAAGAAGTAACGTTTCAAAAGAGCCTTAACCAACTATTCTTCTTTACTATTCTTTATCCACGATCGGAGTAAGTGTGGGCTCACACGTATAGCTCTTCCACCAGGTGACTTTCCTTCCAACCAATTGAGAGAACCCAAAGTCAGTGTTCGTGATTTGTGAACAAGAGCTTTCAGGGAGTTTTTAGATTCTCACCAGCAGAGTATCACTCTTAATATCTAAATTGATCTGAATAACTCTTATGACTTAGTCCCTATTTATAGAGGATGGGTCTAGGGTCAGTCCTTATCAGATCAAGTCTCAAAAATTTGAATTAGAATCAAGTTCAGATCAATATATGATAAAATCCTCATGAAAATGTGTAATCTTATCCTTCGTACGTCGATAGGCCAAACTTGCCTATCGGCAAGCCGAACTTGAGGATCGGCATGCTGAACTGCCAAAAAAATATCTCAGCAAATTTTTTATTTTCCACCTGAGATTCTATAGGATAAAGTCTCAGTTTTAATTCAAATAACCCAATAGAGAAGTTATCTGATCAAAACAAATTTATTTAGATAATCTCTAGGAAAATAAATGAATTCCTAATAATTCTACAAGTTTATCTTGATTTAATTTTTTCAAAATTAAATAAACTGATAAACAAACAATAATTATCCGATCTCAATAATTCAACAAGTTTATCTTGAATTAATTTTATCATAAAATTAATTCAACCGATAAACAGACATGAATTATTTGATTCTTTCAAATTTCAACCAATCTAATAAATCAGACATAAATCACTAATTATTGGAAAAGCACGCCGTATCATTACAAGATGTTGTGAACTAGCAAAGGGGACCAAATGGACCTACATAGTTCAAGCTCCTGATAATTATGAAACCCAATATCCTAGATATACATTTCATAATTATCAACTCCAACGCTACTCTACTAAAAGCTTGGAGCTGCACTCTCGAACTACATAGAATTACGAAGCCCGTATAGCTAAGTCTCCATGACATATTATAGTGTATCGTCTCCCCATATGATAATCCATAATCGGTTTAAGGACAAGTTCTATCTTACCTTCTTGATTATTTTTATCTTACGTTCCATTATCTCACCATCGAAAAACTTACCATCCAAAGACAGTATACCATTCGATTACACCTATGTATCCAAATGGTTGAGCGCTCCAATTTTTCAATTATAGGATAACGCATATAAGAGGATATCACTACTCCTAAAGAGGAGCTATGGATTCCATATCTATGAATAACAGGTCTACGCTATCAAGAGTCATGCCTCCAATGTACCGGCATGCATACCACTATTAAGATGTGGGTGTCACCCTTTGGTACATCAAAAGATACAAGTCAAGACAACAGGCCCACTATTTATCTCAGGATTAAGATACAATACAAATGATTGTCTAAAGTGAATTGATTTGCCAAGACAGAATTATTAATCCAAATCAATTCACTTTATGTCCTGATCCTACACATCGTCACCTATGACTGCATGCCAATGTTTCTATTCACGGAATTTATCTTTGATGGTCAAGACAAACCATTTCCTAATAGGGATATTGACAACATAACAATCTTTACATGAATCAAGCACCTAACTTTATTCCCTCGATTGCGGATCTTATGATTTGGACCGTCACCTTAAGAATCGTGTCTTCCGCATAATCTGTCAATCACATGCCCCATTCATAAAAGTTTAGACTGACAGTCTCAGACTATTGTTTGGTTAACATACATTCAACAAATATGAACATAAAGAGGACAAGATTTGGTATATAAACAATAAATAAATTCTTTATTGATAAAAATGTCTCCAAAAACTTATTACATTTTTACTCCTTATACATGTCTAACAATCTCCCACTTGTACTAAGTGAGTAAATATGACAAATCTCGCATCCCCATAGTTTCCACATGCCTCTCGAACACTCTTCCAGTAAGTGTCCTCGTAAATAGATCAGCTAAATTGTCCTCTGACACGATCTTGCATACCGTGACATGCCCACCCTCAACGAAGTCCTTCATCACATGATACTTTCGATTAATATACATACTCTTCTTGTAAAATCTTGGTTCCTTAGCATTAGCTACCGCCGCACTGTTATCACAGTACAGTGATACCACCTTATCCATACCAGGAACTACCTCAAGATCCCCAAGGAACTTGCGGAGCCACACTGCTTCTTTCGAAGCATCACTAGCTGCCACATACTCGGTCTCCATCGTTGAATCTGAAAGTGCAATCTTGCTTGGCACTTCTCCAACTGATAGCACCGCTGCCTAGAGTAAACACAAAACCTGAAGTTGATTTCCTAGAATCCAGACAGGATTGAAAATCCAAGTCAGTATATCCTAGAGGAGTCAAGTCCTCACCCGAATACACAAGCATATACCCTCGAGTCCTTCTCAGGTACTTGAAAATATGCTTAACCACAACCCAATGGTTCAATCCTGGATCCGCCTGAAATCGACTTACAATCCCAACTGCATAACTAATATCCGGTCGTGTGCAAAGTATGACATACATGAGACTACCCACTGCTGAAGCATAAGGCACCTTCTTCATGTATTCTTTTTCTTCATAAGACTTTGGAGAGTCTTTCTTAGAAAGAGTAATTCCAGACCTAGATGGTTGTCCACCTTTCTTGGAATCTTGCATTGCAAACCTCCGGAAAATTTTATATACGTAGCCAACCTGGGACAATGCTATCATTTTGTTCTTCCTATCCCAAAAGATCTGGATACCGAGAACAAAATTAGCCTCTCATAAGTCCTTTATGTCAAACTGCTTGGACAATCATAATTTGACCGATGACAATGCCCCAATGTCATTGCCATTTAGTAGAATGTCATCTACATAGAGTAGTAGAAAAACCACCTTCCCATCCTTAATGTGTTTGTAAACACATGGCTCATCCATATTTTGTGAGAACCCATAAGTGTTGATCACCTGGTCAAATCTTATGTTCCAAGAAAGAGAAGCCTGCTTAAGTCCATAAATTGACTTTAGTAGCTTACAAACCTTACCCTCTTGACCCTTGACCTTGAACCCGTCAGGTTGTTCCATATAAATGGACTTATCAAGATAGCCATTTAGAAAAACCGTCTTGACATCCATTTGTCAAATCTCATAGTCAAGAGCGGTAGCTATAGACAAGAGAATCTAGATGGATTTAAGCATGGCTACACGCGAAAAGATTTCCTCATAATCGATTCCTTCCTTTTGCGCATAACCCTTTGCTACCAGTCTAGCTTTACAGGTTTTGACCTTTCCGTCCACTCCTCTTTTCCACTTGTAGATCCACTTACAACCTATGGGTTTTACCCCTTCAGGAAGATCCACAAGCTCCTAGACTTGATTAGTGTCCATAGACTTCATCTCTGTGCTCATGGCCTCTGTCTAGAGTTTTGAATCAACTTCTTCTATAGCCTCTGCGTAAGTATAAGGATCCCTGTTATGTTCATCCAGTTCAGCCAAAAAAATTCTCCATTGAACATATACCTCTTAGGTTGACACCCAATCTTCCCACTATGCCGAAGCCCGTTAGGTTACTGTTCAAGTTCGTTTGGTTTTTCTACACTGATGGGAATGGTTTTATTTGGAACCTCTGGAGTTATCGGATTACTCCTTAACTCCTCAAGCACCATTTTCCTTTGGGTTATAAAAGTAACCCCCTTTAGTCCCTTTTGGATATCCTACAAACACGCAAACTTCCAAACGCGCTTCCAACTTATTTGGATCCTTAAACAGGACATGAGGCGGGCATCCCCATATGCGAATATGGTTTAAGGATGTCATCCTGCCTGTCCACAACTCATGAGAAGTTTTAGAGACCAATTTTGAAGGCACATTGTTCAAAAGATCACATGCGGTTTGTAGTGCATATCCCCAAAAGGATAAAGGCAATGATGAATAACTCATCATGGAGATGATCATGTCCAATAAAGTCCTATTTCTTCTCTCCGCTATGCCATTCTACTACTGAGTGTCCTAAGCAGTCAAATAGGATAAAATCTCATTCTCTAAGAAGTGTCTCAAGAACTCATCAAAAAGGTATTCTCTACCTCGATCGGATCGAAGTGCCTTTTTGGGTCTACCCAATCGCTTTTCCACTTTAGCCTAAAACTCGCTGAACTTGTCAAAAGTTTCACTTTTGTGGTACATCAGGTACACATACCCATATCTTGAGTAATCGTCAATGAAAGTGACAAAGTACTCATACCCTCCTCGTGCCTGGATGTTCATTGGTCCACAAACATCATTATGCACGAGTTCTAGAATCCCCTCGGCCCTATTGCCCTTAGACCCGAATGGTCTTTTGGTCATTTTACCCTCCAAACAAGATTCACATCGAGGTATAGATTCCACCTTTAAGTGACTTAAAGGTCTAACCCTTACCAACCTTTGAATCCTATTTAGGTTAATATGAACAAGGCTTAAATGCCAAAGATAATCTTATTAGAGTGAGAAGTTTTAAGTCTTTTAGACTTATTATCATTCATCTCAGCATTAAGCAGTAAGTCCATCTTAGGTTTGATAAAATATAGATTATTTTGCATCCATCCAGAATAGATAAAAGATTTGTTTTTACGAATCACCACTTTATCATTAAAAGAAACCAAATAGGAGTCTTTAAATAGACAAGCTACAGAAATTAAATTCCTTTTAAATTTCAGAACATTAAAACAATCTTACAAAATTAAATTCCTATAATTATCAAAATAAAGATGGACGTCTCCCATTGCTTCCGCTAAGACCAAGGATCCATCGCCCATTCGAAGATAAAGTCTTCATGTAGTAGACTTCTCGTTTCTTTAACCCCTATAGAGAAACACAAATATGATTAGTTGCATCAAAATCTATAACATAAATGTCACTAGATTTCTCAACCAAACAAGTTTCTAAATATAGAAGATCACACCTACCTCATTTGGAAAGAAAGTCCTTGAAATGCTTCTTGATGTGCCCGACCTTTCCACAGAAGAAGCACTTAATCTTCTTTGGGTTTTTCTTCTTCTTTTTCTTGCTCTTGGTGGTAGCAGGAATAGAAGACTTCCCGTTCTTGGCCCGTTGCTTCTTTCCATTCCCAAAGTTGAGATTGGAACCAGAAGTAGCTACCATGTTAGCCTCCCCACCCGCAGGAGACTCCCTAATCAACAATTTGAACTCCTATAACTGTTTGATTAATTCTATTAAGGTCATATCCTACCTATTGCTCAAATTAAAAGTAGCTCTAAATAGAATAAATTCCTTTGACAGAGTCTCAAAGACCATAGTCATCTGAGTTTCAGCATCAATGTCGGCTCCATTAGTTTAGGCCTCAACGATGTAACCCATGACCAACATTATTTGCTCCTTTACAGATGTCCCTGGCCTCTGCTTACAGTTAAGAAGTTTTCGAAGCATCCCTTGCTGCTTTGTTATGGCCTGGCCTCCAAAAATATCCTCAAGATTATCCAAGATCTACTTCGTAGTCTCATAATCCTTATGTTGAGCCTGCAACACATTATTCATGCTGGCCATAACATAGCAGTGGGCCTGATCATTTGCATCTTTCCAGCGATCATACGCTTGGAATTGCTCATTAGTGGAATCTCCCGTAGGCTCGGGAGGATAAGGGGTTGTCAGGACAAATTTTAATTTCTCAAAGAAGAGGACGATATCTAGGTTCCGTTTCCAATCATTATAATTCTCTCCAGTTAATAGGTTTTTGTCAAGTATCGAAGATAAAACGTTTTTAGACATTTTTAATCTACAATAAAGAATCATATATCAAACATAAGCAAACATATCATAATAATTTAGTAAGATAGCACAATCATGTAAAAACACATAAATGTGTTTATGTGTCAAAACCTTGAAAAAATCAAAGCCTTACAACGATAATTCCTAACTCAGAATTCAACAAGCTCCTAGGGGAGTCACTTAGAATTGTCCCAAAAATAAATTAAAACTGCATTGAAAACTACACCTTTTTGGAAATTTTTTAGCCCTTAGTCGGCAGGCCGATCTAGGTGATCGGCCTACCAGTCATGCTCCATCGGCCTACCGATTAGAAAGATAGGCCTATCGACTCATGAAAATTTGGCTTGCCGAACTGGAAGTTTGGCCTGCCACCAGAGCCACTTGATTTCTGCCCCACTGATGGCTTGCCAAACCTCACTTCTGGCCTACTGATCTATGACCATCGGCCTGCCGAATTGGTGGGTTTGGAATGCCAATCGAGCAGAAATGTCCCATTCCAAAAAATATAATTTTTAATGCAACTCATCAATTTTATTTTTAACGATTCAAAAACATAAAATTAGAGACTCAGGAAATACCTATGAGCGCCATCATCATTCTTCTAGATCCGTCTTTTCTGAATAATTATTTAATTACCAAATTCTTACAAATTTAAAATTAAATAATAATTCCTAGACGGAGATGATAGTCCGCCATCTAATTACATGAAAAACCTAGATACACATTCTAACCTCTAAGGAACCATAAAAGGCATAAATTAATTAATTAATAATTAATTAAATAATAATTTAATCAACCATCATTAATTAATAAACATTCACCATATAATCCATGACAACATATATAACATATAGAAACCTAGAGTGCCAACTCTCTATAAAATTATATTCAAGTATAAGAGAGATTAGGATCACAAAATTTATACATATAGTATGATCACAAACTCCTAAATTTATGTAAAAACCTTGGCTCTAATACCAATTGTTGAAAAAATAGTACGCAGTGGAATCTTAAAAATTTTATATAAGAGTATTTTCCAAAACACTAACCTTACTAACCTTTGATTGCCGAAGAATCCTCGCAAAACGTGAAGAGAAGTAACGTTCCAGAAGCGCTTTAACCAACTGGTCTTCAACTATTCTCTATCCACGATCGGAGTGAGTGTGGGCTCACATGTACAGCTCTTCCACTAGGTGACTCTCCTTCTAACCAATTGAGAGAACCCAAAGCAAGTGTTTGTGATTTGTGAACAAAAGCTCTCAGGGAGTTTTTTAGATTCTCACCAGCAGAGTATCACTCTTAATCTCTTAATTGATCTAAATAACTCATGTGACTTACTCTCTATTTATAGAGGTTGGGTCTAGGGTCAGTCCTTATCAGATTAGGTCTCAAAAATTTAGATCAGAATCAAATTAGGATTAATATCTGATAAGATCCGCATAAAAATACGTGATCTTATCCTTTGTTTTTCGGTAGGCCGAACAAGCCCCATCGGCAGGCCGAACACGTGGATTGGCATGCCGAACTGCCAAATAAAAAATCTCAGCGAATCTTTTATTTTCCACCTAAGATTCTATAGGATAAAGTCTCAGTTTTAATTCAAATAACTCAATAAAGAAGTTATCTGATCAAAACAACTTTATCTAGATTATCTCTAGGAAAATAAATGAATTTCTAATAATTCTACACGTTTATCTTGATCTAATTTATCCAAAAAATTAAATTAACCGATAAATAGACAAGAATTATCCGATCCCAATAATTCAACAAGTTTATCTTAAATCAATTTTATAACAAAATTAATTCAACTGATAAACAGACATGAATTATCTGATTCTTCCAAATTTTAACCAATCTAATAAATCTGACATAAGTTACCAAGTATTGGAAAAGCACGCCGTATCGTTACAAGATGTTGTGAGCTAGCAAAGGGGACCAAATGGACTACATAGTTCAAGCTCCCGATAATTATGAAACCCAACATCCTAGATATACATTTGATAATTATCAACTCCAACTCTACTCCACTAAAAGCTTGGAGCTGCACTCTCGAACTACATAGAATTACAAAGCCCGTATAGCCAAGTCTCCATGACATATTATAGTGTATCATTTCCCCATATGATAATCCATAATTGGCTTAAAGACAAGTTCTGTCTTACCTTCCTGATTATTTTTATCTTACGTTCCTTAACTAGTAGATGGGCTTGAATGGGCCGAGCCATTCAAGGCCCATGGTGTGGGCTAGGCTGAGGTAATTCTAATATTGGCTGACCCGGCTTGGCCTGCAAAATTCCTGGATTGGGCCAGCCCAGCCCATTGCTCGCGTGGGCCTAAGGAGAACGTGCCGAGCCAGGCTAGGCTGGCCTGTTCTTGCATCTCTACTCTTTCTTGTGTCTTCATGACAAGCACTTTCCACTCCTTTGTTTTATTTCACCCGCAAAGTAAAGGCAACCCTAGATGACTAGCTTTCTCTCGAATTCTTTTGAATCTAAGAATCTCATTCACCATTATGGCCTTAGCCCTAGGAGTATTAGGACTGAATAGACTACCTATTTGTCATTAATTACCTTTTTCCCCAACCATTGACAGTACTTTTGCAAGGAACATTTTATTCTCCATTATAGGTTTTTTTTTTTCTTTTTTTTTTTTTTAAGTCACATGAGCAGAAAGGACTAGATCATCAGCAAAGAAAACATGAGTGAGTAAGAGTAGTAGCATTTTCGACAACCTGACTCTTTGGTATCTTCCTGCAGTCGCTGAGTCATCAACAACTGAGACATCACTTCGCTACAAAGAATAAACAGGTAAAGAGATATTGGATCACCTTGTCTTAAGCCTTGTGTCAGTCGAATATTACCGCACAGACCACCATTGAGTAGAAGTAAAAACACCAGCGACTTTACATATTCCATCACCCAGTTGATCCACCTGCCACCAAATTCTAGACACCAAAGCACATCTACTAGAAAACCGCATTCGATCCTACCATATGCTTTCTCCATATCTAGTTTTACATACATCATCCCGTCCTTCCCTTTCTTTTTTTTTTTTCTCATGGAGTGTATGACTTCTTGTGTAATAATTGTGTTATCTAGATATTAATCTTCCCAGGACAAAAGTGGCTTGAATTGGGGAAATCACCTTTTTGAGGATCGGTTTCAATCGGTTCGCTAACAACTTCGAGATCACTTTGTGCACAAAAGTTACATAGGCTAATGCGCCGAAAGTCTATTATAGTTGAAGGGAGCTCTTTTTCGGAATAAGCTCATGATTTGCTTGATTAATAAGACGGTCCAATTTGCCACTAATAGAGAATTCCGAGACTACGAGACTGTCGCAAAAACATCTTGCTCAACAACATACCAATAATGCCTGAAAAAGTGACTATGAAAGACATCTGGGCCTGGAGTCCCCGGGTTCATTCTCCAAACTACATTCTTTTTTTCTTCCTCATCTGCATATCTCTCTAGAGCTAACAAATCACCCTCATCAGTCTCACCTTGAACCAAATCCCCCAGCCAATTGGAACGGAAAGTCCTATTTTAAAAAATTCCAACAAACCATTTTATGAACTCATCCCCAATATCCCTCTGATTTGTTAGGGTAGCCCATTCTGCCTCTTAATGCAATCAATGAAGTTCCCAAGCTGCATAATTGTGGTAAAGACATAGAAGAATGTCGTACAACAATCACCTTCCTTTAACCAAGTAATCCAAGATTTTTCGTTTCACAACAGTTCCTCTTTTCTCAAAACTTTTGTGAGTTCTTTATTGGCCTCCACAATCTCTTTCAACTGATTGTCAGCCATCCCTCGGAGTTCAAGCACATCAATGTAATTTCTTGGATTTTTCAGCATGCTTTGAATATTCCCCAATTGGCTCTAGTTCTAATCCTTGAGAGCTATCACCGTCACTCCTTGTCACACAACCAATCTTCTCGATGCAATTCTATAATCCACCGAATTCTGAGCTTTACAAACCACAAGGGAACTTCTAAGATCTCTCATCCAAGTGACCTCGAATTTGAACAACCGCTTAGCGTTCTTCCCCATTGAAAACATGCAGAATGGGGTTATGATAAAAAAAAGTAACTGGAAGCACGACCACCTTAGCTCCAGGAAACAACTTCCTCCATTCATAATCAACTAATGCTTGATCAGGCTTAGCCTTAGCTAGGAAGGCTCTACTACACCCATTTAATCACGTGAATCTATCCTCAGCACCAGCAATTTCCATCAACCTCAAATTCTCAATGGCTTCTTGCAACACTCTCGAACTGTAGTGGGTGCTTAGACTTCCTCTCCTAGAAAATCTCTCCCTAGAATTTAGAGTACCATTTATATATACCATTGCCACCCACAATCCCGACATGAAACTTCTAGCTGACCGAAATTGACACTAGAAACAATCTTTCTCTACAACCCAAGAAAAGCCATACACTGTTGATAGAAACTAACTCGTCCCTACTGGCTTATCTTCCACTCTAAAATTAATTAAATTCGTACTGTTATTTATCGCATAAACTTTTAGGCCATTTTCCAAGGCAACACAAAAACCTCCTGCCAAATCCATGAGGAGCTACATAACAATAATTCACCATTTTCCAGCGCCTTAAGGCACATTACATCGCTTAAGACTAGTTTTATGAGACCTAATCATAGCCTCTAATTCATTAATTGACGTCAGTCGGGCTAGACCTCAGAAATTAACTACCAAGGTTTTCATTGGTCCAACGAAAGGGCTCCATGGCATACCTTGGCCTGTTTAGTAACTTCAGAAATTGAGACCTACCTTCAGACGCGTCATACACTTCACCAATAACTTTTCAAACTAAGTCTTGAGTCGTTGGGCTAGCACTGTTAGAAGTAGTTTTTATCATATAACTTCTCTTTGTCGAGGATAAGTGCCCTCCATGCCGTCTTCCTTGTCCTTTTGAATATTTCACAACCGACCCTTTTGTTGAGAAACCAAGCATGAACTCCCTAAAAGTCAACTCCAAATTTTCTTTTGTTCCTAGATCACCACTCTCCATTGGCATAGGCCTATCGACTTGGCTACTCTCAATTTGATCCCAATTCACCATTGGAAGCAACAAGGGCTGCACTTTTCTTTTCTTGAAGTTGCAACTATTGGCCTAAATACCTTTCAGCCTAGCGGATGGGGCGAACACAACAGGATAGGCTTGGTATTCATCTACGAGCCTAGTCCCAAGCATAAAGCCCATCACCTCACCCAAGGCATTAGGTTTACCTGTCACCACCATAGTGTTTTTCTCGGGTGACGTGTCTCATTCTTTTAATAGATATCATTAGCTGAAATTCCATAGTGGCATCACCCTCATGTTAGACATGTATGCTCTAAGGAGTAAAAATATAAAATATTTTTAGAGACTTTTTTATCAATAAATGATTTATTTATTATTCATATACTAAATCTTGTCCTCTTTATGTTTATATTTGTTGAATGTATGTTAAGCAAACAAAATTCTGAAACTGTTGGTCTAAACCTTTAGAATCAGGCATATGATGGACAGATTGTGACAAAGACATGATTCTAAAGGTGATGATCTAAATCATAAGATCTACAATCGAGGAAATAAAGTTAGGCGCTTTATTCTTATAAAGATTGTTATGTTGTCTTGTAACGTCCCGAAATTTATTTAACATTAATGTAATGTAAATGATGAATTAGTGTGCCATAATTAAAGTTTTAACTTTAATTAGATTATTTGGTTGGATTTTTAGTTTTTGGTTGTTTTGTTAAATTGATACATTTAAATGATTTCTTATGGATTTAAAATGATGTTCTGAGTTTTAAAACACAACAATTTGTAAAATGTTAAAAATACTCTGTTTTACAAAACCGTGGGCGGCACATGGTTTTCGCACAGTAAAACCGCCCACCGATTTTCTCTATTTATTTCTCTCTTCTCTCTCTCTCTTCACTCAGCTCCCTCACTCTCTCTCTCTTCCCTCCCGTGGATTCCCTCTCGGCAGCTCTCTCTCTCAAATCTCTCTTTCAAAAATTTTTGATTTCCATTCGAATCCAAGCTTCGGAACAGCAAGGAGGAAGCTCGGGGACGTGATTCGGCAACCGAGAACGCGGATTGAAGCTTCGATTCGAGGTTAGATTCAAAATTTCTAAACTTTTTACAAAATTTTCGATTTTGTGTGTTTTGAAATCTAAGCTTGTTTTAGCTTAGAAAACCGTGGATTTGTGTTAAATGAACTTAGAACAACTAGAATCTAAACCTAGATTGAAGAAAAACGGATTGGATTCAAGATTTTCATTTTTCTCCTTTTTTTCTCATTTTCGGATTTTTGAGGATTTCGAGTTTAAATGTTGTTTAAATGATCCCAAGCATGTTCTAGAATGTTTTTCTATCAATTATAGTTGTTTTTCATGCCTGGGATTTGAGAAAAACAGGTTAGAAACAAGATTTGGATTTTGGGGATCGAGAAACCCGTGGCTGAGATTTCTGGATCTTCCCAGTTTGGCAGGCCGAAGTTCAAGTTCGGCAGGCCGGAGTGATGATCGGCAGGCCGGTGTTCTTCCGACCGGCAGGCCAAATCTGGGAAATGTTCAGCAGGCCGAACTGTGCAGTTTGGTAGGCCGAAGCAGGGCGTCCGGCAGGCCGACCGAGGCATGGAAAATTTTGTGATTTTTACCCGATTTCACTGTTTTGAACCCTAATTTAAATCCCAACCTTATAGGATGATTTTAATGATACAAATGGCACACTAGGACATCATGAAATGATTTAGTAACATAGAATGTTTCGAACTAGATATTGATCGACTTAGTTTGTATCTAGGATTGTTCGTGGTTCCGTGGAGCTAACGTATAGCGGACCGGGATTACGGTGTGGGGTACCGGCACGAGTACTGAGGTAGGACTTCTATCCTATTTCTTTGGTAGCCTGGTTTTGAAATGATTTGGCTTTGAAAATGATTTCTATCAAAATGTTTTCAACGGTTGTTTGAAAATGGTTTTATCGGTTATATTTTTATATACCGTGACATGAAATGAATTTCATAATGAATGTAATTGACAACACTCGGTAATTGGGTTTTGAATGATAATGATAATAAACACATGGGCATGATGCCATATCAGAGATCGGGTCGTGATCGACCTTGGGGGCAGGTCCCGAAACCCAGTTGGGCCACTACGGTGGTGATTTCATGGTTTGCCTAGGTAAAAGTAAACTGGTGTTTGGATTTGACGAGTAGACTGTTCTGTGTCAGAACGGTTCTACTCAATTTATTTATTTATTTATTCAAGTTCCCTTTTCTGTATAACTCCTGATAATGTTATGTTTCTTTGCATTAAATTATTTTATAAAACTTAGTCCTACTGAGCCTTTCGCTCACGTTTTATCTGTTTTAAATTTCCCCCCCTTCTAGGTGGTTTCCCATTTAGGTTTGGAGAAGATTCTTCGGACCGAACTCAGGAGCAATAGGAGAATTTATTTACATTCTGTATTTATTAATCAAGGCATGTAAGACTTAACTTTATTTGTACTTGGACTGTAATTGTATTTATGATATTGTCAGAACCATGTGTGTGCACAAGTTGTGGGTTGTGGAACCCATATTCGCGGTTTTTATCCAATTATTGTTATTTGTTTAATGATTTTAAATTCTTTTATCAAATGTGGTGGAAAAATCTCTTTATTTCTTGCTTAATTGGATTTTTAAACCCTTAATTTCAATTAAACTCTCTTTTAATTAATCTAAATATTCCGCCACGTCACCTCCCGTACTCCGGGGTGTGACAGAATGGTATCAGAGCTCAAGGTTATGAACCTTGGGAATTGTGCACACATAGGTTTGACAATGAAATACCTCTGACAGTCCAAATTTTGTTTTCAGAAGTGAGAGAATGGCACCTAGACGTCGTTCGACAGCTGACGCCGAGTTCGGAAATGATGAGGGCCTGATGAGGTCTATGATTGCGGCTTTCCGGCAGATGGCAGCCAGGACTAGACCGGAAGACTCCAGTGTTGGTAGTCGGCATGCTTTCTTTAAGGAATTTCGACGGGCGTCTATTCTGACTTTTGATGGCAATGGGGAACCGCAGTTAGCAGAGTATTGGTTGGATTCGATCTTGAAGCATCTTTATACTCTTGGTGTGCCTGAGGAGTATCGTGTGGAGTTTGCGGCATATAAGCTCGAGGGTGGCGCTAACACCTGGTGGAAACAAACTAAGCCTCTGGAGCGCGGTGGCGATATCGGTTGGGACAAGTTCGAGGATCTTTTCTATGATCGGTATTTTCCGCAGGGATATAGATATCATAAGGCAGCTGAGTTTTATAGATTGCAGCAGGGTGATATGTCAGTTCGGGAGTATGAGGCAAAGTTTAGCGAGTTGGCTAGGTTTGCTCCATCAGCTGTGGCATCGGAGCGTGAGAAATGCATCAAGTTTCAGGAAGGACTCAAGGCTCCTATTCGACGGCAGTTGGTTGCTCTACGGCTTAGGGGTTTCGGAGAGCTGGTGTCGTCGGCGATCTCCGTGGAGAATGATTACGTGCAGTATTGTGAGGACCGAGCCAAGGCTTCAGGAGGACCACAGAGGAGTGGCAGGAAGAGCACCAGTAGTCGTCCAGCTCCGGGGAAAGGCAAGCAAGGCGGTGCGACCAGTGGCAGCAGCAGTTCGTCTGGCAGCGGGCGCAGCAACCCCTACAGCTTTCATTGTCATTTCTGTCAGCAGCCCGGACACATCAAGAGGAATTGCCCGATCAGGAGTGCTCGTCTTGGATCGTAGACCGGGGAGGATGCCAGTCGTTCGTCTCAGCCTCAGCCTCAGACCCTACCTCCGCCTCTATAGTACCCGCAGTTGCAGTATCTGTAGTTTTCTCCTCAGCAATTCTCATATCCAGCATGGGGACAGCAGCCGCAGTATTTTCAGCGCAGTGTTCCTCAGTATAGAGCTCCGAGTATAGGTAGTGTGCAGTCATCTCCATCTCAGCAGTATCGGCCGAGTAATGCAGGACCCAGCAATGTCGGTAGAGGAAAAGGGAAGGCGCCAGTGCAGGTTCATGCAATGGCATCTGGAGGGTCAGATTCTCAGATTGGTAACGCGGTTGTCGATGGTATGGTTTTGGTTTCTAGATCTCTAGCTCGCGTTTTATTTGATACCGGTGCCTCTCATTCTCTCATTTTGAGTTCCTTTGTACATGCCTTGGGATTAGAAGTAGAAGAGTTTAAGGAACCCCTAGTTATAACTTCTCCTTTGGGGCGGGTGTGTGTGAATTGTATGTGTAAATCATGTAAAATAAAGATTGGGGATGAGATTTTGAAAAGTGATTTGATTGTACTCCCCATGAGTTCCTATGATGTGATCTTAGGGATGGACTGGTTGTCCAGATATAGTGCAGTTGTGGACTGCCAACTTAGAAAAATGACCCTAGTGTCTGATAGGGGGACGGTAATCACTTACCAGGGTGGTGGTGATTGGCTAATGAGTGAGCGTCTCATGAAGTCATGTCTAGGAGGGCGAAGGAATCTAGATTGTTTTGCTTTTCTTGCCAATCTAGATTGCGAGCCCTATGTTTCGAGTAGTGGTGTAGCGATTCCGGTGGTTGGCGAGTTCGAGGATGTCTTCCCCGACGAGTTATCAGGGTTACCACCGCATCGGGAGATTGAGTTTGGTATCGAGTTGTTTCCAGGGACATCACCGATTTCTATGGCACCTTATCGGATGGCGCCAGCAGAAATGAAGGAATTGAGGAAGCAACTTCAGGAGCTTGCTGATAAAGGATATATTTGGAATAGCACATCTCCGTGGGGAGCACCAGTTTTGTTCGCTAAGAAGCACGATGGGACTCTCAGGTTATGTGTGGATTATCGGCAGTTGAATCATGTTACGGTGAAGAACAAGTATCCCTTGCCTAGGATTGACGAGCTATTTGATCAGTTGGGAGGTTCGCGATACTTCTCGAAAATTGATTTGCGGTCAGGTTATCATCAGCTCAGAATCAAGGAAGAGGACATTCCCAAGACAGCTTTTAGGACTCGGTATGGGCACTACGAGTTTCTGGTTATGTCTTTCGGGTTGACGAATGCTCCAGCAGCTTTTATGGATTTGATGAACAGGATATTTAGGCCGTATCTGGATCAGTTTGTGATCATGTTCATCGATGATATTCTTGTGTATTCTAAGACTTGGGAGGAGCATGAGCAGCATCTTCGGATCGTGCTTCAGACTCTGCGGGAGCACCAGTTGTATGCTAAGAGGGAAAAGTGTGAGTTCTGGTTGACTGAGGTCAAATTTCTGGGTCATGTCATCTCGGAGCATGGTATTTCAGTGGATCCGTCCAAGATTGAAGCTATATTGGAGTGGGAACGACCAAGGAATGTAGCGGAGATTCGCAGCTTCTTAGGTCTTGCTGGATATTACAGGAAATTTGTAAAGGACTTTTCGAAGATTGCAGCTCCGTTGACGAGGTTGATCAAGAAAAACGTCAGGTTTGAGTGGGATGAAGACTGTGAGTCTGCTTTTCAAGAATTGAAGAACCGGTTGACTTCAGCTCCAGTGTTGATTATTCCTAGCAGTGATGAGCCGTATGAGGTTTATGCTGATGCTTCAGGGCGCGGACTTGGATGCGTGTTGATGCAGCATGGACGTGTAATAGCGTACGGATCGAGACAGCTACGACCTCACGAGCGGAATTATCCTACTCACGATTTAGAGCTTGCAGCGGTGGTTTACGCGCTGAAGATTTGGAGGTGTTACTTGTATGGAGCATCGTTTCAGGTCTTCTCCGATCACAAGAGTTTGAGGCATTTGTTCACTCAGAGGGATCTCAACTTGAGGCAGCGCAGATGGGTAGAGTACATGGAGGATTATGATTTCGCGTTGCAGTATCATCCCGGAAAAGCTAATGTGGTAGCGGACGCGCTTAGCAGAAAGTCTTCAGGGATTCTCGCTTGTTTGATTTTTGAGGACTGGAGCAGGGATGCGACAGTGAGTGAGTATCGGCTACAGTATCATGAAGACGGTGATCGAGTTTTGTTGTATCATGTGGAAGCGACTCCAGCTCTTGTTCGGATGGTGAAGCAAGGTCAGTGGCAAGATCGACATTTGCAGGGGATTTGGTCGCGGATTCAGAACGGGGAGCAGTTCGAGGAATGGAGCGTGCATGCAGATGGATCGTTGTACTTCCGGGAGCGTCTTGCAGTTCCAGTTATCATCGAGGTGACGAAAGCCGTTCTAGACGAAGCTCATAGGTCTCAGTTCGCTATTCATCCGGGGAGCACCAAGATGTATCGTGATTTGAAGAGACAGTATTGGTGGAGAGGCATGAAGAAAGATGTTCGCGAGTATGTGGCCAAGTGTTCGACGTGTCTTCAGGTGAAAGCTGAGCATCAGAAGCCTGCAGGTCAGCTTCAGCCGCTTCCTATTCCAAGGTGGAAATGGGAGCATGTGACGATGGATTTTCTCACAGGTTTGCCGAGGACGGAGCAGCGGCATGATGCAGTTTGGGTTGTAGTCGACAGGTTGACGAAATCGGCGCATTTCATTCCGTTTAGGTCGACGTGTTCCAGGAAGATTCTCGGGGAGCTGTATATGCAGAACATTGTGAGGTTGCATGGAGTTCCTTTGTCCATCACCTCTGATCGAGACACCAGGTTTAATGCTAAGTACTGGAGGAGTTTTCAGGAGGCTTTGGGTACGGATTTGAACTTCAGTACGGTGTTTCATCCTCAGACTGATGGGCAGTCTGAGCGGGTTATTCAGGTTCTCGAGGATATGTTGCGTGCTTGTGCGTTGGACTTCGGCGGGAATTGGAGGCAATATTTGCATTTGGCGGAGTTCGCGTACAACAACAGTTATCAGGCGAGTATCGGTATGGCACCATTTGAGGCATTGTATGGGCGACCGTGTCGGTCACCTGTGTGTTGGGCCGAGCCAGAAGATAGAGTTATTCTTGGGCCAGATGAGATTCGTGACAGCAACGAGAAAGTCGCGGTGATTCGGGATCGGTTGAGAGCAGCTCAGAGTCGGCAGAAGAGCTACGCGGATAGGAGACGTAGACCTTTAGAGTTCGCGGTTGGAGATTTTGTTCTCTTGAGGGTGTCACCTCGTAAGGGAACTATGCGGTTCGGAGTGAGTGGGAAACTCGCGCCGAGGTATATTGGGCCGTTCGAGATCACTCAGCGTGTTGGTGTGGTCGCTTATCGGCTTGATCTTCCGCCCAAACTTTCTCATGTGCACGATGTGTTTCATGTGTCGATGCTTAGGAAGTGTCCACCTGAGCAGGGTAAGATAGTATCGTTTCGCGATATGCAGGTTCAGGAGGATACGACGTATGAAGAAGTGTCGATTCAGATTATCGACCGGAAAGTGATTAGCTTGCGTCGTCGTGAGATACCATTGGTAAAGGTCGTGTGGCAGCATCACGGGGTTGATGAAGCCACTTGGAAACTAGAGTCGGGTATGCGGGAGTTATATCCGCATTTGTTTTGCTTTTGAGATGAGTTGTAAATTTCGAGGACGAAATTTCTTTTAGGGGTAGAGAGCTGTAACGTCCCGAAATTTATTTAACATTAATGTAATGTAAATGATGAATTAGTGTGCCATAATTAAAGTTTTAACTTTAATTAGATTATTTGGTTGGATTTTTAGTTTTTGGTTGTTTTGTTAAATTGATACATTTAAATGATTTCTTATGGATTTAAAATGATGTTCTGAGTTTTAAAACACAACAATTTGTAAAATGTTAAAAATACTCCGTTTTGCAAAACCGTGGGCGGCACATGGTTTTCGCACAGTAAAACTGCCCACCGATTTTCTCTATTTATTTTCCTCTTCTCTCTTTCTCTTCACTCAGCTCCCTCACTCTCTCTCTCTTCCCTCCCGTGGATTCCCTCTCGGCAGCTCTCTCTCTCAAATCTCTCTTTCAAAAATTTTTGATTTCCATTCGAATCCAAGCTTCGGAACAGCAAGGAGGAAGCTCGGGGACGTGATTCGGCAACCGAGAACGCGGATTGAAGCTTCGATTCGAGGTTAGATTCAAAATTTCTAAACTTTTTACAAAATTTTTGATTTTGTGTGTTTTTGAAATCTAAGCTTGTTTTAGCTTAGAAAACCGTGGATTTGTGTTAAATGAACTTAGAACAACTAGAATCTAAACCTAGATTGAAGAAAAACGGATTGGATTCAAGATTTTCATTTTTCTCCTTTTTTCTCATTTTTGGATTTTTGAGGATTTCGAGTTTAAATGTTGTTTAAATGATCCCAAACATGTTCTAGAATGTTTTTCTATCAATTATAGTTGTTTTTCATGCCTGGGATTTGAGAAAAACAGGTTAGGAACAAGATTTGGATTTTGGGGATCGAGAAACCCGTGGCTGGGATTTCTGGATCTTCCCAGTTCGGCAGGCCGAAGTTCATGTTCGGCAGGCCGGAGTGATGATCGGCAGGCCGGTGTTCTTCCGACCGGCAGGCCGAATCTGGGAAATGTTCGGCAGGCCAAACTTTGCTTCCGGCAGGCCGAACTGTGCAGTTCGGCAGGCCGAAGCAGGGCGTCCGGCAGGCCGACCGAGGCATGGAAAATTTTGTGATTTTTACCCGATTTCACTGTTTTGAACCCTAATTTAAATCCCAACCTTATAGGATGATTTTAATGATACAAATGGCACACTAGGACATCATGAAATGATTTAGTAACATAGAATGTTTCGAACTAGATATTGATCGACTTAGTTTGTATCTAGGATTGTTCGTGGTTCCGTGGAGCTAACGTATAGCGGACCGGGATTACGGTGTGGGGTACCGGCACGAGTACTGAGGTAGGACTTCTATCCTATTTCTTTGGTAGCCTGGTTTTGAAATGATTTGGCTTTGAAAATGATTTCTATCAAAATGTTTTCAACGGTTGTTTGAAAATGGTTTTATCGGTTATATTTTTATATACCGTGACATGAAATGAATTTCATAATGAATGTAATTGACAACACTCGGTAATTGGGTTTTGAATGATAATGATAATAAACACATGGGCATGATGCCATATCAGAGATCGGGTCGTGATCGACCTTGGGGGCAGGTCCCGAAACCCAGTTGGGCCACTACGGTGGTGATATCATGGTTTGCCTAGGTAAAAGTAAATTGGTGTTTGGATTTGACGAGTAGACTGTTCTGTGTCAGAACGGTTCTACTCAATTTATTTATTTATTTATTCAAGTTCCCTTCTCTGTATAACTCTTGATAATGTTATGTTTCTTTGTATTAAATTATTTTATAAAACTTAGTCCTACTGAGCCTTTCGCTCACGTTTTATCTGTTTTTAAATTCCCCCCCTTCTAGGTGGTTTCCCATTTAGGTTTGGAGAAGATTCTTCGGACCGAACTCAGGAGCAATAGGAGAATTTACTTACATTCTGTATTTATTAATCAAGGCATGTAAGACTTAACTTTATTTGTACTTGGACTGTAATTGTATTTATGATATTGTCAGAACCATGTGTGTGCACAAGTTGTGGGTTGTGGAACCCATATTCGCGGTTTTTATCCAATTATTGTTATTTGTTTAATGATTTTAAATTCTTTTATCAAATGTGGTGGAAAAATCTCTTTATTTCTTGCTCAATTGGATTTTTAAACCCTTAATTTCAATTAAACTCTCTTTTAATTAATCTAAATATTCCGCCACGTCACCTCCCGTACTCCGGGGCGTGACATGTCTATATCCTTAATGAGAGATGGTTTGTTTTGAACATCGGAGGTGGACTCCGTGAATAGAAATATTTGCACAATGTCATAGGTGACGAAGTGTTGGATCAGGATATAAAGTAAATTGATTTAGATTAATAATTTTGTCTCGACAAATCGATTCACTTTAAACAATCATATGTATTGTATCTTATTCCTGAGATGGATAGTGGGCTCGTTGTTTTGACTTGTGTCTTTTGATGTACCAAAGGGTGACATCCATATTTTATGTTTGTACACATGCTGGTATATTGAAGGTATGATTTTTGATAGCGTAGACCTGTTATTCATGACATAGAATCCATTGATATCCTCTTATATGTGTTATTTTCTAATTGAAAAACTAGAGCATTTAACCATGTAGATACATAGGTGAACCAAATGGTATATTATCTTTAGATGGTAAGTTTTTCAATAATGAGATAATGGAACGTAAGATAAAAATAATTGGGAAAGTAAAACATAATTTATCCTCAAGCTGATTATGGATAATCCTATGGGGATATGATACATTATGATATGTCAGGGAGACTTAGCTATACGGGCTTCATAACTCCATATAGTTCGAGAGTATAGCTCTAAGCTTTTAGTGGAGTAGCATTGGAGTTAATAATTAAGAAATGTATATCTAGAATATTGGGTTTCATAATTATTAGGAGCTTAAACTATATAGGTCCACCAGGTCGCCTTTACTAGCTCATAATAAATCCTGTAACGATACAGAGTGCTTTTTCAATAATTGGTGACTTATGTCAAATTATCAGATTGACTGAAATTTGATCGGACCAGATAATTTATGTTTGTTTATCCGTTGAGTTAATTTTGTGAAAAAATTAATTTAAGATAAACTTGTTGAATTATTGAGATCAGATAATTCATGTCTGTTTATCGGATGGATTAATTTTGAATAAATTAATTCAATATAAACTTGTTAAATTATCAAGAATATTTATTTTCCAAAATATTATCTAGATATGACTGTTTTAATCAGATAACTTCTCTAACAGGTTATTTGAATTAAAACTGAGGCTCTATCTCAAGAATCTCAGGTGGAATATAAAAGATTCGCAGGGATCATTTATCGTAAGTTCAACAGGCCGATCTGCTAGTTTAGCCTGTTGAGCAAATGATTTTTTATCACTCATTTTTAGACGTGATTTCTTATTTGATATTGATTCTGATTTGAATTTTTTAGGCCTTATCTAATAAGGACTAAATCCTGGGCCCAACCTCTATAAAAAGAGGAGTGAGACTCCTTGTTATTTAGATCAATTGAGAGATTAAGAGTGAGACTCTGCTGGTGAGACTCTAAAACTCCCTAAGAGCTATTGTTCACACATCACGAACTATGGCTTTGGGTTTTCTCAATTGGTTGGAAGGACAGCCACCTGTGGAAGAGCTATACTAGTATCTCTACACATACACCGATCGTGGATAGAGAATAACATAGAAAGCCAGTTGGTTGAGGTCCTTCTACAACATCCTTTCTCTTCATCTATTGCGAGAGCTTTTCGACGTACATGTCATGTTTCATCGGCCTGCCGACCCATGAAGGTTTGGCTTGTCGAACTGAAAGTTTGACCTGCCGGCAGAGCCAACCAATTTCTGCCCACTGACGGTCAGCCGGACCACACGTCCGGCCTGCCGATATGTGACCATCGGCCTGCCGGGCCGAACGGGGATGTCCGGCATGCCGACCGAGCAGAAATCCTTCATTTCAGAAAATATAATTTTAATGCAATTCATCAATTTTATTTTCAATAATTGAAAAACATAAAAATTAGAGACTCAGGAAATACCTGGGAGCGTCATCATTAGTCTTGTGGATCCGTCTTCTTTGGATAATTATTTAATTACAAATTTAAAATAAATAATAATTCCTAGATGGAGATGATAGTCCGCCATCTAATTTCATGAAAAACCTAGAAACACATTCTAACCACTAAGGAACCATAACCGGTATAAATTCATTAATTAATAAATAATTAAACAATGATTTAATCAACCAAAATTAATTAATAAACATTCACCACATAATCCATGACAACATACATAATTTATAGAAACCTAGACTGCCCATTCTCTATAAAATTGAATTCAAGCATAGGAGAGATTAAGATCACAAAATTTATGCATATAACATGATCACAAACTTGTAAATTTATGTAAAAACCATGGCTCTATACCAATTGTTGAAAAAACGGTACGTAGTGAAATTTTAAAAATTTTATATATCAGAGTAATTTTCAAAACATAAGTTTGACATGCTATATGTATAAATTAAACAGATCTTACTAACCTTTGTGTGTTGAAGAACCTCTGCAACCTGTGAAGAGAAGTAACGTTCCAAAAGAGGCTCAGCCAACTGGTCTTCTTTGCTATTCTCTATCCACAACCGGAGTGAGTGTGGGCTCACACGTACAGCTCTTCCACCAGTGACTCTCCTTTCAACCAATAGAGAGAACCCAAAGCTAATGTTCGTGATTTGTGAACAAAAGCTCTCAGGGAGTTTTCAGATGCTCACCAGAAGAGTATCACTCTTAATCTCTCAATTGATCTGAGTAACTCATGAGGTCTCAAAAACTCAAAACATAATCAAGTTCGGATCAATATCTGATAAGATCTGCATGAAAACGTGTAATCTTATCGCTCGCTGATCGGCAGGCCGAACAGCCTGATCGACAGGCCGAACATGCCCCATCGATAGGCCGAACACGTAGATCGGTAGGCCAAACTCCTGCGTAAATATCTCCGTAAATCTTTTATTTTTCACCCGAGATTCTATAGGATAAAGTCTCAGTCTTGATTCAAATAACCTAATAGAGAAGTTATCTGATAAAAAATAAACTTTATCAAGATAATCTCTTAAGAAAATAAATCAATTCACAATAATTCTACAAGTTTATCTTGATTTAATTTATCCAATTAAATCAACTAATAAATAGACAAGAATTAACTGATCCCAATAATTCAACAAGTTTATCTTAAATTAATTTTATTACAAAATTAATTTAACCAATAAACAGACATGAATTATTTGATTCTTTCAAATTTTAAACCAATCCAATAAATCCGGCATAAGTCACCAATTATTAAAAAAGTACGCCGTATCGTTACAGGATTTTGTGAGCTAGCAAAGGGGACCAAAATGGACCTATAAAGTTCAAGCTCTCGATAATTATGAAACCCAATATCCCAGATACATATCTCACAATTATCAACTCCAACGCTACTCCACTAAAAGCTTGGAGCTGCACTCTCGAACTTTATAGAATTACGAAGCCCGTATAGCGAAATCTCCATTACGTATCAAAGTGTATCGTATCCCCATATGATAATCCATAATCAGCTTAAGGACAAGTTCCGTCTTACATTTTTGATTATTTTTATCTTACGTTCCATTATCTCATCATTAGAAAACTTACCATCCAAAGATAGTATACCATTCGGTTACACCTATGTATCCAAATGGTTGAGCGCTCCAGTTTTTTAATTATAGGATAACGCATATAAGAGGATATCATTACTCCTAAAGAGGAGTTATGGATCCATATCTATGAATAACAAGTTTACGCTATCAAGAGTCTACACTATTGAGATGTGGAAGTCACCCTTTGGTATATCAAAAGACACAAGTCGAGACAACAGGCCCACTATTCATCTCAAGATTGAGATACAATACAAATGACTGTCTAAAGTGAATCGATTTGCCGAGACAAAATTATTAATCCAAATCAATTCACTTTATGTATCGATCCAACACATCGTCACCTATGACAACGTACTAATGTTTCTATTCACGGAGTCCAACTCCGATGGTCAAGACAAACGATCTCCCTAAAGGGATATAGACAACATAACAATCTTTACATGAATAAAGCACCCAACTTAATTCCCTCGATTGCGGATCATATGTTTTAGACCGTCACTTTAACAATCGTGTCTTCCGCATAATCAGTCCATCATATGCCCAATTCTTAAGGTTTAGACCGACAGTCTTAGACTATTGTTTGCTTAACATACATTCAACAAATATGAACGTAGAGAGGACAAGAATTGATATATATAAATGAATAAATTCTTTATTAATAAAAATGTCTCCAAAAACGTATTACATTCTTACTCCTTAGGGCATACATATCTAACACCTAAGGCCTCCATTGTTGGTCCATAGGAAGAACATGGTGGTCCCTGTTAGACATGTATGCCCTAAGGAGTAAAAATGTAATAAGTTTTTGAAGACATTTTTATCAATAAAGAATTTAATCATTATTTATATATCAAATCTTGTCCTCTTTACTTTCATATTTGTTGAATGCATGTTAAGCAAATAATAGTCTGAGACTATTGGTCTATACCTTAAGAATTGGGCATATGATGGACGGATTATGCAGAAGGCACGATACTTAGGGTGATGGTCTAAATCGTATGATCCGCAATCGAGTGAATAAAGTTGGACGCTTTATTCATGCAAAGATTGTTATGTTGTCTATATCCCTTTTGGGAGATGGTTTGTCTTGACCATTGGAGGTGGACTCCGTGAATAGAAAAATTGACACGTTGTCATAAGTGACGATATGTTGGATCGGGACATAAAGTGAATTGATTTGGATTAATAATTCTGTCTCGACAAATCGATTCACTTTAGACAATCATTTGTGTTGTATCTTAATCCTGAGATAAATAGTGGGTCCGTTGTCTTGGCTTGTATCTTTTGATGTACCAAAGGGTGACGCCCACATCTTAATAGTGGTATGCATGCCGGTACGTTGGAGGCATGACTCTTGATAGCGTAGACCTGTTATTCATAGATATGGAATCCATAGCTCCTCTTTAGGAGTAATGATATCCTCTTATATGCGTTATCCTGTAATTGAAAAACTAGAGCGCTCAACCATTTGGATACATAGGTGTAACCGAATGGTATACTATTATTGGATAGTAAGTTTTCTGATGGTGAGATAATGGAACATAAGATAAAAATAATCGGGAAGGTAAGACAGAACTTGTCCTTAAGCCGATTATAGATTATCATATGGGGATACGATACACTATGATATGTCATAGAGACTTAGCTATACGAGCTTCGTAATTCTATGTAGTTTGAGAGTGCAACTCCAAGCTTTTAGTGGAGTAGCATTAGAGTTGATAATTATGAAATGTATATCTAGGATATTGGGTTTCGTAATTATCAGGAGCTTGAACTATATAGGTCTAGTTGGTCCCCTTTGCTAGCTCACAACATCCTGTAACGACACAACGTGTTTTTTTAATAATTGGTAACTTATGTCAGATTTATTAGATTGGTTTAAATTTGGAAGAATCAAATAAATCATGCCTGTTTATTGGTTGAATTAATTTTGTATTAAATTAATTCAAGATAAACTTGTTGAATTATTGGGATCGGATAATTCTTGTTTGTTTATCGGTTGATTTAATTTTGGATAAATTAGATCAGGATAAACTTGTAGAATTATTGGGAATTGATTTATTTTCTTAGAGATTATCTAGATAAAGTTGTTTTGATAGATAATTTCTCTATTGGGTTATTTGAATTGAAACTAAGACTTTATCTTATATAATCTCGGGTGGAAAGTAAAAGATTCGCAAAATTTTTTATTCGACAGTTCGGCCAGTCGATGGATGTGTTTGGCTGACCAGTGGGACCTGTTTAGCTTACCGATTAGGTGGTTTGGCTTGTCGATCAGCGAAGGATAAGATCACGTGTTTCCACACAGATTTTATTAGATATTGATCCGAATTTGATTCTGATCTGAATTTTGAGACCTAATCTGATGAGGATTGACCCTAGGACCAACCTCTATAAATAGGGTGTGATTCTCACAAGTTACTCAGATGAATTGAGAGATTAAGGGAGATACTCTGCTAGTGAGAATCTAAAAACTCCCTGAAAGCTTTTGTTCACAAATCACGAACACTTGCTTTAGGTTCTCTCGATTGGTTGAAAGGGGAGTCACCAGTGGAAGAGCTGTACGTGTGAGCCCACACTCACTCCGGTCGTGGATAGAGAATAGCAAAGAGGACTAGTTGGTTGAGGCTCTTCTGGAATGTTACTTCTCTTCATGTTTTGCGAGGGTTCTTCGACACACAAAGGTTAGTAAGATCTTGTTAATTTATGCATATAGCATGTCAAACTTGTGTTTTTGAAATTACTCTGATGTAAAATTTTTAAAATTCCACTACGCACCATTTTTCAAACAGTCCCGACCCCTAGAAAGGGATTTCTATCATGTACCAGATTGGATATTCGAAAGGATAAGGTATTTTAGGATGATTTATGGTTGCACACCCCTGGGTTGTCATTATAAATCGTAGATAAAATATTAAATTGATGGTTATACACTCATGTTAATTTTATTATTAACCTCCCCTAGGAGCTCTGTTAATAAAATTAATGGCCAAAAAATGATTATTAATATATGTTGGATCATACGGGTTCTGGATAGCATATATTAATAAGGAGGGGATTCATGTTCCTAATTGAGTTTGGCATGACTCCCCTAGGAGCTTATTGAATTATGAGTTAGGAATTATCATTGTAAGGTTGTGATATTTTCAAGGTTTTGACACATAAACACATTTGTATGTTTTTACATAATTGTGTTATCTTACTAAAATATGGTATATTTGCTTATGTTTGGTATATGATTCTTTGTTGTAGATTAAAAATGTCTAAAAATGCTTTATCTTCGATACTTGATAAAAACCAATTAACCGAAGAGAATTATAATGATTGAAAACGAAACCTGGATATCGTTCTGTCCTTTGAGAAACTGAAATTTGTGCTGACAACCCCTTGTCCTCCCGAGCCTATAGGAGATTCCACTAATGAGCAATTCTAAGCGTACGATTGCTGGAAAGATGCAAACGATCAAGCCCGCTGCTATGTTATGGCCAGCATGAATAATGTGCTACGGGCTCAATTTGAGGATTATGAGATGGCTAAGCAGATCTTGGATAATTTATAAGACATGTTTGGAGGCCAGGCCATAACAAAGCTGCAAGGGGCGCTTCGAAAACTCTTGAACTGTAAACAGAGACCGGGGACATCTATAAAGGAGCACATGATGTTGGTCATGGGTTACCACACGGAGGCACAAACCAATAGAGCCGACATCAATGCTAAAAATTAGATGCCTATGGTCTTTGAGACTCTGTCAAAAAAATTTATTCCATTTAGAGCTACTTTTAATTTGAGTAATAGGCAACATATGACCTTAACAGAATTAATAAAATAGTTACAGGAGTTTGAACTGCTGATCAGGGAGTCTCTTGTTGGTGGAGAGGCCAATTTGGTGGCTACTTTTGGTTCCAATCCCAATTTTGGGAATGGAAAGAAACAATGGGCCAAGAATAGGAAGTCTTCTATTCCTGCTAGCACCAAGAGCAAGAAAAAGAAGAAAAAGAACCCAAAGAAGTTTAAGTGCTTCTTATGTGGGAAGGTCGGGCACATTGAGAAGCATTGCAAGGACTTCCTTTTTAAAGGAAGTAGGTGTGATCTTCTGTATTTTGAAACTTGTTTGGTTGAGGAATCCAATGACATTTGGGTCATAGATTCCGGTGCAACTAATCATGTTTGTGTTTCTCTACAGGGGTTCAAAGAAACGAGAAGTCTGCTTCATGAAGACTTCACGCTTTGGATGGGCGATGGATCCTTGGTCTTAGCAGAAGCAGTGGGAGATGCCCATCTTTATTTTGATATTATAGAAATTTAATTTTGTGAGATTGTTTTTATGTTCCTAAATTTAAGAGGAATTTAATTTATGTAGCTTGTTTATTTAAAGACTTCTATTTGGTTTCTTTTAATAATAAAGTGGTGATTCGTAAAAACAAATCTTTTATTTATTCTGGATGGATGCAAAATAATCTATACTTTATCAAACCTAAGATGGACTTACTGCTTAATGCTGAGATGAATGAAAATAACTCTAAAAGGCTTAAAACTTCTCACTCTAATAAGACTTATCTTTGGCAATTGCGCCTTGGTCATATTAACCTGAATAGGATTCCAAGGTTGGTAAGGGATGGACCTTTAAGTCACTTAAAGGTAGAATCTATACCTCAATGTGAATCTTGTTTGGAGGGTGAAATGACCAAAAGATCATTCGGGTCTAAGGGCAATAAAGCCGAAGGGGTTCTAGAACTTGTGTATAGTGATGTTTGCGGACCAATGAACTTCCGGGCATGAGAAGGGTATGAGTACTTTGTCACTTTTATTGACGATTACTCAAGGTATGGGTATGTGTACATGACCCACCACAAAAGCAAAACTTTTGAAAAGTTCAGGGAGTTTTGGGCTGAAGTGTAAAAGCAATTGGGTAGACTCACAAAGGCACTTTGATTAGATCAAGGTGGAGAATACCTTTTTGATGAGTTTTTGCGACACTTATTAGAGAATGGATTTTATCCCATTTGACTGCGCCAGGCACTCCGTAGTAGAATGACGTAACGAAGAGAAGGAATCAAACTTTATTAGATATGGTTAGGTCCATGATGAGTTATTCATCATTGCCTTTATCCTTTTGGGGATATGCACTACAAACCACATGTTATCTTTTGAACAATGTGCCTTCAAAATCGGTCCCTAAAACTCCTCACGAGTTGTGGACGGGCAGGAAGACATCTTTAAACCATATTCACATATGGGGATGTTCGGCTCATGTCTTGTTTAAGGATGCGAATAAGTTGGAAGCACGTTCGAAAGTTTGTGTATTTGTAGGATATCCAAAAGGGACTAAAGGGGGTTATTTCTATAACCCAAAGGAAAATAAAGTCATGGTTTCAACTAATGCAACTTTCCTTGAGGAGAGTTACATGGATAACTTTAAACCTCGAAGCAAAGTGGTGCTTGAGGAGGTAAGGAGTGATCTAATCACTCTGGAGGTTCCAAATGAAACCATTTCGATCGGTGTAGAAAAACCAAACAAACTTGAGTAACAACCTAAGGGGCTTCGGAGTAGTGGGAGGATCGGGCGTCAACCCGAAAGGTATATGTTCAATGGTGGGGCCTTCTTGGCTGAACTAAATGAAAATGACATGGATCCTTATACTTATGTAGAGGCTATGGAAGATGTTGATTCAAAACTCTAGACAGAGGCCAAGAACACAGAGATGAAGTCTATGGAGACTAATCAAGTATGGGAGCTTATGGATCTTCCTAAAGGAGTAAAACCCATAGGGTGCAAATGGATCTACAAGCAAAAAAGAGGAGTGGATGAAAAGGTCAAAACCTTTAAGAGCAGACTAGTAGCTAAGCATTACACGCAAAAGGCAGGAATTGATTATGAGGAAACCTTTTCGCCTGTAGCCATGCTTAAGTCCATCTGGATTCTCTTGTCCATAGCTGCTGCTTTCGACTTCGAGATTTGGCAGATGGATGTCAAGATGGCTTTTTTGAATGGCTATCTTGATGAGTCTATTTATATAGAACAACCAGACGGGTTCAGGGTCAAGGGTCAAGAGGATAAGGTTTGTAAGCTGCTAAAGTTAATTTATGGACTTAAGCAGGCTTCCCGCTTGGAACATAAGATTTAATTAGGTGATCAAGACTTATGGGTTCTCACAAAATGTGGATGAGCCATGTGTTTACAAACACATTAAGGATGTGAAGGTGGTTTTTCTACTGCTCTATGTAGATGTCATTCTGCTAATTGGCAATGACATTGGGGCATTGTCAGTGGTCAAATTATGGTTGATCAAGCAGTTTGACATGAAGGACTTGGGTGAGACTAATTTTATTCTTGATATCCAGATCTTTCGGGATAGGAAGAACAAAATGATAGCTTTATCCTAGGCCAACTACATAGATAAAATTCTCAGGAGGTTTGCAATGCAAAATTCCAAGAAAGATGGGCAACCATCTAGGTCTGGAATTACTCTTTCTAAGAAAGACTCTTCAAAGTCTAAGGAAGAGAAAGAATACATGAAGAAGGTGCCTTATGCTTCGGCAGTGGGTAGTCTCATGTATGCCATGCTTTGCACACGACTGGATATTAGCTATACGGTTGGGATTGTAAGTCGATTTCAGGCGGATCCAGAACCGAACCATTGGGTTACGGTAAAGCATATTTTCAAGCACCTGAGAAGGACTCGAGGGTATATGCTTGTGTATTCGGGTGAGGACTTGACTCCTCTAGGATACACTGATTCGTATTTTCAATCCTGTCTGGATTCTAGGAAATTGACTTCGGGGTTTGTGTTTACTCTGGGTGGTGGTGCCATCAGTTAGAGAAGTGCGAAGCAAGATTGCACTTCGGATTCAATGATGGAGGCCGAGTATGTGTCGACTAGTGATGCTTCGAAAGAAGCAGTGTGGCTCTGCAAGTTCCTTGAGGATCTTGAGGTAGTTCCTAGTATGGAAAAGACTGTATCACTGTACTGTGATATTAGTGTGGCGGTAGCTAATGCTAAGGAACCAAGATTTCACAAGAAGAGTAAGCATATTGATCGAAAGTATCACGTGATAAAGGACTTCATCGAGGGCGGGCATGTCACGGTGTGCAAAATCGCATTAGATGACAATTTAGTTGATCCATTTACAAAGACACTTACTAGGAGAGTCTTCAAGAGACATGTGGAAGCTATGGGGATGCGAGATTTGTCATATTTACTTACTTAGTGCAAGTGGGAAATTGTTAGACATGTATGCCCTAAGGAGTAAAAATGTAATATGTTTTTGAAGATATTTTTATCAATAAAGAATTTATTTATTATTAATATACCAAATCTTGTCCTCTTTACGTTCATATTTGTTGAATATATGTTAAGCAAACAAAAGTCTGAGACTGTCAGTCTAAACCTTTAAGAATGGGCATATGATGGATAGATTATGCAGAAGACATGATTCTTAAGGTGATGGTCTAAATCATAAGACCCGCAATCGAGGGAATAAAGTTGGGCGCTTTATTCATGTAAAGATTGTTATGTTGTCTATATCCCTATTGGGAGATGGTTTATCTTGGCCATCGGAGGTGGACTCCGTGAATAGAAACATTGGCACATTGTCATAGGTGACAATATGTTAGAACAGAACATAAAGTGAATTGATTTCGATTAATAATTCTGTCTCAGCAAATCGATTCACTTTAGACAACCATTTGTATTGTATCTTAATCCTGAGATGAATAGTAGACCCATTGTCTTGACTTGTTTCTTTTGATGTACCAAAGGTTGACGCTCACATTTTAATAGTGGTATGCATGCTGGTACGTTAGAGGCATGACTCTTGATGGCGTAGGCCTATTATTCATAGATATGGAATCCATAGCTCCTCTTTAGGAGTAGTGATATCCTCTTATATGCGTTATCCTGTAATTTAAAAACTGGAGCGCACAACCATTTGTATACATAGGTATAACCGAATGGTATACCGTCTTGGTTTTTAAGTTTTTTGATGGTGAGATAATGGCATGTAAGATAAAAATAATCGGGAAGGTAAGATAGAACTTGTCCTTAAGCTGGTTATAGATAATCTTATGGGGATACGATACACTATGATATGTCATGGAGACTTAGCTATACGGGCTTTGTAATTCTATATAGTTCGAGAGTGTAGCTCGAAGCTTTTAGTGGAGTAGCATTGGAGTTGATAATTATGAAATGTATGTCTGGGATATTGAGTTTCTTAATTATCAAGAGCTTTAACTATATAAGTCAATTTGGTCCCCTTTGCTAGCTCACAACATCCTGTAGCGATACGGTGTGCTTTTTCAATAATTGGTGACTTATGTCAAATTTTCTAGATTGGTTGAAATTCGAAAGAATCAAATAATTCATGTCTGTTTTTTGTTTGAATTAATTTTGTGACAAAATTAATTCAAGATAAACTGTTGAATTATTGGGATCGGATAATTCTTTTCCGTTTATCAGTTGATTTAATTTTGAATAAATTAAATCAATAAAAACTCGTAGAATGATTAGGAATTCATTTATTTTCCTTAAGATTATCTAGATAAAGTTGTTTTAATTAGATATCTTCTCTATTGGGTTATTTGAATTAAAACTGAGACTTTATCCTATAAAATCTCGTGTAGAAAATAAAATATTTGCTGAGATTTTTTTTTGGCAGTTTGGCATGCCGATCCTCAAGTTCGGCCTGCCTATTAGATAGATCGGCCTACTTATGCGTGGAAAAAAAATCACGCGTTTACACGCGGATTTCATAAGATATTGATCAGAATTTGATTTTGATTAGAATTTTTGAGACCTTATCTGATAAGGACTGACCCTAGACCCAACCTCTATAAATAGGGAGTGAGTCTCATAAGTTATTTGGATCAATTGAGATATTCAGAGTGATACTCTGCTGGTGAGAATCTGAAACTCCCTGATAGCTCTTGTTCACAAATCACAAACACTAGCTTTGAGTTCTCTCAATTGGTTAGAAGGAGAGTCACTTGGAGGAAGAGCTATACGTGTGACCCCACACTCACTCTGATCATGGATAGAGAATAGCAAAGAAGGCCAGTTGGTTGAGGTCCTTATGGAACGTTACTTCTCTTCACTGATTGAGGAGCTCTTCGGCACACAGAGGTTAGTAAGATCCGGTTAATTTATGCATATAGCATGTTAAACTTGTGTTTTAGAAAATACACTGATATAAAATTTTTAAAATTCTACTGTGTACTATTTTCCAACATAAAGCCCATTTTCCAGATACATAGAACAAATATCTAAACCATTTGTAGAAATATTAACACAATTATTATTAAAAGAAACATTAAACATTTGTTCAAACAACCTAGAAACAGAAATCAAATTTCTACGAAAACTAGGAATATAATAAACATGGTCCAAAATTAAAACTTATTTCTAAAATAATGTTTAATGACTCCCACTGCTCTTGCTAAAACAACCTCTCCTGTTCCCACTTTCATCGTTTGTTCCCCATCGGCAAGCTCCCTTGAAGAACTAAGCATCTACAAAGAAGAACAAATATGGTTAGTTGCCCCTAAATCAATTATCCAATGTGAAGTATCATCTTCAACTACTGGAAATCGAGAGAACATTCAGTGACGAAAGGTTACGAGTTGATGAATCAATTGATGGTGAAGCGTGTTACACATGCAAGCTTACACGATGGCATGTAATAAAGTGTACCGGAGTACGAATATTGATAAGATCCTGAGGGACTTGTCAAAAGATAAAACCTTGATGGTTTTTAATGTGGTTGTTATTGAGAAAAATGGCAAGCAAGAGCCATTCCCATAGAGGATTGAATTTAATTAGTTTGTTATCAAAATTTTTCTCTTTATATATTTTTTATAATTAAAGGGCATTTTGATGTTTTTAACTAAATTAACAAAAATTAAAATCATGAATTATCTAATCCTATCAAATTTCAGTCAATCTAATAATTTAACATAAGTCACTAATTTATTGAAAAAACATGCCGTATCGTTATAGGAATTATTATAAGCTAAAAAAGGGGACCTGATGAACCTATATAGTTCAAGCTCTAATAATTATAAAATACAATATACTTGATATATATTTTATAATTATTAACTCTAATGCTACTCCACTAAAAGCTTAGAGCTGCACTCTCGAACTATATAAAATTACAAAGCTCCAAATTAGCTAAGTATCCATGACATATCATAGTGTGTCGTATCTCCATAGGATATTCATAATCGCCTTAAGGATAAATTTCATCTTACATTCCCGATTCTTTTTAATCTTGCATTCCATTATCTCACCATTGGAAAACTTACCATCCAAAGACAGTATACCATTCGATTGCACCTATACATCCAAATGGTTGAGTACTCTAGTCTTCAAATTATAGGCTAACGCATATAAGAGAATATCATTGACTCCACCAATAGAGCTACATATTCCATATCTATAAATAATAGGTCACCTTATCAAGAGTCATGTCTCAAACATATCGGCATGTGCACTATCACAAAGTCAGGATGTCACCCTTTGGTATATCCAAAGACATAAGTCAAAATAATAGGCCCATTAGTCATTTCAAGATTCAGATACGACACATATGATTGTCTGAAGTGAATTGATTTGCACAGATGAAATTATTAATCAAAATGAATTCCACTTTATGTCTCGGTCTTATACATTATCACCTATGACAATGTACCAATGTTTTTACTTGTAGTGTCCAACTCAAATGGCCAAGACAAGCCATCTCCCATTGGGGATGTATACAACCTAACAATCTTAGCATGAATAAAGAGCCCAACTTTATTCTATCGGTTATGGATCTTATGATTTAGACCATCACTTTAAGATTCATGTCTACTGCATAATATGTCCATCATATGCCTGATTCTTAGAGGTTTAGAATGAGAGTCTCAGACTTTTGTTTGCTTATCATACATTCAACAAATATGAACGAAAAGATGACAATATTTGGTATATGAATAATTAATAAGTTATTTATTGATAAAATGTCTCCAAAAACATATTACAATATTTTACTGCTTAAGGCATACATGTCTAATAGTAAGCTTGTTGATCAAAGCTGATGAGGACCACTTCATGGCCTAGGATGTTCGAGAACTTGTTGAGTCATTTGTTGGTGAAAGTGCCAAAGTAAGCTTCTCTTTATGTCTCAATTTGACTTGGTCGCTTCTTTACTCACTTCGAATGTTTATTCTGCTTGCTAAACGTTCAAAGGTTACTCATGCTTAACGTCCATTTTTCCTATCTCATAGCCTTATATAGGTCTTTGGAGAAGAAGCATGAGGACTTAAGGGCTCTGGCTAAGAAAGAGAAGGCTGCTGCCACTGAGAAAGGGTAAGCTCAATTTAAAACTAAACAGTACTTGTCTTAAGTGAACAACCTGAAGGTTGAGAGAAGAAAGCTGGTAGAGCAAGTTTAGGAGCTTGAAGGGGAGTCTCGTGATAGCTTTCCAACTGGTTGGGCTATTGGTCGCCCACAAATGCTTTGGGGCTATCGCAATGAGAAGTAGGTTGAGTAGGACCTAGCTAGTGAGATCACTTGACAGAACAAGGTGGTCTAGAACTTCGATGATGCAGAAAAGCTTCTTGTTCTTTTGTTTTGAGCTCTTTTTGTTGTTGTTGCTTTTGTTCTTCTTAGGTTGCCCTCTATTTTTAGACTTGCCACTTCCTTCAGTCCTCTTCGTTTTCTTATTCTTTCAAGTAGAAGAGGAGGGTTGAGCTTTTGCAACATTTGCCTAACCTTCTTTAGTCTTTTCTTTCGAAATAGACTCAAAGGTTTGTAGCTCATTAAGCAACTCAGTCATATTATATTTTAGCTTGTTCATAAAATAGTTACTTTTGAACTAAAGGAACGTAGGGGAAAGGGTTTCCAAAATCATCCTCACCTGTGTGGCTTCATCTATCACTGCCCCGTTCACTTCGGCCTTATGGAAATAGTTAACCATGTTGAGAACATGTTCTCTAACCGAGACCACTACCTTCATCTTGGCATTCATCACAGCCTTGGTGGCTTCATGAAGTGCCTTTTCAAAAGGCTTGCCAAACATGTCTTGTAGAGACTGCATTATCTCATAAGTAGTTTCAATGCTTTCGTGCTTCATCCTAAGCATGTTAGACATGCCAGCCAAAAGGAAACAGTGAGCCTTGTTGTTTGCCTCAATCCAAGGATCATATGCTTCTCGTACATTACAAGGGGCATTGGCAGCAGGTGATGGAAGACATTCCTCCGTCAGGACAAACTTGTCATTCTCGCAAATTAATACTATATTCATGTTACTCTTCCACTTGACAAAATTATCTCCGGTTAATTTTTCATTTGAGAGAATAGCGATAATTGGATTAGACATTATTGCTGTAATAAATAAATAAAATAACATAAATTAAAAGGTTGTATAAACATCATAAATATATGTTTTGGAATAGTAAACTTGATGCTTGATGCATGATGCATATGGAAAAACACACAAAAAAATATTTTACTAATTCTACAATTATTCAATTTTAATAATAAAGTGTCGTCGTAGGATAGGTCAAATTATTTATGAATTGAATTGAGACATTATCAATTAATAAATATATTCAAAATATCTCATATGTTCTATATTTATTAATAACCGTTTATTTTTTGTCAAGATATAATTAACAATTTAATTATATCTTTATGATAGAGATGCAACAATGGGCCGGCCCGAGCCCATCCTAATATAGTGATAGGCCGGGCCGACACGGCCTGGCAATGTTCACGGCCCGGCATGGCCCATAAATACTTGTGGGCTGGGCCGGGCCTATATATGTTGGCCCATGGGCCGGGCTGGGCCTGGGCCGGCCCGGCCCGGCCCCTCTAGGCCCACAATGGGCCGGCCCATCGGCCCAGGTTGGGCCGGCCCATCCCAGCCCATAATGGGCTAGCCCACCGGCCCAAGTTGGGCTGGCCCATCTAGGCCCATACAGGGCCACAAGAGGCCCATTGTGGGCCAATTTCATATATATATATATATTTAGATATATTTTTTCATGTTCATTCACAGGTGAACATGGCTGAGTATGGCCTTCCCCAGTAAGTCATGTAAGGCTCATTGTAAGTCATGTATTGTCATATCAAAAGACTATACATTTAATATATATATTATGTAATACATATAAGAATTAAATATTATATAATATATATACATGCCATATTCACCCGTGAATGAATAATTGAATATGCCATGAGATTTCCCCAATGCAATCACATCACAATACGTCTGCCAAGTTCTTTTTCTTCTATTTTCATTTCTTTTTATTTTTTTATTTTTTCCTTGTAGGCATGCTTTGCTTTTAAGAAGTAAAGTTGAGAATCAGATGCTGAAACTGTAGGTTATGTATTATCACATCAAAATACTATACAATTAATATATATATTATTTAATACATGTAAGAATTAAATATTATATAATATATATACATGCCATATTGAATACATCACATTGCAATAGGCCTGACAAGCTCTTTTTCTTTTCTTTGCATTTTTAAAATTTTTTTCTTGTAGGCATTGTTAGTATGTGTGGAGCTTAATTATTACCCTGACGTAGATTACCCCTACGCAGAGGATGTACGCGGATTGACCTTCGCGGTAAGGTCGACGTGGGCGTTGGAAGGGGGGTGGTAAACCCCCCTCCCGGGGGTTGTATGGGGCGGAGCCCCCTGGGCAAAAATTTTATATGTAAGTTTATTTTACATAGGGGCAGTTTAGGTTTTTTACATAAGGCATGCTTTACTTTGGAGAAGCAAAGCTAAGAATCAGATATTGACTCTATAGGTCATGTATTATCACATCAAAATACTATACATTTAATATATATATATATATTATTTAATAGATATAAGAATTAAATATTATATAATTTATGCATGTCATATTCACCCGTGAGTGAACATGGCATTAGATTCCCCTATGCAATTATAAAGGGGCAGGCCTAACATAGAGGCTTAGAAGGAAGGCCTGCAATGTGCAAAGCTGAGACGTTAAGTCTTCAGCGAATTGTCTAATCAAGTTACACTTGAAAGAAAAAAAATAAACTTTTTTACCTATAAATAAATGTAGAACATTCACAGAGATACTCATTCAACAAACTTCTAAGATCTTATGTATTGTCTTGTTTTTTAGATTACTTAGAGTTCTTTAGAAAGGAAAAAAAAACTTGAAGGTATAATTTATTTCATTTGTTGCTCATTAATTTTGTATTGTTATAAGTTAATTTTATTGTGTAATTATTTTATTTAATTTTTATGTTACGTTAATTTATTGTTATTTTTTATTTAAGCTATGGCATCATCACCTAGAGGGAGAGCCAACATTTCACATTTGGTAATCAACAAAGAAGAACAATTTAATGATCCACTGGAAGAAATTGGAGTTGACTTGCTATCTCAAGTTGATGGCTCCTCTGAAGTCACTCGTAAGGGCAAAAGGAAAATTCAACGAACTTCACCAGTTTGGAATTACTTTGATCTCGTAACACGTACAAACGAGCATGGTGCAACAGAAGAGCGCGCAATTTGCAAAGTATGCAAACAAGACTACACAGGTAAATCCTCTTCTGGCACTAGTCACTTAGAGAGGCATCGTAAAAAATGCGAAGCTAAGCATGGTGTAGGTGGTGTTGATTGTCGTCAACAAACACTTCAATTTAGCCCTGATGGTAGTGTTACCAATTGGTCATATGACCAACAAAGAGCAAGAGAATGGCATGCTAGATATTTGGCTAGTGCTCAACAACCAATTAGTCTTGCTGATGATCCAGCCTTTGAGGAGTACATTCAAAATGCCTATAATCCACAATATAGGCGTGTTTCAAGAACTACCACAAGAGCTAACACCATGAAAGTTTTTTATTCAATGAGAGAAAAGTTAGTAACTGAATTTAATTCATTCACTGCATCTGATTTGTGGGAAGGTCGTACCAAAACTAGTTATATCTGTGTAACTACACATTATATGGATAAAGATTGGTCTTTTCAAAAAAGATTAATTGCTTTTCGACCAATGCCTTATCCGCATGATGCCAAGGCCATTCATGATGTCATCATGGAAGTTTTTGATTTTTATGGCATTAAAGAAAAGGTTTTGAGCATCACATTTGATAATGCATCTGCTAATACTGCTGCTATTAACCTTTTCAAAACAACATTGAGACCACAACATGGCGAAACACTTTTTCACCAAAGATGTGCTTGTCATATTATTAACTTGTGTGTTCAAGATGGCATGAAATTTTTTCAAGGTTATTTGGAAAATATTCGAACGGCCTTGGGTTACATAGCAAGTTCTGGCTTCTGAATTGAAGAGTTTGCTAAACTTTGCAAGAGAGCAAGCATGAAACCCAGAAAACTTCCAACTGACATAGGACACTGGTAGAATTCAACATATTTGATACTGAATGCATGCCTACCATACAAAGAGGTCATATCCGCGTATTACAACTTGAAGAATCCAACTGAGCCGCTTCAAGAATTTGATTGGCAAATTGCTTCATGCTTTTACAATTTCTTAAAGGTTTTTTATGAAGCCACTCTCCAACTCTCAGGTGTGTACTATCCCACCTCTCCTCATGCATTACATAAGTTGTACGACATTGCTACAACCTTCGATATGCATAGAGATTTTGACATGTTTAAGGAATCTGTTGAGTTCATGGAACAAAAATTCAAAAAATATTAGGAGTGTGTTCCACCGTTGTATTGCATAGCTGTTGTATTGGATCCGAGAGTTAAATTAGCTGGTGTTGAATATTTGCTTAAGGGTATAGGGGAAAAATTAAGGGTGCATTCTGACATCATAACCATTCAAAATGTGCAAGCAAAAGTTAACAACATATTTACTGCATATAATGAAAAATATGGAGGAGGCCAAACAATATCCCCTACACCTTTAGCAAATACTACTTCTGTTCCACATGGTTCTTCATGGGCAAGTATGATTAGCTACACAGGATTTGGTTTCGGTGCATCGTCTACATCTTCAACATGCAGTGAATTGGAAAATTATCTGGAAACAAATTTTGCAGCATTTATTTTCAATGAGCAAGGTAGTGGTCATGATTTCAATAAGTTTGATCTTTTGTCATTTTGGAGATCACAGTCAAGAACTTTTCCTGTGCTCTCTAAAATGGCTTGTGATATACTAACCATACCAGTATCCACAGTTGCAAGTGAACAAGTATTTAGTTGCAGTGGTAGAGTACTTGATGAACGGCGTGCACGTATGAGTGACGATATTCTGGAAGCAGTAATGTGCGTCAAAGATTGGGAGGATGCTCGTAGAAGAAGCCAAGAAGTTCAAGATGATTGGGTTGATGACTTTGAAAATTTGGACATTTCTGATACTCCCACTGGGAGTAATACGTTGTAATTAATTATGAACAATATTTTTTTATTTTTTTTTGTTTTTAGTAATTTTGTAAACATCTAATGTATAATTATCCCGATTGTACTCTTTTTTCCTTACCAAGGTTTTGTCTTACTGGGTTTTCCTTGAAAAGGTTTTTAATAAGGCAATCATAAATAAAATATCCTTTTTTATATTTCCATTAACTATTCAAACTTTTATATTTATTAACTTATTTAAAAATTCAAAAATAAAAAAATTAAAAATTACATGCTTAGATGGGCTGGCCCATTTAAACCCATGATGAGCCAAGATGGGCTGGCCTATTTAAGGCCCACGGCATGGCCCGGCACGACCTACGGCACGGCCTACGGCAAGGCCCTGCACGACCCACGGCACGGCCCGACACGGCCCACGGCACGGCCCATATAAAACTAGCCTGCGGGCTGGGCCGGGCCAAGTTATTTTTAATATGGGTCGGCCCGGCCCGGCCCACGAAATTCATGGGTCGGCTCGGCCCGGCCTGCCGGCCCTGTGGGCCTAAGGAGAACGGGCCGGGCTGGCCCGTTCTTGCAACACTACTTTATGAGTGTAACTTACTATTTCAGATTTTAACAACTTAACTCAAAATTGCCGCCTTAGGGTAGGTCAATTTTGAAATACATTGCAAAATCCTATCTCTTTGAAGCCAACCTTATTATTGATTTAAATGGACACCCTCCATAGGGAGGATGAAATCAAAACATCGCGAGATGCCACCTAAATCTCACGGTGTTGTGCACATAGTAGAAACCGTAGATTATATTATCATATTACCTTTTCCCACTCATTATTTTAAAAGATGTGTTTTATCTTATGAAACATGTGTCATATGTTTCATAATTCTAGTAAATAAAAACAATTTTTAATTACTAGGATATATTGTATGTAAATAGAATCTCATCCTATTTACACTCGAATAAATTACTAGATTTTCTAAAAATCTAAATTTATTATGAATTGTCTAAGCTACCCAACATTAAACAATTTAAAATTAGATAACTCAGAATTAATGTGAATTTTACCAAGTCTTAAGTATTAAAATTAAATTCATATTATTCGGTTGATTAATAAATTAAAATTCTATAAAACCAACCCAATTAATTTAATCTCATTAAATTAATTCTAACACATATTAAATCATTTTTATAAACCACTTTACACACAATGAAATAATATGTAAGTGTATGCATGTCATGTTACAATAACTATAAGTGGGCACTTTCCTAGATGACATGTTATAATGCATGAACATGTTATTACAATCATCACATAAAAATAAAGCATGAAAATAAACAATGGATTTTTGACTGGGTCCTTTTGGATAATTAAAATTACAACCCAAAAAAATAAGATAAGAAAAATTATAGGGTACATAATTCCCTGCTCCAATTTTGCAGTCTTCATTAGGTGGTTTACTATGCAACAATCTACTAGGTTACCTTTGAAATTTGATAGGCCCAAGTTCTCAACTAGGCCAAATGACCCAATGGACTTCTTTTTCTTCATCACTCCACGTGTAGCCACCCCTTTTTTAAGTCTTTTGCATGTTAATGTGGATTAATTGCAATTTACTGTGCGCGTGAGATAGCCTTTCACGTGAATGTGCATTAATGTCTTTCCTTTTTTATTAATAGTGCTATACCTGGACTTCACGATGCACAAAGTACATTAAATGCTCATTAATGGAAGGCAGCTCTCATGGTGGAAACGTGTAGCAACAGGTGAAGGAAGATAAAAAAAGTACATATATCTGTATACATAGAAAAGAAATAACAATAATAAATTACAAAAAGCCTATACCACTTATGGGTTTACACAAATTTGATCTAATCATAATGAAAATAAAATTATCAATCCACAAGGACCATATAATTAACGACCAAAAATCCAATCATAAATAACCATTCATCACATGAACAAAAATTGCAAAGATATAAAGTGCCCACAAACATGCATCAAGAACATGATATTATCAAAATAAAATCATGTTAATTAAAATTATATATGCTATAACCTGCTCTAATACCATTAGTTGGAATAAAATACGAAACATAGAGGAATGAATGGATCATTGACGAACAAAAATTCTCTAAAAAAAAATTTATTTATCGGGAATAGCTATATAATTTTTATTAATAATAGAAAGCTTTAGAAATTTTACTAACCTTTTTGAAGACTATCAGAGTATCCTAATTTTTCTCTTTGACACCACGATCTTCCAAGCCAGGCCTCCACACCAATAGAAAGACGAGTGGGCGTCAAACTGCAAGAATAAATTAATCTCACACTTTTTTGAATCTGCTATGCACTTAACATATGAGATAGCTGACTTTTTTTTTTTTTTTTTAAGAGAAGAGCTCTCAGTTTTTCTCTCTGTGAAAGTAACGTAAATGAGAATGATCTGTAGCGATAACCGTTATCTCTACCTTTTTATATATGAGCAATTAGCTATTTTTTAATTAATTTTAAATTTAAAATAATCACCATATTAGATGTATAAGGAAGGAATATACTCTACATTCCTTATCCCTTTGTTATTCTAAAAACGAAACACCAAAAAAAAAATTCATTTAACCTTTTTTTATCGTTTAATATATATATTTATATAAGTTTAAACGTTGAAAAACTGTAAATGAAATTCGTTTACATTAACATATATATATATATTAATATATAAAAAAGCTTATATATAAATAAGATTTGGTTCAAAACCATATATATATATATCTAAATTAAAAAATAAATCATACTTATTTAAAATTATATTTTTAAACTAATCAATTAATCATTTAATTTTGTGTCCAAATAGGAAAAGACAAAAGATGGTCCCACCACACATGTGTTATCACAAAATTAAAATTATATTCAAATAATCTTATTATTCAAATATTATTAATTAATTAATTTAAAAACCATATTTAACTAATCTCATTAGTGAAATATAATCAATTAATAAATTAACTGATGCTCAGTTAAATTGTGACAACATTTATCACATTATATTATATGTCACAAAGAACATTTTTCTGTTTTACATTAATGATTCAAGTGTAAAATAATTAATTCATAATTCAATAATTCTAAACTAAATATGTGTAATTCATTCTTATGCATTAAATCCAATATTGTGTCACAAAGGTGGCATTGGGGACCTATGGACCTATAACCCAAGCTCCAATAAATTTGACAATTAATCAAACTCTTTAATTAATGTGCCAAATTTATTAGTTTCAGTGTTACTCCACTATAAACCTAAAACTAAACTCTTGAGATTATAGTGAAATTACGCAAAGAAAATTAACGAGTAGTCCATTGATATAATCATTACATATAAGTCAGTCCTCCATAAATAGTTCATAGTAAAAGCTAGGTTCAATTTCTGTTTACCTTTTGTATTATATCTTTATCCTTGAGTTTCAATAATTCTCTAATAAACAGTTAATTTATAATTTTATTATGAACGAGCGCTCTAATATTTAAACCTCGAATTATCACTTAAGAGAACTATTTTTCTAACTTCCATAAAGAAGGAATGGATTTCATATCTATATAATATTATTCCCAGTTATTTATTACATTATATTTCCAAGATGCTAAGTTATGATTTATATTTAGACAAATCTTACAAAGCAAGTCAAAAAAAACATAATGTCATAAATATGAGTATAATAAATACTCAGGATTAAAACTGTTAAATATATGATCATCATAGTGATAAATTTGAATACTCTATTTGTAACGTATGATTATTAAAGATTCATAATTTATCTAGTCATTTATAATCTCATTAGATAAAGTACTTCAAATCCAATGTATCTGCATTAATAGTCCAGATAATGACTATTTCATTTTAAATGAGATTGGACTGTACTTGTAATATTTAATTAAAGATCCCAAACTTTAATTAATTATTACAGAATTTTTAGATTTTTATCTATAAATTTTATCCCTAAACATATAACTCTTATATGCTAAATTTATAGTCACATAAATAATCATAGAATTTTCTTGATGTTTATTAATGTATTCATAATACATATAAGCAACCAAAATAATTATAAGTATCACTTTATTTATTTATTATCAATATGTACAATGTCACAGCTTTTAGGGCAACAAACCCAACACAAAGTGCATGATCGAGTCGCTGACTCCAATCATTTCAATTTGGATTAACCATCTTTTTAAGAATGGATTTCACTTCCTGATTTAACACTTCAGTTTGTACACTTGTTTGTGGATGGTATGCAGAGGAGACCTTGTGTGTAATGTTGCATTTTCTTAACAAAACTTTAACTCACCTATCGCAGAAATATGTACCTCTATCAATGATCATAGCTCTTGATGTTCCAAATGCTGCAAAGATGTTAAACTTTACAAAATCTACAACAACTTACAATCGTCAGTCTTGGTGGCTTTTGCTTCCACCAATTTTGACATATAATTAACTACAAGTATAACGTAGAGATTACCAAAAGAAAAGGGAAAATATCCTACGAAATCAATGCTCCAAACATCAAAGATTTCAATAACAAGGATGGGGGCTAGTTGCATTTGATTTCATACACCCAAATTACCTGCCCTTTGACAATGATGTAACGCCCTGAAATTAATTTAATGCTATTGTAATGTAAAATGATGAATTATTGTGTCATAATTAATGTTTCAATGTTAATTTGATCATTTGGTTAGATTTTGAATTTTAGGTTGTTTTGTTAATTTAATAAATTCTAATGATTCCTTATTATTTTAAATTGTTATTTTGAGTTTTTTTTAAAACACAACGGTTTGTAAAATGTTAAAAATATTCCGTTTTACAAAACTGTGGGCGGCACTTGATTTTCGTACAGTAAAACCGCCCACCATATCTCTCTATTTATTCTCTCTCCTCTTCCTCTCTCTTCATTCTCAGCTCTCACTCTCTCTTTCGTCCTCTCTCCTGTGTGAGGCTTTCTCTCTTTCTCTCTCGGTTTCTCTCTTTCTCTCTCAAATTTCTTTGAGATTTTGAAGTAAAATCCAAATCCAAGCTTTGGGTTAGCGAGTAGGAGGCTCGGGGATGAGATTTGGCAACCAAAAACATGGATTGAAGCTTCGATTCGAGGTTAGTTTTAAAATTTCTAAACTTTTTCTAAATTTTCAATTTTCATGTATTTTTGAAATCTAAGTTTGTTTGAGCTTAGAAAACCCTTGATTTGAGTTAAAGGAACTTAGAATACCTAGAATCTAAGCTTGGTTTGAAGGAAAATGGATTTGATTCAAGATTTTTCATTTTTCCTCATTTTCTCCCATTTTTAGATTTTTGGGATTTTTGTGTTTAAATCTTGTTTGAATGATTTCAAAAGTGTTCTATTATGTTTTTCCATCATCTATGATTGTTTTCCATGCCTAAGATTTGAGAAAAACAGGTGAAAATCAAGATTTGGATTTTGGGAGAACCAAAACCCATGGCTGGGATTTCTGGGTTTTTCCAGTTTGGTAGGCCGAACTATGTGTTCGGCTGGCCGGATTCAAAGGATCGATAGGCCGGACTCATCCCTTCGGTAGGCCAAACCTGAAAAATCTCTGGTTGATCGGACTTGATTTTTGGCAGGCCGAACTGCAACAGGTTGGTAGGACATGGGAAAATTTTGTGAGTTTTCACTCATTTTCACTGTTTTGAACCCCGATTGAAATTCCAACCTTGTAAAATGATTTTAAAGATGCAAATGGCACACTACGACATCATGAAATGGTTTAGTAACATAGAATGTCTCAAACTAGATATTGATCGACTTAGTGTGCATCTAGGATCGTTTGTGATTCCGCGGAGCTAACGTATAGCGGACCGGGGTTACGGTGTGGGACACCGGCATGAGTATCGAGGTAGGACTTCTACCCTCTCTTTGGTAGCCCAGTTTCAAAATGATTTGGCTTTGAAAAGGGTTTCTATAAAAATGTTTTCAACGATTGATTGAAAAATGAGACTTTATCGGTTATTTTTATAAACCGTGAATTTGAAGTGAACTTCATAATGAACTTCATAATGAATGTTAATGAGAATATCTGGTAAATGGACTTTGTATGATAATAGAAATGAACATAAGGGCATGATGCCATATCAGAGATTGGGTCGTGTAGCGATCGACCTTAGAGGCAGGTCCCGAAACCCAGTTAGGCCACTACGGTGGTGATATTCATGTGTTTTGCCTAGGAAAAGAAAATGATATTTCTGGTCGACCGAATAAATTGTCTTGGGTAAGAACGGTTTTATTAAATTTATTTATTCAAGGTTTCTTTTAAATAATTCCCTGAATAATGAGATTTTTCTTTAAATTAAATGATCTAATAAAATATAGTCCTACTGAGCTTTCGCTCAAATTTTGTTTGTTTGTTTTTCTTTTTTAAAAATTCCCCCCCCCTCTAGGTGGATTCCTATTTAGGTTCAGAGAGGATTCAACAGACAGAACTCAAGAGCAGTAGGAGGACTAGTAGATTATTTGTATTATTTGATCAAGGCATGTAATGTTTTTAACTTTCCTTGTGCTTGGACTGTAGTTGTATTATTATATTGTCAGTACTATGTGTGTGCACAAGCCGTGAGTCTGTGGGACCCATACTCACGGTTCTTTATTATTTTATTATTCGCTTAATGATTTCACCTGCTTAATGTTTATGACTTCTTTTATAAAATGTTGTTTTGAAACTTTCACATTTTATTATTTAATTTAACCCCAAAAATTCTTGATTTTAATTAAATTCTCCTTTTAATTAATTTAAATAATCTGCCACATCAGCTCCCGTACCCCGGGGCATGATAAAATGGTATCAGAGCTCGAGGTTATGAACCTTAGGAATTGTGCACACATAGGTATGACAATGAAATACCTCTGACAGTCTAAATTTTGTTTTCAGAAGTGAGAGGATGATTTCACCTGCTTAATGTTTATGAATTCTTTTATAAAATGTTGTTTTGAAACTTTCACATTTTTATTATTTAATTTAACCCCCTAAATTCTTGATTTTAATTAAATTCTCCTTTTAATTAATTTAAATAATCTGCCACATCAGCTCCCGTACCCCAGGGCATGATAAAATGGTATCAGAGCTCGAGGTTATGAACCTTAGGAATTGTGCACACATAGGTATGACAATGAAATACCTCTGACAGTCCAAATTTTGTTTTCAGAAGTGAGAGGATGGCACCTAGACGTCGTTCGACAGCTGACGCCGAGTTCAAAAATGATGAGGGTATGATGAGGTCTATGTTTGTGGCTTTTCGACAGATGGCAGCTAGGACAAGACCGTAGGATTCTAATGTTGGTTGTCAGCATATGTATGTTAAGAAATTTCGACGTGCGTCTATTTCGACTTTTGATGGTAATGGGGATCCGCAGTTCGCAAAATATTGGCTAGACTCAATCATGAAGCATTTGGATACCCTTGGTGTGCCTGATGAGTACTGTGTGAAATTTGCTGCATATAAGCTCAAGGGTGGTGCTAATACTTGGTGGAAACAAGCTAAGCATTTGGAACACGGTGGTGATATCGGTTGGGACAAATTCAAGGAGCTGTTCTATGATCGGTATTTTTCGCAGGGGTATAGAGATCAGAAGGTAGTTGAGTTCTACAGGTTGCCGCAGGGTGATTTGTTAGTTCAGGAATATGAGGCAAGATTTAATGAGTTAGCCAGATTTGCTCCATTAGCAGTAGCATTGAAACGTGAGAGGTGCATTAAGTTTCAGGAAGGGCTCAAGGCTCCTATTCGGCGACAGGTGGTTGCTGTACGACTTAGGAGTTTTGGAGAGCTTGTGTCGTCAACAATATCGGTGGAGAATAATTATGTACAGTATTGTGAGGATCGAACAAAGGCTTCAGGAGGATCGTAGAGGAGCGTTAGGAAGAGCACTAGTAGCCATCCAACTCCAGGAAAGAACAAACAGGGTGGCGTGAACAATGGTAGCAGCAGTTTGCCTGGTAGTGGGCGTAGCAATCCCTACAGCTTTCATTGTCATTTTTGTTAGCAGCCAGGACATATCAAGAGGAATTGCCCAATCAGGAGTGCCCATCTTAGATCTCAGACCAGAGAAGATGCCAGTTGTCAGTCTCAGCCTTAGACCCTACCTCAGCCTCAACAGTATCCACAGTTGCAGTATCCTCAGTTCTCTGCTTAGCAGTTTTTATATTCGGCATGAGGGCAGCAGCCGCAACATTTCCAACGCAGCGTTCATCAGTATCGAGCACCGAGTGTAGTTAGTGTGCAGTCATCTCCGTCTCAGCAGTATCGACAGAATATTCCAGGACCCAGCAATGTTGGCAAAGGAAAAGGAAAGGCACCAGTGCAGGTTCATGCAATGGCATCTAGAGGTTTAGATTCTCAGACCAGTAACATAGTTGTCGATGGTACGATCTTAGTTTCTCAATCTTTAGCTCACGTTTTATTCGATACAGGTGCCTCTTATTCTCTCATTTTGAGTTCTTTTGTATATGCCTTGGGATTAGATATAGAAGAGTTTAATGAACCCCTAGTCATAACTTCTCCCTTGGGATGGGTGTGTATGAATTGTGTATGTAAATCTTGTAATATAAAGATTGGGGATGATATTTTGAAAAGTGATTTGATTATACTCCCCATGAGCTCATATGATGTAATTCGAGGGATGGACTGGTTTTCCAGGTATAATGCAGTTGTAGACTGCCAACTTAGAAAAGTGACCCTAATGTCTGATAGAGGGTCGATGATCACTTACCAGGGTGGTGGTGATTGGTTGACGAGTGAGCATCTCATAAAGTTGTGTCTAGGAGGGCGAAGAAATCTGGTTTGTTGTGCTTTTCTTGCGAATCTAGAGTACGAGCCCTATGCTTTGAGAGGAGGTGTAGCGATTTTGGTGGTTGATGAGTTCGAGGATGTCTTCCCCGACGAGTTACCAAAATTACTACCACATCGAAAAATCGAGTTTGGTATTGAGTTGTTTTCGAGGATAGCACCAATTTCTATAGCACCTTATCGGATGGCGCCGACAGAAATGAAAGAATTGAGGAAACAACTTTAGGAGCTTGCTGATAAAGGGTATATTCAGAATAGCGCATCTCTATGGGGAGCACCAGTTTTGTTTGCTAAGAAACATGATGGGACTCTCAGGTTGTGTGTAGATTATATGCAGCTGAATTGTGTTACAGTGAAGAATAAGTATCCCTTTCCTAGGATCGATGAGTTGTTTGATTAGTTGGGAGGTTCGCGGTACTTCTCAAAGATTGATTTGTGATTAAGGTACCATCAACTTAGGATTAAGGAAGAGGATATTCCCAAGATAGCTTTTAGGACCCGGTATGGACATTTTGAGTTTTTGGTTATGTCGTTTGGGTTGATGAATGCTTGGGCAGCTTTCATGGATTTGATGAACAGGATATTTAGGCTGTATCTGGATCAATTCATGATCGTGTTCATCGATGATATTCTATTGTATTTTAAGACTTGGGAGGAGCATGAGCAGCATCTCCAGATCGTGCTTCAGACCTTGCGGGAGCACCAGTTGTATGCCAAGAGGGAAAAGTGTGAGTTTTGGTTGACTGAGGTCAAATTTTTGGGTCATGTCATCTCTAAGCATGGTATTTCTGTGGATCCTTCCAAGATTGAAGCCATAGTGGAATGGGAACGACCAAGAAATGTAGCAGAAAGTCGCAACTTCTTGGGTCTTGTTGGTTATTACAGGAAATTTGTAAAGGATTTTTCAAAGATTGCAGCTCCGTTGACGAGATTGATGAAGAAAATTGTCAAGTTTGAGTGGGGTGAAGAATGTGAGCTTGCTTTCAAGAATTGAAGAACCGGTTGACTTCAGCCCCAGTGTAGGTTATTCCTAGCAGTGACGAGCCGTATGAGTTTTACGCATATGTTTCAGGACACTGACTTGGGTGCATGTTGATGCAGCATGGACGCATGGTGGCTTACGTATCAAGACAGCTACGACCTCACGAGCGAAATTATCCTACTCATGACTTAGAGCTCGCGGCAGTGATTCACACGCTGAAGATTTGAAGGTGTTATTTGTATGGAGTGATATTTTAGGTCTTCTCCGATCATAAGAGCTTGAGGTATCTGTTCACTTAGAGGGATCTTAATTTGAGGCAGCGGAGATGGATGGAGTATATGGAGGATTATGATTTTGCGTTGCAGTATCATCCCGGGAAAGCTAATGTGATCGCAGATGCGCTTAGTAGGAAGTCTTTAGGGATTCTCGCTTGTTTAGCTTTTGAGGACTGGAACAGGGATGCAACAGTGAGCGAGTATGGGTTACGGTATCATGAAGACTATGATTGAGTTTTGGTATATCATGTGGAGGCGACCCTAGCTCTTATTTAGATGGTGAAGCAAAATCAGTGGCAAGATCAGCATTTACAGGGGATTTGGATGCAACTTCAGAATGGAGAGCGGTTTAAAGAATGGAGAGTGCATGCAGATGGATCGTTATATTTCTAGGAGCGTCTTGCAGTTCCAGCTATTGCCGAGGTGACGAAAGTCATTTTGGACGAAGCTTATAGGTCTTAGTTAGCTATTCATTCAGGGAGCACAAAGATGTATTGTGATTTGAAGAGGCAATATTGGTGGAGAGGCATGAAGAAAGATGTTTGAGAGTACGTGGCCAAGTGTACGACGTGTCTTCAGGTGAAAGTTGAGCATTAGAAGCCTACAGGGTAGCTTCAGCAGCTTCCTATTCCAGGGTGGAAATGGGAGCATGTGACGATGGATTTTCTCACAGGTTTGCTAAGGACAGAGTAGCGGCACGATGCAGTTTAGGTCGTGGTCGACAGGTTGACGAAATCGACGCATTTCATTCCATCCAGGTCGACATGTTCGAGGAGGATTCTCGGGGATTTGTATCTGCAGAACATAGTAAGGTTGCATGGAATTCCTTTGTCCATCACTTCTGATCAAGACACTAGGTTTAATGCTAAGTACTGGAGGAGTTTTCAGGAGGCTTTAGGTACGAATTTAAACTTCAGTACGACGTTTCATCCTCAGACTGATGGGTAGTTTGAGCGGGTTATTCAGATTCTCGAGGATATGTTGCGTGCCTGTATGTTAGACTTTGACGAGAATTGGAAAAAATATTTGCATCTGGCGGAGTTTGCATACAACAACAGCTATCAGGCGAGTATTGGTATGGCACCATTTGAGGCGTTGTATGGGCGACCGTGTCGATCACTGGTGTGTTGGGTATAGCCAGAAGACAGGGTTATTCTTGGGTCGGATGAGATCCATGATAGCAATGAGAAAGTCGCTGTGATTCAAGATCGATTGAGGGCAGCTCAGAGTCGACAGAAGAGTTATGCGGATAGAAGACGTAGACCCTTAGAGTTTGCGGTAGGAGATTTCGTTCTCTTGAAGGTATCACCTCGTAAAGGAACTATGCGGTTCAGAGTGAGTGGAAAGCTTGCACCGAGGTATATTGGACCATTCAAGATCACTCAGCGTATTGGTGTGGTTGCTTATCGGCTTGACCTTCCGCCCAAACTCTCTCATGTTCACGATGTGTTTCATGTGTCGATGCTTAGGAAGTGTCCACCTGAGCAGGGTAAGATCGTTTCATTTCGCGATGTGCAGGTTTAGGAAGATACGACGTACGAGGAGGTGCCGATTCAGATCATCGATCGGAAAGTGATCAGTTTGCGTCGTCGTGAGATACCATTGGTAAAGGTCGTGTGGCAGCATCACGGGGTTGATGAAGCCACTTGGGAACTAGAGTCGAGTATGCGGGAGTTGTATCCACATTTGTTTTGTTTCTAAATTGAGTTGTAAATTTTGAGGGTGAAATTTCTTTTAGGGGTGGAGAGTTGTAACATCCAAAATTAATTTAATGTTATTGTAATATAAAATGATGAATTAGTGTGCAATAATTAATGTTTCAATGTTAATTTGATCATTTGGTTAGATTTTGAATTTTAGGTTGTTTTGTTAATTTAATAAATTCTAATGATTCCTTATTATTTTAAAATGTTATTTCGAGTTTTTTTAAAACACAACAGTTTGTAAAATGTTAAAAATATTCCGTTTTACAAAACTGTTGGCGGCACTTGGTTTTCTACAGTAAAACCGCCCACCATATCTCTCTATTTATTCTCTCTCCTCTTCCTTTCTCTTCACTCTCTCTTTCGTCCTCTCTCTTGTGTGAGGCTTTCTCTCTTTCTCTCTCGGTTTCTCTCTTTCTCTCTCAAATTTCTTTGAGATTTTGAAGTAAAATCCAAATCCAAGCTTTGGGTTAGCGAGTAGGAGGCTCGGGGATGAGATTTGGCGACCAAAAACATGGATTAAAGCTTGAATTCGAGGTTAGTTTTAAAATTTCTAAACTTTTTCTAAATTTCAATTTTCGTGCATTTTTGAAATCTAAGTTTGTTTGAGCTTAGAAAACCCTTGATTTGAGTTAAAGGAACTTAGAACACCTAGAATCTATGCTTTGTTTGAAGAAAAATGGATTTGATTCAAGATTTTTCATTTTTCCTCATTTTCTCCTATTTTTAGATTTTTGGGATTTTTGTATTTAAATCTTGTTTAAATGAGTTCAAAAGTGTTCTATTATGTTTTTCTATCATCTATGAATGTTTTCTATGCCTGAGATTTGAGAAAAACAGGTTAAAAATCAAGATTTGGATTTTGGGAGAACCAAAACCTGTGTCTGGGATTTATGGGTTTTTTCCAGTTCGGCAGGCTGAACTACGTGTTCGGCAGGCCGGATTCAAAGGATCGATAGGCCAGACTCATCCGTTCGGTAGGCCAAACCTAAAAAATGTCTGGCCGATCGGACTTGATTTTCGGCACGCCGAACTACACAGTTCGGCCGACCGAAGCAGGGCGTCCGACAGGCTGGTAGGGCATAGGAAAATTTTATGATTTTTCACTCGTTTTCACTGTTTTGAACCCCGATTGAAATTCCAACCTTGTAAAATGATTTTAAAGATACAAATGGCACACTAGGACATCATGAAATGGTTTAGTAACATAGAATGTCTCAAACTAGATATTGATCAACTTAGTGTGTATCTAGGATCATTCATGGTTCCGCGGAGTTAACGTATAGCCGACTGGGGTTACGGTGTGGGGCACCGACATGAGTATCGAGGTAGGCCTTCTACCCTCTCTTTGGTAGCCCAGTTTCAAAATGATTTGGCTTTGAAAAGGGTTTCTATAAAAATGTTTTCAACGATTGATTGAAAAATGAGACTTTATTAGTTATTTTTATAAATCGTGAATTTGAAGTGAACTTCATAATGACTTCATAATGAATGTTAATGAGAATATCTGGTAAATGGACTTTGTATGATAATAGAATGAACATAAAGGCATGATGTCATATCAGAGATCGGGTCGTGTAGCGATCGACCTTGGGGGTAGGTCCCAAAACCCAACTAGGCCACTATGGTGGTGATATTCATGTGGTTTGTCTAGGAAAAGAAAATGATATTTCTGGTCGATCAAATAAACTATTTTGGGTAAGAATGGTTTTATTAAATTTATTTATTCAAGGTTTCTTTTAAATAATTCCCTAAATAATGAGATTTTTCTTTAAATTAAATGATTTAATAAAATATAGTCCTACTAAGCTTTTCACTCACATTTTGTTTGTTTGTTTGTTTTTTTTTTTTAAATTCCCCCCCCCCCCCCCTTAGGTGGATTCCCATTTAGGTTCAGAGAGGATTCAACGGACAGAACTCAGGAGCAATAGGAGGACTAGTAGATTATGTGTATTATTTGATCAAGGCCTGTAATGTTTTTAACTTTCCTTGTGCTTGGACTGTAATTGTATTGTTATATTGTCAGTACCATGTGTGTGCACAAGTTGTGGGTCAGTGGGACCCATACTCGCGGTTCTTTATTATTTTATTATTCGCTTAATGATTTCACCTGCTTAATGTTTATGAATTCTTTTATAAAATGTTGTTTTGAAACTTTCACATTTTTATTATTTAATTTAACCCCTAAATTCTTGATTTTAATTAAATTCTTCTTTTAATTAATTTAAATAATCCGCCACGTCACCTTCCGTACCCCGGGGCGTGACGAATGATCACATGACTTATAGAAGATGTATGAGTCCTTGAACAATGATAGGCAAAAGAAACAACAATCAAGGACTTTATGCGCCATGCCCTTTAGTTCAAAGTGTCCTCCACAAGCATAAGAGTGACAAAAGGTGAGTATAGAGTGAAATTTGGTTTCTGGGACTTACCTTCTTATCACCTGGTTAGAATAATGTTTCCATAAATACAGGTCATCCCAAACGTAGTACTTGGCATCACTTTTGAGCTTTTCTATTCTAGCTTGGGTTAAATCATCTGACATTCTCCTAGTAACTAAAGAGTTGACAATGTCTGCATACCAAAGGGTTGTCACACTTATAAAAAGCAGTTGCTCATATGAGAAGTTATCTTATAAAGGTAAAGCCTTCTCCTCATGAACAAGGTAGCTAAGATGATCTACCACCAAGTTCACGGTTCCCTTCTTATCTTTGATCTCCAAATCAAATTCTTACAAGATAAGAATCCATCTTATGAGCGTCAATTTACATCCTTCTTTGTGAGCAAGTACCTGAGTTTTGCATGATTAAAGTAAATAGTTACTTTTGTTCCTATTAAATAAGATCATAATTTTTCCAAAACAAAAATAACTGCCAATAATTCTTTTTCAGTCATAGAGTAGTTGAGTTGTGCATCATTTAGTGTTTGAAAAGTGTAGTAAATTGCATGAGGAAGTCGTCCAACCTGCTATGCCAAAACAACTCCTATTGCATAGTTGCTAGCATCACACATGATTTCAAAATAGAGATCCCAATTTGACAGTATGATCTTAAGTGTTGAAGTGAGGAGCTTCTTTAACTGTTTAACTGCCTCCTTGCACTTGTCATCAAAGTTGAATGCAACATCCTTTTGAAACAATTTGCATAAGAAAATGTTATCTTCGAGAAATCCTTCATAAACATGCAATAGAAACGTACATGCCCAAGAAAAGAACGAATCTCCCACACACTTGTGGGAGGTGGTAAAGAACACATAAGATCTACTTTAGACTTATCAACCTCAATACTCCTGGAAAAAACAATATGCCCTAGAACTATCCCTTGGCTTACCATAAAGTGACACTTTTCCCAATTTAATAAAGGTTAGATACCATGCATCTTTTTAGCACTAATGTAAGGTTATATAAGCACTTATCAAATGAATCACCATGGACACTAAGATCATCCATAAAGACGTCTGTGATGTTCTCCATATAATTAGAAAAGATACTTATCATACACCTTTGAAGCATGGCTAAAGCATTGCATAGATTGAACAACATACATTGGTAAGCAAATGTCCAAATGGGAGAGTGAACGTTGTCTTCTCTTGGTCCTTCGGTGCGATGATAATTTCACTATAACCAAGTATCCATCAAGAAAACAGTAATGAGAGTGACCAACTAACCTTTCAAGCATTAATTGATGAATGGCAACAGAAAGTGGTCCTTGCGAGTAGTTGAATTAAGCTTCCTGTAGTCAATTTAAACGTGCCACCTGGTTTGAACTTGAGTAGGGATAAGCTCATTATCTTTATTTTTTATCATGGTGATCGCAAATTTCTTTGGTACCATTTGAACCGGGCGCACCCACTTGCTATCTGAAATGGGATTAGATCACCCCCAACATCTAGGAGCTTCAATATCTCTTTCTTCATAACTTTCATCATAGAAGGGTTCAACCTACGTTGAGCCTTCCTCATTGGCTTCGATCTGTCTTCAAGTAGGATTCGATACATGCACATAGGTGGACTTATGCCTTTAATGTCGATAATAGTCCACCCAATCTCATCTTATAGTCTCTAAGAACCTAGATAAGGTTTACCTCTTGTGTTGGTGTGAGATTATTAGTGAGGATAACTAGCAATATTTCTTTTTCTCCTAAGTATACATATTTCAAGTGATCTGGGAGTTCATTTCTAGTGTTGAAGCCTATTTGATAGAAAGTAGAAGTTTCTCATTAGTTAATGGTAATTCAATATAAGAAACATCATATCAATGTTTGACAACCGAGATTCCAAACTTCTGACAATCTTTTCCACTTCTTTGCTCAATGGCAAGTCTTGTTTTTTGTCCTTTAGGTCACTCATCTTGAAGTTATTAGTGATAGCAACTTCCAATCCATCTTTACTAGTCAACTTAAATATTTTCTATGCAAGAGTGTTAACTAAGTCAACTATAAAAACCAAATGCAAATCACTAGGATACCTCATTGCTTCAAAGATGTTGAAACAAATTATTTCATCATCAAACTCCATGGTTAAGGTCTCATCATGTACATCTATCTTGGCCTGAGTAGTTTTTAAGAATGGTCTTCCCAATAATATGGGTGTCAGTTTAGGGGATGATTCATCGTCCATCTCTAGAACATAGAAATCTGCTAAGAAGACCAATTTTTTTACCTCACCATTCATCACCCATCTCTAGAACATAGAAATCTACTGGGAAGACCAATTTGTTTACCTCATAAAAACATCTTCTGCAACTCCTCTAGAATAGGTATTAGAGTGATCAATGAGTTATATAATAACATCGATTTTCTCTAGTGGGCCAAGATTCAAAGAAGCATAAATAGTATTTGGCATAACATTTATGGATGCTCCTAAATTTGACATTGCTTTCTCAAATCTAGTGTTTTTGCTAGTGCATGGAATGGTAAAGGTGTCTAGGTCATTTGATTTCGGTGGGATCTTCTTTTATGGCACCATTGATATATTTTTAGCCACACTTGCTCTTTCATTTCCTTTGAGCTTACATTTTGTGGTGCACACTTCTTTGAGAATTTTGCAAACTAGGGCTCTAGTTTGATAACATCGAATAGGGGTATGTTTACCTCTGCCTTGCAGAATATCTCTAGGATTTCCTTCTCTTGTTCCTCCTTCTTAGATTTTGCAAACTTGTTAGGAAAAAGGGGAGGAGTGACATGAGAAGGAATGAGAATTTTGGTACTTATCTCAGGGGATGATGTGTTTTGAACATGAGGACCAACATCTCTTTATCGTAAAGTTACTTTTTTGTAGTTGTCTTGATCCTCGAGTGACGTCTTTGGTGGGTTTGAAGGTCCTTTGGTTTGTTTTCCACTCCTCAACATCATCACACAAGCATTTTCCCTTGGATTTACAACCGTTTGGGACGACAAATTCCCTTAATTCTATATGCTTCCAATCAGCTCACAGCACTAGCTAATTGTCTAACTTAAGTCTCCAAATTCTGAATGCTTGCTCTAGTGTCTTGTTCAAACTACACAATGTTGGTTTCAAGGGTTTTAACAAGATCTTCTAAGGATGGACCTAAATTTTATGTAGTCGATTATTGTGGTTAAACTTGATATGGTTGTTGTGGCCTTGATTGGTTGAAGCCCTGTGATAAGTTCATCATGGGGTTTGACATTGCTTGTTGTTGTGTTCTCCTATTGCTAAAATTTAAATGATCCTTCCATCCTTCATTGCTTGCTCTATGTTGCCATCTTGTAGAGTTGGACACATATTGGTAGGATGGCCCGCAATAGAACATGTCTTACATACCTTTACTTATTAAAATTTCCTAAAGCCATTTATTGAACGAGAGAGGTAAGTTGTGTAAGTTGTTGTTCATTGGTAGAAGACCTACTGACCTCGTTTACTTCCTTTGGTGGTGGTAGTTTATGTTGGTGGCTAAACTATTAGGAGTTTGCCACCATGTTTGAAATTAGAGCTCTCATGACTTCTGGAGTTTTATCACCTAGTGTTCCTCTACTTGTGGCATCAATCATGCTTCTGTCTAGCAGTGGGAGTCCATTATAGAAGTATTAGATAAGGAGTTGCTCATTGATTTGATGATGAGGGCAACTTACACAAGGCTTCTTAAATCATTCCCAATACTCATAGAGGGACTCTCTACTATATTGTCAGATGCCAAATATCTCTTTTCAGATGGTTGTAGCTTTAGGTGCAAGGAAATACTTCTCTAGAAAGATTTTATCCATCTCATTCCATGTTATGATGCTCTTTAGAAATACTAGTTGGTCTCATGGTTGAGCATACCATATGAAATTCTTTGAGATGCTTGTGTGGTTCTTCTCTTGCAAAATGATGGAATGTTGGCAAGAGGTGAATCAATCCCAACTTAAGTTCAAAAGTAGCCTCTAGGATGGGATATTAAAGCAAAGTGGTTCTTGGTTTAGGATCAATATAGCCAACTCTTTGAGTGTGTGGCTGTATACCACCATCTCTTCTTGTTCTTGTTGGTCTGAGTGTTTTGACGAATCACTAGATGATGGTAGATTGGTGTGTACTACTCGATTGAACTCGTGTGGAGGGTAAATGATGTGCGTAAGGATGACGATGAAGGTGAAAGAGTTGAAAGTAGTTGCATGATGTTTGATGTTTCCCCTATCACAGTTTCGCTAAGGAGTGTCAACTACAAATCTTCCTCAATGCATTACATGCCACATCAAGACAACGGGTGGAAAGTGGTAATGGAACCATAACTTTCTACCAACAATTTGTGGATGAAGCCTCTAATATGTTGGAAGATATCGCTAAATATGACCGATGGAAATGTAATTGTTTGTGGATTAATCAAGGTTGGGAGTGTTAGACATGTAGGCCCTAAAGAGTAAAAATGTAACACATTTTTGGAGACATTTTTTATCAATAAATAATTTATTCATTTATATATACCAAATCTTGTCCTCTTTACGTTCATATTGTTGAATGTATGTTAAGCAAACAGTAGTCTGAGACTGTCGGTCTAAACCTTTAAGAATTGGGCATATGATGGACTGATTATGCGGAAGACACGATTCTTAAGGTGACAGTCTAAAACATATGATCCGTAATCGAGGGAATAAAGTTGGGTGCTTCATTCATGCAAAGATTGTTATGTTGTCTATATGCCTATTGGGAGATGGTTTGTCTTGACCATCGGAGTTGGACTCTGGGAATAGAAACATTGGCACATTGTCATAGGTGATGATGTGTTGGATCGGGACACAAAGTGAATTGATTTGGATCAATAATTTTGTCTTGGAAAATCGATTCACTTTAGACAATCATTTGTGTTGTATCTTAATCCTGAGATGAATAGTGGGCCTGTTGTCTTGACTTGTGTCTTTTGATGTACCAAAGGGTGACACCCACATCACTATAGTGGTATGCATGCCGGTACGTTGGGGGCATGACTCTTGATGGCATAGACTTGTTATTCATAGATATGGAATCCATAACTCCTCTTTAGGAGTAATGATATACTCTTATATGCGTTATCCTATAATTGAAAAACTGGAGCGCTCAACCATTTGGATACATAGGTGTAACCGAATGGTATACTATCTTTGGATGGCAAGTTTTCTAATGGTAAGATAATGGAACATAAGATAAAAATAATTGGGAAGGTAAGACAGAACTTATCCTTAAGCTGATTAGGGATTATCATATGGGGATACGATACACTTTGATATGCGGGCTTTGTAATTCTATAAAGCTTGAGAGTGCAGCTCCAAGCTTTTAGTGGAGTAGCGTTGGGGTTGATAATTGTGAAATGTATATTTGGGATATTGGGTTTCATAATTATCTTGAGCTTGAACTTTATAGGTCCATTTTGGTCCCCTTTGCTAGCTCACAAAATCCTGTAACGATACGGCGTGCTTGTTCAATAATTGGTTACTTATGTCAGATTTATCGGATTGGTTTAAAATTTGAAAGAATAAAACAATTCATGTCTGTTTATTCGTTTAATTAATTTTTGTAATAAAATTAATTTAAGATAAACTTGTTGAATTATTGGGATCGGATAATTCTTGTTTGTTTATCGGTTGATTTAATTTAAAAAATTAGATCAAGATAAACTTGTAGAATTATTGTGAATTGATTTATTTTCTTAGAGATTATCTTGATAAAGTTTGTTTTGATTAGATAACTTCTCTATTGGGTTATTTGAATCAAAACTGATACTTTATCCTATAAAAACTCAGGTGAAAAATAAAAGATTTACGGAGATATTTACGTAGCAGTTAGGCCTGCCGATGGGGCCTGTTCGGCCTGCCGATGGGGCCTGTTCTGCCTGTCGATCGGCGAGAGATAAGATTACACATTTTCATACGGATCTTATCAGATATTGATCCGAACTTGATTCTGTTTTGAGTTTTTGAGACCTAATCTAATAAGGACTGACCCCAGGACCAATCACTATATAAAGGGAGTAAGTTTCATGAGTTACTCAGATCAGTTGAGAGATTAAGAGTGATACTCTATTGGTGAGCATCTGAAAAAACTCCCTGAGAGCTTTTGTTTACAAATCACGAACACTTGCTTTGGGTTCTCTCGATTGGTTGGAAGGAGAGTCACCAGTGGAAGAGCTGTACGTGTGAGCCCACACTCACTCTGATCGTGGATAGAGAATAGCAAAGAAGACCAGTTGGTTGAGGCTCTTCTAGAACGTTACTTCTCTTCACAGATTGCAGAGGTTTCTTTAGAACACAAAGGCTAGTAAGATCTGTTTAATTTATACATATAGCATGTCAAATTTATGTTTTGAAAAAATACTCTGATGTTAAAATTTTTAAAATTCCTGCTGCACACCTTACAGTATTTTTTTTTCCAACAACTGGTATTAGAGCTAAGGTTTTTACATAAATTTACGAGTTTATGATCATGTTATATGTATAAATTTTGTGATCTTAATCTCTTCAATGCTTGAATTTAATTTCAAAGAGAGTTGGCACTCTAGGTTTCTATATAATTATATGTTGTCATGGATTATGTGGTGAATGATTCATTAATTAATTATGGTTGATTAAATTATTATTTAATTATTTATTAATTAATTTATGCCGGTTATGGTTCCTTAGAAGTTAGAATGTGTATCTAGGTTTTTCATTAGATGGCAGACTATCATCTCCGTCTAGGAATTGTTATTTAATTTTAAATTTGTAAGAATTTTGTAATTAAATAATTATTCAGAAAAGACGGATCTAGAAGACAGATCTAGAAGATGGATGATGACGCACCTAGGTATTTTTTGAGTCTCTAATTTTATATTTTTGAATTGTTGAAAATAAAATTGATGAATTGCATTAAAATTGTATTTTTTGGAATGGGAGATTTATGCTCGGTTGGCATGCCAAACCCTCTAGTTTGGTAGGCCGATGGTCACAAATCGATAGGCCAGACGTGTGGTTCGGTAGGCCATCAGTGAGGCAGAAATCAGGTGGCTCTGTCGGCAGGCTAAACTTTTAGTTCGGCAGGCCAAACTTTCATGGGTCGGCAGGCCGATCTTTTTGATCTCCAGGCTGATGAATTATGACCGGCAGACCGATCACCCATATCGGCCTGCCGACCAAGAGCTTGAAAATTTTCAAAAAAGGTGCATTTTTTATAGTGTAGTTTTTAATTTTATTTTTGAGACGATTCTGAGAAACATTAAATTTGGATATGACCGGAAGTATGAAGTATTTGATTCATACAGGATTGAAGACTTGAAGATAGGAATTACATGAAAAAGGATACAACTTGAGGATTCAAGGATGAAAATTGATATATGTCTCGATTATTCTCTTGTAATCTTAGTTTTCTATTTTCTAGGGTGGAACCATAATATTACTGTAATTATTATTTTGCTTGTCACTTTGCTTGTCTACATTATAATATGATTTGCCATGTATATTGATAACATGTCATATAGAATAGGAAGTGTCGCTCATATTAAAATTATTCATGCATAATTTTAAAATAAAACCTTGATTTCAAAAGATTGAGTGGGAGAAGGTTGTCAAAGAGAGAACCTAAGGCCTCCATCGTAGGTCCATAGGAAGAACATGGTGGTCCCGACCCCTAGGAAGGGATTTCTATCATGTACTAGATTGGATATCTAAAAGGATAAAGTGTTTTAGCATGATTTATGGTTGCACACCCCTAGGTGGTGATTATAAAACATGGATAAAATATTGAAACGATGGTTATACACTCACGTTAATTTTATTATTAACCTCCCCTAGGAGCTCTGTTAATAAAATTAATGGCCAAAGAAACGATTATTAATATATGCTGGATCATACGGGTCCTAGATGGCATATATTAATTAGGAGGGGATCCGTGTTCCTGATTGAATTTGGCATGACTCCCCTAGGAGCTTGTTAAATTCTGAGTTGGGAATTATCGTTGTAAGGTTGTGATATTTTCAAGGTTTTTGACACATAAACACATTTGTATGATTTTACATGATTGTGTTATCTTACTAAATTGTTATGATATGTTTGCTTATGTTTGGTATATGATTCTTTATTGTAGATTAAAAATGTCTAAAAATGCTTTATCATCAATACTTGACAAAAACCTGTTAACTGGTGAGAATTATAATGATTGGAAACGGAACCTGGATATCGTCTTGTCCTTTGAGAAACTAAAATATGTTCTGACAACCCCTTGTCCTCCCGAGCCTACGAGAGACTCATCTAATGAGCAATTCCAAGCGTATGACCACTGGAAAGATGCTAATGATCAGGCTCGCTACTATGTTATGGCCAGCATGAATAATGTGCTGCAGGCTCAACATCAGGATTATGAGACTGCAAAGCAGATCTTAGATAATCTTGAGGATATGTTTGGAGGCCAGGCCATAACAAAGCGGCAAGGGGTGCTTCCAAAACTTCTTAACTGTAGACAGAGGCCGAGGACATCTATAAAACAGCATATGATGTTGGTCATGGGTTACCTCGCTGAGGCTCAAACCAATGGAGCCGACATCGATGCTGAAACTCAGATGACTATGGTCTTTGAGACTCTGTCTAAGGAATTTATTCCGTTTAGAGCTACACTTAATTTAACCAATAGATGGGATATGACCTTGACAGAACTGATGAAACGGTTGTAGGAGTTTGAACTACTGATCAGGGAGTCTCCTACGGGTGGTGAGGCCAACATGGTAGCAGCTTCTGGTTCCAATTCTAACTCTGGGAATGGAAAGAAGCAACGGGCCAAGAATGGGAAGTCTTCTGTTCCTGCTCACACCAAGAGCAAGAAGAAGAAGAAGAATAACCCAAAGAAGCTTAAGTGCTTCTTCTGTGGAAAGGTCGGGCATATTAAGAAGCTTTGCAAGGACTTCCTTTCCAAAGGAGGTAGGTGTGATCTTCTGTATTTAGAAACTTATTTGGTTGAGGAATCCAGTGACATTTGGGTCATAAATTTCGGTGCAACTAATCATGTTTGTGTTTCTCTACAGGGGTTCAAAGAAACAAGAAGTCTGATACATGAAGACTTCATGCTTCAGATGGGTGATGGATCCTTGGTCTCAGTGGAAGCAATGGGAAACGTCCATCTTTACTTTGATAACTATAGGAATTTATATTTGCAAGATTGTTTTTATGTTCCTAAATTTAAAAGGAATTTAATTTTTGTATCTTGTTTATTTAAAGACACCTACATGGTATCTTTTAATGAAAAAGTGGTGATTCGTAAAAACAAATCTTTTATCTGTTCTAAATGGATGCAAAATAATCTATATTTTATAAGCCTAAGATGGACTTATTGCTTAATGCTGAGATGAATAATAATAACTCTAAAAGATTTAAAACTTCTCACTCTAATAAGACTTATCTTTGGCATTTGCGCCATGGTCACAGTAACCTAAATAGGATTCAAAGGTTGGTAAGGGATGGACCTTTAAGTCACTTAAAGGTGGAATCTATACCTCAATGTGAATCTTGTTTGGAGGGTAAAATGACCAAAAGACCATACGGGTCTAAAGACAATAGGGCCGAACGGGTTCTAGAACTTGTGCATAGTGATATTTGTGGACCGATGAACATCCGGGCACGAGGAGGGTATGAGTACTTCATCACTTTTATTGATGATTACTCAAGATATACGTATGTGTGCCTGATGCACCACAAAAGCAAAACTTTTGACAAGTTCAGGGAGTTTCGGGCTGAAGTAGAAAAGCAATTGGGGAGAATACCTTTCTGATGAGTTCCTGGGACACTTATTAGATAATGGGATTTTATCCCATTTGACTGCGCCAGGCACTTCGCAGCAGAATGGCGTAGCAGAGAGAAGAAATAGAACTTTGTTGGACATGGTCAGGTCCATGATGAGTTATTCATCATTACCTTTATCCTTTTGGGATATGCACTACAAACTGCATGTTATCTTTTGAACAATGTGCCTTTAAAATCGGTCCCTAAAACTCCTCACGAGTTGTGGACAAGAAGAAAGACATCCTTAAACCATATTTGTATATAGGGATGTCCGGCTCATGTCCTGTCTAAGGATCCGAATAAGTTGGAGGCACGTTCAAAAGTTTGCGTGTTTGTAGGATATCTAAAAGGGACTAAAGAGGGTTTTTTTTATAACCCAAAGGAAAATAAAGTCGCGGTTTTTGCTAATGCAACTTTCTTTGAGGAGAGTTACATGGACCACTTTAAACCTTGAAGCAAAGTGGTGCTTGAGGAGTTAAGGAGTGATCAGATCACTCTGAAGGTTACGAATGAAACCGTTCCGATCAGTATAGAAAAACCAAACAAACTTGAACAACAATCTTAGGGGCTTCGGTGTAGTGGGAGGATCGAGCGTCAACCTAAAAGGTATATGTTAAATGGGGAGGTCTTCTTGGCTGAACCAGATGAACATGACAGGGATCCTCATACTTACGCAGAAGCTATGGAGGATGTTGATTCAAAACTCTGGACAGAGGCCATGAACGTAGAGATGAAGTCTATGGAGACTAATTAGGTCTAGGAGCTTGTGGATCTTCCCGAAGGGGTAAAACCCATAGGGTGTAAGTGGATCTACAAGAGGAAAAGACGAGTGCATGGAAAGGTCGAAACCTTTAAGGCTAGACTGGTAGCTAAAGGTTATACGCAAAAGGAAGGAATCGATTATGAGGAAACCTTTTTGCCTGTAGCCATGCTTAAGTCCATCCGGATTCTCTTATCCATAGCTGCCGCTCTCAACTACGAGATTTGGCAGATGGATGTCAAGACGGCTTTTCTAAATGGCTATCTTGATGAGTCCATTTATATGGAACAGCTAGACGGGTTCAAGGTCACGGGTCAAGAGGGTAAGGTTTGTAAGCTGTTAAAGTCAATTTATGGACTTAAGCAGGCTTCTCGTTCTTGGAACATAAGATTTGATCAGGTGATCAAGACTTATGGGTTCTCACAAAATGTGGATGAGCCATGTGTTTACAAACACATAAAGGATAGGAAGGTGGTTTTTCTACTGCTCTATGTAGATGACATTCTGCTAATTGGCAATGACATTGGGGCGTTGTCATCGGTCAAATTATAGTTGACCAAGCAGTTTGACATGAAGGACTTGGGTGAGGCTAATTTTGTTCTCGGTATCCAGATCTTTTGGGATAGGAAGAACAAAATGATAGCTTTGTCACAGGCTGGCTACATAGATAAAATTCTTAGGAGGTTTGCAATGCAGGATTCTAAGAAAGGTGGGCAACCATCTAGGTCTAGAATTACTCTTTCTAAGAAAGACTCTCCAAAGTCTTATGAAGAAAGAGAATACATGAAGAAGGTGCCTTATGCTTCAGTAGTGGGTAGTCTCATGTATGCCATGCTTTGCACACGACCGGATATTAGCTATGCGGTCGGGATTGTAAGTCGATTTTAGGCGGATCCAGGACCGAACCACTGGGTTGCGGTGAAGCATATTTTCAAGTACCTATGAAGGACTCGAGGGTATATGCTTGTATATTCGGGTGAGGACCTGACTCCTCTAGGATATACTGACATAGATTTTCAATCCTATCTGGATTCTAGGAAATCGACTTCGGGTTTTGTGTTTACTCTGGGCGGCGGTGCCATTAGTTGGAGAAGTGCAAAGCAAGATTACACTTCGGATTCAATGATGGAGGCTGAGTATGTGGTAGCTAGTGATGCTTCGAAAGAAGTAGTGTGGCTTCGTAAGTTCCTTGGGGATCTTGAGGTTGTTCCTGGCATGGATAAGACGGTATCACTGTACTGTGATAATAGTGCGGCGGTACTAATGCTAAGGAACCAAGATTTCACAAGAAGAGTAAGCATATTGATCGAAAGTATTATGTGATAAAGGACTTCGTCATAGGATAATTTAGCTGATCCATTTATGAAGACACTTACTGGGATGTGAAAGCTATGGGGATGCGAGATTTGTTATATTTACTCACTTAGTGCAGGTGGGAGATTGTTAAACATGTATGCCCTAAGGAGTAAAAATGTAATACGTTTTTGAAGATATTTTTTATCAATAAAGAATTTATTCATTTATATATACCAAATTTTGTCCTCTTTACATTCATATTTGTTGAATGTATGTTAAGCAAACAGTAGTCTGAGACTATCGATCTAAACCTTTAAGAATTGGGCATATGATGGACTGATTATGCGAAAGACACGATTCTTAAGGTGACGATTTAAAGCAGATGATCTGCAATTAAGGGAATAAAGTTGGGCACTTTATTCATGCAAAGATTGTTATGTTGTCTATATCCCTATTGGGAGATGGTTTGTCTTGACCATCGGAGTTAGACTCCGAGAATAAAAACATTGGCATGTTGTCATAGATGACGATGTGTTGGATCGAGACACAAAGTGAATTGATTTGGATTAATAATTCTGTCTTAGCAAATCAATTCACTTTAGACAATCATTTGTGTTGGGGTTGATAATTGGAAGATAAGACAGAACTTTTCCTTAAGTCGATTATGGATAATCCTATGGGAATACGATATATTATGACATATCATGGAGACTTAGCTATACGAGCTTCATAATTCTATGTAGTTCGAGAGTGAGCTCCAAGCTTTTAGTGGAGTAGCGTTGGGGTTGATAATTGTGAAATGTATATCGGGGATATTGGGTTTCATAATTATCATGAGCTTGAACTTCATAGGTCTATTTTGGTCCCCTTTGCTAGCTCAGAAAATCCTGTAACAATACGGCGTGCTTTTTCAATAATTGGTGACTTATGTTGGATTTATCGGATTGGTTTAAAATTTGAAAGAATCAAATAATTCATGTCTACTTATTGGTTGAATTAATTTTTGTAATAAAATTAATTTAAGATAAACTTGTTGAATTATTGGGATCGGATAATTCTTGTCTGTTTATAGGTTAATTTAATTGGATAAATTAGATCAAGATAAACTTGTAGAATTATTGTGAATTGATTTATTTTCTTAGAGATTATCTTGATAAAGTTTGTTTGATCAGATAACTTCTCTATTGGGTTATTTGAATCAAAACTGAGACTTTATCCTATAAAATTTTGGGTGGAAAATAAAAGATTTGTGGAGATATTTACGCGGCAGTTTGGCCTACCGATCTACGTGTTCGGCCTGCCGATGGGGCCTGTTCGGCCTGCCGATCAGCGAGAGATAAGATTACTCGTTTTCACGCAGATCTTATCAGATATTGATCCGAACTTTATTCTGTTTCGAGTTTTTGAGACCTAATCTGATAAGAACTGACCCCAGGACCAATCGCTATATAAAGGGAGTAAGTCTCATGAGTTACTCAGATCAATTGAGAGATTAAGAGTGATACTTTATTGGTAAGCATCTGAAAAAACTCCCTAAGAGCTTTTGTTGACCAATCATGAACACTTTCTTTGGGTTCTCTCGATTGGTTGGAAGGAAATTCACCGGTGGAAGAGCTGTACGTGTGAGCCAACACTCACTCCGATCGTGGATAGAGAATAGCAAAGAAGACCAGTTGGTTGAGGCTCTTCTAGAACGTTACTTCTCTTCACGGATTGAGGAGGTTCTTTGGAACACAAAGGTTAGTAAGATCTGTTTAATTTATACATATAGCATGTCAAACTTGTGTTTTGGAAAAATACTCTAATGTTAAATTTTTAAAATTCCCGCTGCGCACCTCACACTGTTTTTTTCCAACAGGAAGGACAATTATATCAAACTAGGAGCTATGGTTTGACACTTAACTTCAAGACTCGAGGGTATGCCAAGAGTTGATCAATTAAGTAATCAAAACGGGAAGACTCTTATATGCCCAAACACCTATAGAGAAATCTCTAGAAGACTTAGTCAACGCTTTTATTGCTAACAATGTATAGTTTCATCATCAAGAAGTAAAAGCGAGTCTTTCGAGTCAGAAGCAACAAGTGGCCAACTTGGCCAATGTAGTAGGTAGGCTAGAAACACAAAGATTTGAGATTATCAGTGGTAATCAAATGGTGAAAAATAAGGTTTACATGGAAGCCAAACCACAAGATTCGTTGGAGAATGAAAAGACACAAGAAACCATCGATTTGAACTTATCGACAGTTCCAAAATTCACACCACCATCTGATCCTTTCTTTCCATTAACATTACATTCACCATATTATGCCATCTACAAGCCTAAACCGAGACCAAATCTCCTTTTCCAAGCCCATCAACTGAAAAAGAGTGTAGCTGGTTGATGGGTTAATTCTCGCACACGCAAGTATATGTAGTTGAATAAAGTCATATAAACGATGACTTGAGTATGATTCTCACGAGGTTTGATTTTAATTAATATGTTATTAATTTTCTACTTATTTAAAGTACTATTTATTTAGTTTTTTTCTATTATTATTATTTTTCTATTTTTACAGAATTAGAAAAAGGGGTGGGGGTTTGAAAGTAACTCAGTTACTTAAAAAATTGAAATAACAACATTAAATAAAAGAAAACAATTAAAATTAGAATGTGAAATAAAATGAAAATGAAAATGCAAATCAAAATAAAAGAATGCAAAAATCAATTAATAGGAAAATCAAATGACAATAGCAGAATTAAATTCAAATTAAAATATCAATTACAAATAAGTAAAAATTAGAACAAAATTCAAGAATTTGTAAGCAAAAATGATAAAACTGGTCAAAGGTTCATTCTCAACAGTTATATAATAATTTTGCTGTGATCATAGAATTATTTCCAATTTTTTGTTGAAATTACTAACCATAAATAGCAACAAGCTCTGTTATCCTGATCTTTCATTACTTTGTAGTTTTGCAAAACAAACTCTTCACTAAATTTCTTTTGATTTAGAATAAGCTTTCTAGAGTTAATCTAACAAAAGCATTAAGTTTAGAAAAATAGGTTGATTTAAGCAACAAATGCACAAGTTCGGTTTATTCAACTTAGGTTATGTTTCACATCACAATTAAACAAAAGCCTTACGTAATCATAGATTATAAATTGCTACTACTAGTTAAAAATACAAGACAATTATGAATCTATATTTTTAGCATAACATTAGGAGATTTGCTAGTCCCATTTAGTTGCATGCCTAAATTTAATAAGAAAATAACCATAAGCATTAATTATAGTGAAACATAAACAATCTCTATTGAAAACTTGGAAAATAATTTATACAAACAACTATATAATCATGTCCAAGTCTTTGAAATCACCTTTAACCAAAACCAAATTTGGCTAGGCATAATTTAAAATAATAACAAAAACATAAAAACTAACAACATTTGCAGCTTAGAAGATTGGTAGGATTTGAAGAATGGCAGCAAACTCTAAGAATTTTCTACAAAAGCCTCCTTAGATTCCTCCTCCCTTCTCTATTTTGGTTTTCCTAAAACTCACACTCCTGACCACAATGAGGTTTTAAGTATGTTTTACTAGTATATTTGAGGAATTATGTTGTTAGTTTTATTGTATATATTATATATAAACTATTTGGACATATCTTAATAAAGCCAAAAATGAAAATAGGCCTTCAAATTGAGCCTGAACAAAAATTGGGCCAAGATCAACATTGGACTTCTATTTTGGTCCAAATGCAAAACTGGCCCATGATTTCAAAAGTCAATCAAGCCCAAAATTATCAGGGCCCATTGCATGTCAAACTAGACTTAGCCCATTGTAATTCAAAGCATTTAGACCCTTCGAGGCCTAATATAAATTTTGCGAGGCTAGCCCAAATGAACTCAACCCCCATAACACTGGTTTAAAATTCAAGTTTGAGGGTATGGCCCAACGTGTTTTTAGTCTAATCATATTTGTAAACAAAATTTATTTTTAATCAACAGAAAAATAGGTCAAATCTAAAAACTGGGCTTCCATTTTAGGTTCATTAATTTTCTCGGCCTAAGATGTCAAGGTTTGAATTGTTCTAACCCAATCCAAAATATCTTAGGCCTAGTATAAAATGTGTAAGCTCAGTACAACTATAAAATTCTGGATCTAGTTTGGCCCAATTTAGTCTAGTCCAGCACAGTTGCCAATCCTTGTCTATAAATCCCGTCACTGTGCATTAAGACTCATTTCTTTTAGTCTTTTCTTTCTCTATGCTTTCACCTTCTCTTTCTAGTTCTTGAATTCTTCTTCCTTGTCTCTACAATACTTGATCCTTCCCTCACTTTCCCTCTCTTGTTCTTCCCAAAATTTCTTAGAATCAGTAATTGATCTTCACTCAAACCACTCAGCTTTCTACAAATCTGATTGTAAATACTAGAAAATCAACCTTTGATTTTCTATTCTCTTTCTTTCTTTTTGTTCTTCTTTGTTTTCTTCTTTCTTTCTTTTCCTCCTTATTTCTTCTAGTTTTTCTTTCTTTTTTCGTTCCTTCCCCATGGATCCTAAATACCAGCACCTAAGAAAATGCTTTCCATTTCTTTTTTAGAAGACTTTTAGAAAAAAAAAATACAAGTCTAGGGTCACCAGACCTTGGGTTCTCTTGAGGTTTAGCATTCTTAATGATGTCAAGATGCTAATTGAGGGTAAAATATGTTGAGTGACTTCAAGCAAAACACTGACCTTGCAAGAATGGGTAAGAGACGAAGTGCAATGGAAGAGTAGCCTATTTCATTAAATCCTGATGCAACAAATGTGTAACAACCTACATCTCTGCTTGGTATGATATTGTCTACTTGGGGCCTAATCCTTCATAGTTTTGCTTTTAGGCTTCACCTAAAAGATCTCATACCATTAGGAAGTAGTGTCATTACTTATGAACCACTACCTATGACACCACTACCTATGTCCATTCCTAGGCGATATGGGACTGCATAACCCATCCTTTCTTGGCCCTCTTCGCCTCAAAGGAATCATGATTGTCACAATCACCCCACCTTTGGGGGCTCCACATCCTTGTTGGCCATACTTCTAGTTGGGTCAAGGCTCTGATACCATCTGTAATGACCTGCACTTCTGCTTGGTATGATATTGTTCGCTTTAGGCCTAAGCCCTCACAGTTTTACTCATGGGCTTTACCTAAAAGGCCTCATACGATTGGGAGGTGGTGTCATTACTTATGAACACCTATGACACCACAATCTATGTCCATTCCTAGGCGATCTAGGACTACACATCCCACTATTTCTTGGCCCTCTTCGATTTAAGGGAATTATGGTTGTCACAAAATGTGCTCAATAGATTTGTGAAGGTAAGTGTCTCTCTCCCAGACTTGTGTCAACAAATAGGGAAGATATGATCCACTTCTGCAAGAAAGGACATTCAAAAGAAGACTTGGATGATCTCTAAGCTTCCTTAAAAATCATCCTACGGGATATGTCCATGGTGCAATTGCTAATCTCTGGCCTAAATTCTATGCAAAGAGACAACTTCTTAGGAATCTGGCCAAAAAAGAACCTGCTTTTTAATTTATAAGAAAACTATATGAGAAGTAAATCCTCAATCTATAGAGGTCATTAACAATACTTGTAAATATTTTTGTTTTTATATGTTTTTAATTTAAAAAAATGTTGAAAATTTACTCAAGAATTGATTATGGGTTTCTAATGAAAATCATCAGAATGACAATTTTATGGAGACTCTCAACAAATACATTTTGATGAACATAAGATTTCTAATACAATTTGTTCATTCTCGAATAAACTTTTAGAAAAACAAATTTGTGTAAGTTTGAGTGTTTCTAGATTGTCACAGTAGCTGTTAAATATTTGTGCCTGTTCTTATTTTATTATTTTCTTCTAAAAATATTATTTGGTCAAATGTTTCACGATTTGTTCCTATAGATAGTTTGAAAAATTTCATCCCTTGTTTGATTTTATCTAGATTCATGTTGTGTTTTTCTAAAGGTCTATATATGCCAGCCTCGTCTTTTGTCTATTGTAGATTTTTCTACATTTGGTTTCATTTTGTCAAAAAGTATATAGTGTTATGTGTCGGTCTTTTATCTTTTTATTCTTAACTTGTCAAAAGTTGTACAGTTAAGATTTCGCTTTATTAAAAATTGATCTGATTAATTATGTGTCTACTTTTTAAATCTACTTAGATTTTATCTGATTTTATTTCTAAGCTGTTCATATCTTATCTTTTGACTTTTCATCGATACAATATCTTATCTTCTTTTCAATTCTTATCTGTACACATTTTGGTTAGATTTTTTTCATTAACCAACTATTACATACCTTGTTATAACTCTTAGTCATCATGCATTCTCATTTTCCTTAAGATCCTATTCACAACCTAGAGTTAGGCAGAGAAGACTTGGAATAAAAATCAAAACCCCAAAAAAATCAAATAGTTAAAAAAGTGAGTTAACTAGTCATAGAGCCAAACATGTCTTTCATCTAGGAAAATCAAAATTGTTTGTGTCTTTTGTGGTTCCAATTCTGGTAAAGATAAAATATACTTAGAGACTGTAGAGAACTTAGGAAAAGTGGTAGCACGTTGAAAGAGTGTTAGCACATAGAAAAGCTAACCTAACGTATAAAGGGGATAGCTTAGGTTTGATGGGTAGAGTAGCTACAACAGCTTAGTTTAGTAGTACACAAATCCTAAGAATCATCCCTGATGTCCTAGCTGAGGGGAATCATTGTGGGAAGACCATAGGCGTGACAAAAAAGAGTTACATGCATTTGTAAGTGTACAGAAGCCTTGGTAACTATAGTTAATGCATTCATAGCTTTTCTTGGTGGTATAGACATCCTAAAGGAAATGTTTGTAGTTGCTAGTGGGAACTTATTAAGTCTTCATTCCAAACTTCTAAAACTTTTAAACGTTAATAGTTACTATGATGGTTTGTTAAAGTTTTTAGATCATGTTGTCGATGAGAACTTCATTGTATGAGCTGGAAGATAGATCTTTGTCACTGTTCCAACTGCAGAGAAATTGCTAGACAAGATGCATATTGTTCTCCAGAGTCTGATACTATAACTTCAAGGTTAGACTGAGACAAAGGTAGCAAGAAGCATCTTTTAGATCTAAGCCTCCACCTGTAATCTTTCGGTTTTACCCATAGCATGTTCTCTTTTTCTTTTTAGTTTCAATAACCACTCTTCTCTTCAGGTATGTTATTTCTTTTCTCTTTTTTTCTAGTGTTGTTTTGTTAAAAAAATCAATCAAATAATGTGTGTTTGTGTTTTAGTGGTGGCATGCTGTTATTAAAAGCTTTAGATGTTAAACATGTATGCCCTAAGGAGTAAAGATGTAATATGTTTTCAAAGACCTTTTTATCAATAAAGAGTTTAGTTATTATTCTTATACCAAATTGTTGTCTTCTTTATGTTCATATTTGTTAGATGCATGATAAGCAAACAAAAGTTTGAGATTGTTGGTCGAAACCTTTAGAATCAGGCATATGATGAATAAATTATACGAAAGACATGATTCTAAAGGTGAAGGTCTAAATCATAAGATCCATAATCAAGGGAATAAAGTTGGGTGCTTTATTCATGCAAAGATTGTTATGTTGTCTATATTCGTAACAAGAAATGGTTTGTCTTAGCCATCGAAGGTAGACTCCGTGAATAGAAACATTGGTGCATTGTCATAGGTGATGATGTTTTGGATCGAGACTTAAAGTGTAATTGATTTGGATTAATAATTATGTCTCGGGAAATCAATTCACTTTAGACAACATATGTGTTGCATCTTAATCCTGAGATGAATAGTAGGCCTATTGTCCTGACTTATGTCTTTCGATGTACCAAAGGGTGACATCCAATATTCATGTTGGTACGTACACTGGTACGTTAGAGACATGACTCTTGATAGCGCTGACTTGTTATTCATAGATACGGAATCCATAGCTCCTTTTTAGGAGATGACGATATTCTCTTATATTCGTTATCTGTAATTGGAAGACCAGAGTGCTCAACCATTTGGATACAAGGGTATAACCGAATGATATACTGTCTTTGGATAGTAATGTTGGAAAAATTGTACACAGTGGAATTTTAAAATTTTTTTATATCAGAGCATTTTTCAAAACACAAGTTTTACACGCTATATGCATAAATTAACCAATCTTACTAACCTTGTATTTACCAAAAAGCTACAACAATCAGTGAAGGGAAGTAACATTCTAGAAGGACCTCAACCAACTGGCCTTCTTTATTATTCTCTATCCACGATTGGAGTGAGTGTGGGTCACGTCATTCAGCCTTTCCACCAAGTGACTCTCCTTCCAACCAGTTAAGAAATACCTAAAGCTATAATTCAAATTTGTGAATGATAGCTCTTCGGGGAGTTTCAGAGTCTCACTGATGAAGTCTCACTCTAGATTTCTCAACTGATTTAAATAATAATGAGACTCACTCCCCTTTTATAGAGGTTGGGCCTAAGAGTCAGTCCTTATTAGATACTCAAAAATTTGAATCAAAATCAATATATGATAAAATACGCATGAAAACATGTGATCCTTTTATAGCTTGGTCGGTAGGCCGAACTGGCAAATCGGCCTAACGAACCTCCTCAATCGGTAGGCCAAACTTATAGTTCAACCTGTAGAACCTTCGATAGAAGATCCTTGCGAATCTTTATTTCCCACCCGAGATTCTGGGATGGAGCCACAGTTTTAATTCAAATAACCCAATAGAGAATTTATCTGATTAAAACAGTCATATCTAGATAATCTCTAGGAAAATAAACATTCCTAATAATTTAGCAAGTTTATCTTGAATTAATTTATTCAAAATTAATCCAACCGATAAACAAATATCAATTATTTAATCCCGATAATTCAACAAGTTTATCTTGAATTAATTTTATTACAAAATTAATTCAACCAATAAACAAACATAAATTATCTAGTCTTATCGAATTTCAACCAATCTGACATAAGTTATCAATTATTGGAAAAGCACGCTGTATCGTTATAGGATTTTTGTGAGCTAGCTAAGGGGACCAAATAGACCTATATAGTTCAAGCTCCCGATAATTATGAAACCCAATATCCCAAATATGCATTTCATAATTATCAACTCTAATGCTACTCCACTAAAAGCTTAGAGCTACACTCTTAAACTATATAGAATTATGAACCCCGAATAGTTAAGCCTTCATGACATATCATAGTGAATCGTATCCTCATACGATTATCCATAATCGGCTTAAGGACAAGTTCTGTCTTACCTTCCTGATTATTTTTATCTTACGTTCTATTATCTCACCATCGGAACACTTACCATTCATAGATAGTATACCATTTGGTTACACATATGTATCCAAATGGTTGAACACTCTGGTTTTCCAATTACAGGATAATGCATATAAGAGGACTCAACTACTCCTAAAGAGGAGCTATGGATTTCATATCTATGAATAACAGGTCTACACTATCAAGAGTCATGCCTCCAACGTATCGGCATGCAAACCACTATAAAATGTGGATGTCACCCTTTGGAAAAAAAAAATATATAAGTCAAGACAACGAACCCACTATTTATCTCAGGATTTAGATACAACACAAATGATTACTTAAAGTGAATCGATTTGATGAGACAGAATTATTAATCCAAATTAATTCACTTTATGTCTCGATCCAAGACATCATCACTATGACAATGCACCAATGTTTCTATTCATGGAGTCCACCTCTGATGGCCAAGACAAACCATCTCTCAATAAAGATATAAACAATATAACAATCTTTGAATGAATAAAGTGCCCAACTTTATTCCCTCGATTGCGGATCTCATAATTTAGACCATTACGTTAAGAATCATGTCTTCTGCATAATCTGTCCATCATATGCCCAATTCTTAAGGTTTAGATCGACAGTTTTAGACTTTTGTTTACTTAACATACATTCAAAAAATATGAACGTAAAGATGACATGATTTGGTATATTAATAATACATAAATTTTTTATTGATAAAAATGTCTCTAAAAACATATTACATTTTTGTTCTTTAGGGCATACAAGTCTAATAATCTCCCACTTGCACTAAGTGAGTAAATATGATAAATCTCGCATCCCCATAGCTTCCACATGCCTCTCGAAGACTCTCCCAGTAAGTGTCTTCGTGAATGGATCAAGTAAATTGTCCTAAGACATGATTTTGCACACAGCGACATGCCCGCCCTCGGTGAAGTCCTTTATTACATGATACTTCTTATCAATATGCTTACTCTTCTTATGAAATCTTAGTTTCTTTGCATTAGCTATCGCTGCACTGTTATCACAGTATAATGATACTGCCTTATCCATGCCAGGAACAACCTTAAGATCCCCAAGGAACTTGTAAAGCCACACTGCTTCTTTCAAAGCATTACTAGCTGCCACATAGTCGACTTCCATTGTTGAATTTGAAGTGTAGTCTTGCTTCACACCTCTCCAACTAATGGCACCGCCGCCCAAAGTAAACACAACACCCAAAGTCGATCTCTTCGAATCCAAACAAGATTGGAAATCCGAATCAATATATCCTAGAGGAGTTAAATCCTCACCCGAATACACAAGCATATACCCCCAAGTCCTTCTTAGGTACTTGAAAATATGCTTTACTGCAACCCAGTTGTTTGGTCTTGGATCCGCCTGAAATCGACTCATAATTCCGATAGCATGATAAAGATCCGGTCGTGTACAAAGCATGGCATACATAAGACTACCAACTGCCAAAGCATAAGGCACCTTCTTTATGTATTCTCTTTCTTCCTCAAACTTTAGAGAGTCATTCTTAGAAAGAGTAATTCTAGACCTAGATGGTTACCCACCTTTCTTGGAATTCTACATTAAAAACCTCCTGAGAATCTTACCTATGTAGCCGGTTTGTGACAAAGCTATAATTTTATTCTTTCAATCCCTAAAAATCTAGATACCGAGAACAAAATTAGCCTCACCCAAGTCCTTTATGTCAAGGTGCTTAGTCAACCATAATTTGACTGATGACAATGCCCGAACATCATTGCCAATTAGCAAAATGTCATCTACATAGAGTAGTAGAAAAACTACCTTCCTATCCTTAATGTGTTTGTAAACACATGGCTCATCCACATTTTGTGAGAACCTATAAGTCTTGATTACTTGATCAAATGTTATGTTCCAAGAACGGGAAGTTTGCTTAAATCCATAAATTGACTTTAGCAGCTTACAAACCTTACCCTATTAACCTTTGACCTTGAACCCGTCTAGTTGTTCCATATATATGGACTCATTAGGAAAGCCATTTTGACATCCATTTGCCAAATCTTGTAATCGAGAGCAGCAACTATAGATAATAGAATCTGGATGGACTTAAGCATGGCTATAGACGAAAAGGTTTCCTTGTAATCAATTCCTTCCTTTTATTGTAACCCTTAGCTACCAGTCTAGCCTTAAAGGTTTTGAATTTTTCATCCACTTCTCTTTTTCTCTTATAGATCTATTTACACCAATGGGTTTTACCCCTTCGAGAAGATCCACAAGCTCCCAGAACTAATTAGTCTCTATAGACTTCATCTCTATGTTCATGGCCTCTGTCCAGAGTTTTCAATCAACATCCTCCATAGCCTCTACATAAGTGTAAGGATCCTTATCATGTTCATCTGGTTCAACTAAGAAGGCCTCACCATTGAATATATACCGCTCGGGTTGACGCCCGATCCTCCCACAATGCCGAAGCCCTTTAGGTTGTTGTTTAGGTTCATTTGGTTTTTCTATACTGATCGGAGTGGTTGTTGTCAAAATAGTGCGCAGCAAAATTTTAAAAAATTTTACATCAGAGTAATTTCTAAAACACAAGTTTCACATGCTATATGCATAAATTAACGAGATCTTACTAACCTTTGTGTGCCAAAGAACTCTCGCAAAACACGAAGAGAAGTAACGTTCCAAAGGAGCCTCAACCAACTGGTCTTCTTTGCTATTTTCTATCCACGACCGGAGTGAGTGTGGGCTCACATGCACAGCTCTTCCACCGGTGACTCTCCTTCCAACCAATCGAGAGAACCCAAAGCAAGTGTTCATGATTTGTGAACAAAAGCTCTCAGGGAGTTTTTAGATTCTCACTAGCAGAGTATCTCTTTTAATCTCTCAATTGATCTGAGTAACTTGTGAAATCACTCCCTATTTATAGAGACTGGTCCTAGGGTCAGTCCTCACAGATTAGGTCTCAAAATTCAGATCATAATCAAATTCAGATCAATATATGATAAGATCCGCGTGGAAACGCATGATCTTATCCTTCGCTGATTGGCAGGCCGAAACACTTGATTGGCAGGCCGAACCACTTGATTGACAGGCCGAACAGGTCCCATCGGCCGGCCAAACACATCCATCGACAGACAAAACTGTCGAATAAAAAATCTCACGAATCTTTTATTTTCCACCCGAGATTCTATAGGATAAAGTCTCAGTTTTAATTCAAATTGCCCAATAGAGAAGCTATCTAATCAAAACAACTTTATCTAGATAATCTCTAAGAAAATAAATCAATTCCTAATAATTCTACAAGTTTATCTCGATCTAATTTATCCAAAATTAAATCAACCGATAAACAGACAAGAATTATCCGATCCCAATAATTCAAGAACCTTATCTTCAATTAATTTATTACAAAATAAATTCAACCGATAAACAGACATGAATTATTTGATTCTTTCAAATTTCAAGCAATCTAATTAATCCGACATAAGTCACCAATTATTGGAAGAACACGCCGTGTCATTACAGGATGTTGTGAGCTAGCAAAGGGGACCAAATAGACCTATATAGTTCAAGCTCTCGATAATTATGAAACCCAATAGCCCAGATATACATTTCATAATTATCAACTCCAACGTTATTCCACTAAAAGCTTGGAGCTGTACTCTCGAACTACATAGAATTACGAAGCTTGTATAGCTAAGTCTCCATGACATATCATAGTGTATCGTATCCCCATATGATAATCCATAATTGGCTTAAGGACAAGTTTTGTCTTACCTTCCTGATTATTTTTATCTTACGTTCCATTATTTCACCATCAGAAAACTTACTATCCAATTACAGTATACCATTCGGTTACACCTATGTATCCAAATGGTTGAGCGCTCTAGTTTTTCAATTACAGGATCACGCATATAAGAGGATATCATTACTCCTAAAGAGGAGCTATGGATTCCATATCTATGAATAATAGCTCTACGCTATTAAGAGTCATGCCTCCAACGTACCGGCGTGCATACCACTATTAAGATGTGGGTGTCACCCTTTGGTAGATCAAAAGACACAAGCCAAGACAACAGGCCCACTATTCATCTCAAGATTAAGATGCAACACAAATGATTGTTTAAAGTGAATTAATTTGCCGAGACAGAATTATTAATCCAAATTAATTCACTTCATATCCCGATCCAACACATCGTCACTTATGACAACGTGCCAATGTTTCTATTCACGGAGTCCACCTCTGGTGGTCAAGACAAACCATCTCCCAAAAGGGATATAGACAACATAACAATCTTTGTATGAATAAAGCGCCCAACTTTATTCCCTTGATTGCGGATCATATGATTTAGACCATCACCTTAAGAATCGTGCCTTCTGTATAATCTGTCCATCATATGCCCAATTCTTAAGGTTCAGACCGATAGTCTCAGACTATTATTTGCTTAACATACATTCAACAAATATGAACATAAAAAGGACAAGATTTGGGCTATAAATAATGAATAAATTCTTTATTGATAAAAATGTCTTCAAAACTTATTACATTTTTACTCCTTAGGGCATACATGTCTAACAATCTCCCACTTGCACTAAGTGAGAAAATATGACAAATCTCGCATTCCCATAGCTTCCACATGCCTCTCGAAGACGCTACTAGTAAGTGTCTGTTGGAAACAAAGTGCACAGCGGAATTTTAAAAATTTTTCATCAGAGTAATTTCCAAAACACAAGTTTGACATGTTATATGTATAAATTAAATAGATCTTACTAACCTCAGTATGCCGAAGAACCTCCGCGACCTGTGTAGAGAAGTAACGTTCCAGAAGAGCCTCAACCAACTGGTCTTCTTTGCTATTCTCTATCCACAACCGGAGTGAGTGTGGACTCACATGTACAACTCTTCCACCGGTGACTCTCCTTCCAACCAATAGAGAGAACCCAAAGCTAGTGTTCGTGATTTGTGAACAAAAGCTCTCAGGGAGTTTTCAGATGCTCACTAGAAGAGTATCACTCTTAATCTCTCAAATTGATCTGAGTAAATCATTAGACTCACTCCCTTTTTATACCTATTGGTCCTTGGGGTCAGTCCATATCAGATTAGGTCTCAAAAATCGAAACAGAATCAAGTTCGGATCAATATCTGATAAGATACGCGTGAAAAATGCGTAATCTTAACTGTCGCGGTCGGCATGCCGAACTGTGTGATAGGCAGGCCGAACTAGCCAGTTCGGTAGGCCGAACTTTCTGATAGGCAGGCCGAACTGCCGAGAAAAAATCTCCGCGAATCTTTTATTTTCCACCCGAGATTCTAAAGGATAAAGTCTCAGTTTTGATTCAAATAGCCCAATAGAAAAGATATCTGATCAAAACAAACTTTATCAAGATAATCTCTAAGAAAATAAATCAATTCACAATAATTCTACAAGTTTATCTTGTTCTAATTGTCCAAAATTAAAACAACCGATAAACAGACAAGAATTATCTGAACGCCATAATTCAACAAGTTCATCTTGAACTAATTTCTTACATAATTAATTCAACCGATAAACAGACATGAATTATTTGATTCTTATAAATTTTAAACCAATCTGATAAATCCGACATAAGTCACCAATTATTGGAAAAGCACGCCGTGTCGTTACAGGATTTTGTGAGCTAGCAAAGGGGACCAAAATGGACCTATAAAGTTCAAGCTCATGATAATTATGAAACCCAATATCCCAGATATACATTTCACAATTATCAACTCCAACGCTACTCCACTAAAAGCTTGGAGCTGCACTCTCGAACTTTATAGAATTACGAAGCTCGTGTAGCTAAGTCTCCATGACATATCATAGTGTATTGCATCCCCATATGATCATCCATAATCGGCTTAAGGACAAGTTCTGTCTTACCTTCCCGATTATTTTTATCTTACGTTCCATTGTCTCACCATTAGAAAACTTACCATCCAAAGATAGTATACCATTCGGTTACACCTATGTATCCAAATGGTTGAGCGCTCCAGTTTTCCAATTATAGGACAACGCATATAAGAGGATATCATTACTCCTAAAGAGGAGCTATGGATTCCATATCTATGAATAACAAGTCTACGCTACCAAGAGTCATGCCTCCAACGTACCGGCATGCATGCCACTATAGAGATGTGGGAGTCACCCATTGGTACATCAAAAGACACAAGTCGAGACAACGGGCCCATTATTCATCTCAGGATTAAGATACAATACAAATGATTGTCTAAAGTGAATCGATTTGCCAAGACAGAATTATTAATCCAAATCAATTCACTTTATGTCCCGATCCAACACATCGTCACCTATGACAACGCGCCAATGTTTCTATTCACGGAGTCCAACTCCGATGGCCAAGACAAACCATCTCCCACAAGGGATATAGACAACATAACAATCTTTACATGAATAAAGCGCCCAACTTTATTCCCTCGATTGCGGATCATATATTTTAGACCATCACCTTAAGAGTCGTGTCTACCGCATAATCATCCCATCATATGCCCAACTCTTAAGGTTTAGACTGACAGTCTCAGACTACTGTTTGCTTATCATACATTCAACAAATATGAACGTAAAGAGGACAATATTTGGTATATATAAACGAATAAATTCTTTATTGATAAAAATGTCTCCAAAAACGTATTACATTTTTACTCCTTAGAGCATACATGTCTAACAATCTCCCACTTGCACTAAGTGAGTAAATACTGCAAATTTTGCATCCCCATAGCTTCCACATGCCTCTCGAAGACTCTCCCAGTAAGTGTCTTTGTGAATGGATCAGCTAAATTGTCCTCTGACGCGATCTTGCATACCGTGACATGCCCGCTCTCAACGAAGTCCTTTATCACATGATACTTCCGATCAATATGCTTACTCTTCTTGTGAAATCTTGGTTCCTTAGCATTAGCTACCGCCGCACTGTTATCACAGTACAGTGATACCGCTTTATCCATACCAGGAACTATCTCAAGATCCCCAAGGAACTTGCGGAGCCACACTGCTTCTTTCGAAGCATCACTAGCCGCCACATACTCGGCCTCCATCGTTGAATCCGAAGTGCAATCTTGCTTCACACTTCTCCAACTGATGGCACCGCCACCCAGAGTAAACACAAACCCCGATGTCGATTCCTAGAATCCTGGCAGGATTGAAAATCCGAATCAGTGTATCCTAGAGGAGTTAAATCCTCACCCGAATACACAAGCATATACCCTCGAGTCCTTTTTAGGTACTTGAAAATATGCTTTACCGCAACCCAATGGTTTGGTCCTGGATCCGCCTGAAATCGACTCACAATCCCGACCGCATAGCTAATATCCGGTCGAGTGCAAAGCATGGCATACATGAGACTACCCACTGCCGAAGCATAAGGTACCTTCTTCATGTATTCTCTTTCTTCATAAGACTTTGGAGAGTCTTTCTTAGAAAGAGTAATTCCAGACCTAGATGGTTGCCCACCTTTCTTGGAATCCTGCATTGCAAACCTCCTGAGAATTTTATCTATGTAGCTGGCCTGTGACAAAACTATCATTTTGTTCTTCCTATCCCGAAAGATCTAGATACCGAGAACAAAATTAGCCTCACCCAAGTCCTTCATGTCAAACTGCTTGGTCAACCATAATTTGACCGATGACAACGCCCCAACGTCATTGCCAATTAGCAGAATGTCATCTACATAGAGTAGTAGAAAAACCACCTTCCCATTCTTAATGTGTTTGTAAACACATGGTTCATCCACATTTTGTGAGAACCCATAAGTCTTGATCACTTGATCAAATCTTATGTTCCAAGAACGAGAAGCCTGCTTAAGTCCATAAATTGACTTTAGCAGCTTACAAACCTTACCCTCTTGACCCGCGACCTTGAACCCGTCTGGTTGTTCCATATAAATGGACTCATCAAGATAGCCATTCAGAAAAGCCGTCTTGACATCCATCTGCCAAATCTCGTAGTCGAGAGCGGCAGCTATGGACAAGAGAATCTGGATGGACTTAAGCATGGCTACAGGCGAAAAGGTTTCCTCATAATCGATTCCTTCCTTTTGCGTATAACCCTTAGCTACCAGTCTAGCCTTAAAGGTTTCGACCTTTCCATCCACTCCTCTTTTCCTCTTATAGATCCACTTACTCCCTATGGGTTTTACCCCTTCGAGAAGATCCACAAGCTCCCAGACCCGATTAGTCTCCATAGACTTCATCTCAATGTTCATGGCCTCTGTCCAGAGTCTTGAATCAACATCCTCCATAGCTTCTGCGTAAGTATAAGGATCCCTGTCATGTTCATCCGGTTCAGCCAAAAAGACCTCCCCATTGAACATATACCTCTCAGGTTGACGTCCGATCCTCCCACTACGCCGAAGCCCCTGAGGTTGTTGTTCAGGTTTGTTTGGTTTTTCTACACCGATCGGAATGGTTTCGTTCGGAACCTCCGGAGTAAACGGATCACCCCTCAACTCCTCAAGCACCACTTTGCTTTGAGGTTTAAAGTCGTTCTTGTAACTTTCTTTAAGGAATGTTGTATTTGTTGAAACCACAACTTTATTTTCTTTTGGATTATAGAAATAACCCCCTTTAGTCCTTTTAGGATATCCTACATATACACAAATTTTCAAACGTACTTCCATCTTAGTTTCCTTATACAAGACATGAGCCGGACATCCCTATATTTGAGTATGGTTTAAGGATGTTTTCCTACTCATCCACAACTCATGAAGAGTTTTAGGGACCGATTTTAAAGGCACTTTTTTCAAAAGATAACATGTGGTTTGTAATACATATCCCTAAAAGGATAAAGGTAATGTCAAATAACTCATTATGGACTTACCTATGTCCAACAAAGTTCTATTCCTTCTCTCAGCTAAGCCATTCTACTGCGGAGTACCCGGCGTAGTCAAATGGGATAAAATTCCATTCTCTAATAAGTGTCATAAGAACTCATCAGAGAGGTATTCACCACTTTGATTAGATCGAAGTGTCTTTATGGGTCTACCCAATTGTTTTTCCACTTCAGCTCGAAACTCCCTGAACTTATCATAAGTTTCGCTTTTGTGGTGCATTAGGTACACATAGCCATATCTTGAGTAATCGTCAATAAAAGTGACAAAGTACTCATACCCTCCTCGTGCCCGGATGTTCATCGGTCCGCAAACATCACTATGCACAAGTTCTAGAACCCCTTCGGCCCTATTGCCCTTAGACCCGTATGGTCTTTTGGTCATTTTACCCTCCAAACAAGACTCACATTGAGGTATAGATTCCACCTTTAAGTGACTTAAAGGTCCATCCCTTACCAACCTTTGAATCCTATTTAGGTTAATATGGCCAAGGCGCAAATGCCAAAGATAAGTCTTATTAGAGTGAGAAGTTTTAAGTCTTTTTGAGTCATTATCATTTATCTCAGCATTAAGCAATAGGTCCATCTTAGGTTTGATAAAATATAGATTATTTTGCATCCATCCAGAACAGATAAAAGATTTGTTTTTACGAATCATCACTTTTTCATTAAAAGATACCACGTAGGAGTCTTTAAATAAAGAAGATACAGAAATTAAATTCCTTTTAAATTTAGGAACATAAAAACAATTTCGCAAAATTAAACTCCTATAATTATCAAAATAAAGATGGACATCTCCCACTGCTTCCGCTGAGACCAAGGATCCATCGCCCATCCGAAGCGTTAAGTCTTCACGAAGTAGACTTCTCGTTTCTTTGAATCCCTGCAGAGAAACACAAGCATGATTAGTTGCACCGGAATCTATGACCCAAATGTCACTAGATTCCTCAACCAAACTAGTTTCTAAATATAGAAGATCACACCTACCTCCCTTGGAAAGGAAGTCCTTGCAATGCTTCTTTATATGCCCGACCTTACCACAAAAGAAGCACTTAAGCTTCTTTGGGTTCTTCTTCTTCTTTGTCTTGCTCTTGGTAGCAATAGGAATAGAAGACTTCCCACTTTTGGCCCGTTGCTTCTTTCCATTCCTAGAGTTAGGATTGGAACCAGAAGCAGCTACCATATTGGCCTCTCCACCAGCAGGAGACTCCCTGATCAGCAGTTCAAACTCTTGTAACTGTTTCATCAGTTCTGTCAAGGTCATATCTCGTCTATTGCTTAGATTAAAAGTAGCTCTAAACGGAATAAATTCCTTAGACAGAGTCTCAAAGACCATAGTCATCTGAGTTTCAGCATCGATGTCGGCTCCATTGGTTTGAGCCTCAGCGAGGTAACCCATGACCAACATCATGTGCTCCTTTACAGATGTCCCCGGTCTCTGTCTACAGTTTAAGAGTTTCTGAAGCGCCCCTTGCCGCTTTGTTATGGCCTGGCCTCCAAACATGTCCTCAAGATTATCCAAGATATGCTTCGCAGTCTCATAATCCTGATGTTGAGCCTGCAGCACGTTATTCATGCTAGCCATAACATAGCAGCGGGCCTGATCATTAGCATCTTTCCAGCGGTCGTACGCTTGGAATTGCTCATTACTTGAGTCTCCCGTAGGCTCGGGAGGACAAGGAGTTGTCAGAACATATTTCAGTTTCTCAAAGGAAAGGACGATGTCCAAGTTCCGTTTCCAATCATTATAGTTCTCACCGGTTAATTGGTTTTTGTCAAGTATCGATGATAAAGCGTTTTTAGACATTTTCAATCTACAATAAAGAGTCATATACCAAACATAAGCAAACATATATAATAATTTAGTAAGATAACACAATCATGTAAAATCATACAAATGTGTTTATGTGTCAAAACCTTGAAAATATCACAACCTTACAACGATAATTCCCAACTCAAAATTCAACAAGCTCCTAGGGGAGTCATGCCAAATTCAATCAGGAACACGGATCCCCTCCTGATTAATATATGCCATCCAGGACCCGTATGATCCAGCATATACTAATAATCGTTTCTTTGGCCATTAATTTTATTAACAGAGCTCCTAGGGGAGGTTAATAATAAAATTAACGTGAGTGTATAACCACCGTTTTAATATTTTATCCATGATTTATAATCACCACCTAGGGGTGTGCAACCATAAATCATACTAAAATACCTTATCCTTTCAGAGATCCAATCTGGTACATGATAGAAATCCCTTCCTAGGGGTTGGGACCATCATGTTCTTCCTATGGACCAACGATGGAGGCCTTAGGTTCTCTCTTCGAAAACCTTCTCCCACTCAATCTTTTGAAGTCAAGGTTTTATTTTGAAATTATGCATGAACAAATTTAATATGAGTGGCACTCCCTATTCTATATGACATGTTATCAATATACATGGTAAATCATATTATAATGCAGACAAGCAAAGCAATCAAGCAAAGCTACAAGCATAATAATAATAACCGTAATATTATGGTTCCACCCTAGAGAATAGAAAAACTAAGATTACAAGAGAATAATCGAGACATTTATCGATTCTTCATCCTTGAATCCTCAAGCTGTATCCTTCTTCATGTAATATCCATCTTCAAGTCCTCAATCCCGTATGAATCGAACACTTCATATTTCCGGTCATATCCAAATTTAATGTTTCTCAGAATCGTCCCAAAAATAAAATTAAAACTGCACTGGAAAAATCGCACCTTTTCTGGACACCTGGCAGCTCTCGGTCGGCAGGCCGATCTAGGTGATCGGCCTACCGATCTTGGAGGTTCGGCCTGCCGAACATGAAGGTTCGGCCTGCCGGCAGAGCACCAAAATTTCTGCCCCACTGTCGGCTTGCCGGACCGTACGTCCGGCCTGCCAATTTGTGACCTTCGGCCTGCCGAACTATGAGGTCCGGCATGCCGACCGAGCAAAAAACCCTCAATCCAGAAAATACAATTTTAATGCAATTCATCAATTTTATTTTCAACAATTCAAAAACATAAAATTAGAGACTCAGGAAATACCTGGAGGCGCCATCATCAATCTTTAAGTTCCGACTTCTCGTTCCGTCTTCTCCGAATAATTATTTAATTACAAAATTCTTACAAATTAAAAATTAAATAATAATTCCTAGACGAAGATGATAGTCCGCCATCTAATTACATGAAAAACCTAGATACACATTCTAACCTCTAAGGAACCATAACCGGTATTAATTAATTAATAAATAATTAAACAACAATTTAATCAACCATAATTAATTAATAAACATTCACCATATAATCCATGACAACATATATATTATATAGAAACCTAGAGTGCCATCTCTCTATAAAATTTAATTCAAGCATTGGAGAGATTAAGATCACAAAATTTATGCATATAACATGATCACAAACTTGCAAATTTATGTAAAAACCTCGGCTCTGATACCAATTGTTGGAAACAAAGTGCGCAGCGGAATTTTAAAAATTTTTCATCAGAGTAATTTCCAAAACACAAGTTTGACATGTTATATGTATAAATTAAACAGATCTTACTAACCTCAGTATGCCGAAGAACCTCCGCAACCTGTGTAGACAAGTAACGTTCCAGAAGAGCCTCAACCAACTGGTCTTCTTTGCTATTCTCTATCCACAACAGGAGTGAGTGTGGGCTCACACGTACAGCTCTTCCACCGGTGACTCTCCTTCCAACCAATAGAGAGAACCCAAAGCTAGTGTTCGTGATTTGTGAACAAAAGCTCTCAGGGAGTTTTCAGATGCTCACTAGAAGAGTATCACTCTTAATCTCTCAAATTGATCTGAGTAAATCATTAGACTCACTCCCTTTTTATACCTATTGGTCCTTGGGGTCAGTCCATATCAGATTAGGTCTCAAAAATCGAAACAGAATCAAGTTCGGATCAATATCTGATAAGATACGCGTGAAAAACGCGTAATCTTAACTGTCGCGGTCGGCATGCCGAACTGTGTGATAGGCAGGCCGAACTGGCCAGTTCGACAGGCCGAACTTTCTGATAGGCAGGCCGAACTGCCAAGAAAAAATCTCCGCGAATCTTTTATTTTCCACCCGAGATTCTAAAGGATAAAGTCTCAGTTTTGATTCAAATAGCCCAATAGAAAAGATATCTGATCAAAACAAACTTTATCAAGATAATCTCTAAGAAAATAAATCAATTCACAATAATTCTACAAGTTTATCTTGTTCTAATTGTCCAAAATTAAAACAACCGATAAACAGACAAGAATTATCCGAACGCCATAATTCAACAAGTTCATCTTGAACTAATTTCTTACATAATTAATTCAACCGATAAACAGACATGAATTATTTGATTCTTATAAATTTTAAACCAATCTGATAAATTCGACATAAGTCACCAATTATTGGAAAAGCACGCCGTGTCGTTACAGGATTTTGTGAGCTAGCAAAGGGGACCAAAATGGACCTATAAAGTTCAAGCTCATGATAATTATGAAACCCAATATCCCAGATATACATTTCACAATTATCAACTCCAACGCTACTCCACTAAAAGCTTGGAGCTGCACTCTCGAACTTTATAGAATTACGAAGCTCGTGTAGCTAAGTCTCCATGACATATCATAGTGTATTGCATCCCCATATGATCATCCATAATCGGCTTAAGGACAAGTTCTGTCTTACCTTCCCGATTATTTTTATCTTACGTTCCATTGTCTCACCATTAGAAAACTTACCATCCAAAGATAGTATACCATTCGGTTACACCTATGTATCCAAATGGTTGAGCGCTCCAGTTTTCCAATTACAGGACAACGCATATAAGAGGATATCATTACTCCTAAAGAGGAGCTATGGATTCCATATCTATGAATAACAAGTCTACGCTACCAAGAGTCATGCCTCCAACGTACCGGCATGCATGCCACTATAGAGATGTGGGAGTCACCCATTGGTACATCAAAAGACACAAGTCGAGACAACGGGCCCATTATTCATCTCAGGATTAAGATACAATACAAATGATTGTCTAAAGTGAATCGATTTGCCAAGACAGAATTATTAATCCAAATCAATTCACTTTATGTCCCGATCCAACACATCGTCACCTATGACAACGCGCCAATGTTTCTATTCACGGAGTCCAACTCCGATGGCCAAGACAAACCATCTCCCAAAAGGGATATAGACAACATAACAATCTTTACATGAATAAAGCGCCCAACTTTATTCCCTCGATTGCGGATCATATATTTTAGACCATCACCTTAAGAGTCGTGTCTACCGCATAATCATCCCATCATATGCCCAACTCTTAAGGTTTAGACTGACAGTCTCAGACTACTGTTTGCTTATCATACATTCAACAAATATGAACGTAAAGAGGACAATATTTGGTATATATAAACGAATAAATTCTTTATTGATAAAAATGTCTCCAAAAACGTATTACATTTTTACTCCTTAGAGCATACATGTCTAATAGTGTCTTCGTAAATGGATTAGCTAAATTGTCCTCTGATGCGATCTTGCATACCGTGACCTACCCACCCTCAACAAAATCATTTATCACATGATACTTCCGATCAATATGCTTACTCTTCTTGTGAAATCTTGGTTCCTTAGTATTAGCTACCGCCGCACTGTTATCACAGTACAGTGATACCACCTTATACATACTAGGAACAACCTCAAGTTCCCCAAGGAACTTATGAAGCCACACTACTTCTTTCAAAGCATCACTAGCTACCACATACTTGCCTCCATCGTTGAATCTCTAGTGCAATCTTGCTTAGCACTTCACCAACTAATGGCACTACCGCCCAGAGTAAACATGAAACCTAAATTCGATTTCCTAGAATCCAGACAGGATTGAAAATCTGAGTCAGTATATCCTAGAGGAGTCAGGTCCTCGCCCAAATATACAAGCATATACCCTCGAGTCCTTCTCAGGTACTTGAAAATATGCTTTACCGCAACCCAATGGTTCGATCTTGGATCCACCTGAATCAACTTACAATCCCGACCGCATAACTAATATCCGGTCGTGTGCTGAGCATGGCATACATGAGACTATCTACTCCCGAAGCATAAGGCACATTCTTCGTGTATTCTCTTTCTTCATAAGACTTTGGAGAGTCTTTCTTAGAAAGAGTAATTCCAGACCTATATGGTTGCCCACCTTTCTTGGAATCCTGCTTTGCAAACCTCCTAAGAATTTTATCTATGTAGCCGGCCTGGGATAAAGCTATCATTTTGTTCCTCCTATCCTAAAAGATTTGGATACCGAGAACAAAATTAGCCTATCCTAAGTCCTTCATGTCAAACTGCTTGGTCAACCATAATTTGACTAATGACAATGCCCCAACATCATTGTCAATCAACAAAATGTCATCTACATAGAGCAGTAGAAAAACCACTTTCCCATCCTTAATGTGTTTATAAACACATGGTTCATCCGCATTTTGTGAGAAGCCATAAGTCTTGATCACCTAATCAAATCTTATGTTCCAAGAACGAGAAGCCTGCTTAAGTCTATAAATTGACTTCAGCAGCTTACAAAACATTACCCTCTTGACCCGTGACCTTGAACCCGTCTGGTTGTTCCATATAAATGGACTCATCAAGATAGCCATTCAAAAAAGCCTTATTGACATTCATCTGTCAAATCTCGTAGTCAAAAGCAGCAGCTATGGACAAGAGAATCCGGATGGACTTAAAAATGGTTATAGGCAAAAAGGTTTCCTCATAATCGATTCCTTCCTTTTGCGTGTAACCCTTAGCTACCAGTCTAGCCTTAAAGGTTTCGACCTTGCATCCACTCCTCTTTTCCTCTTGCAGATCCACTTACACCCTATGGGTTTTACCCCTTCAGGAAGATCCACAAGCTCCTAGACCTGATTAGTCTTCATAGACTTCATCTCTGTGTTTATGGCCTTTGTCCAGAGTTTTGAATCAACATCCTTCATAGCTTCTACGTAAGTATAAGGATCCTTGTCACGTTCATCTGGTTTAGTCAAGAAGACCTCCCCATTGAACATATACCTCTCAGGTTGACGCCCGATCCTCCCACTACACTAAAGCCCCTGAGGTTGTTTTTCAGGTTTGTTTGGTTTTTCTACACCTATCGAAGAGGTTTCATTCGGAACCTCCAGAGTGATCAGATCACTACTGAACTCCTCAAGCACCACTTTGCTTCGAGGTTTAAAGTCGTCCATGTAACTCTCCTCAAGAAAAGTTGCATTAGTTGAAACCATGACTTTATTTTCCTTTAGGTTATGAAAATAACCCCCTTTAGTCGCTTTTGGATATCCTACAAACACACAAACTTTCAAACGTGCTTCCAACTTATTCGGATCCTTAAACAAGACATGAGCCAGACATCCCCATATGTGAATATGGTTTAAGGATGTCTTCCTACTCATCCACAACTCATGAGGAGTTTTAGGGACCGATTTTAAAGGCACTTTTTTCAGAAGATAACATGCGGTTTGTAGTCCATATCCCCAAAAGGACAAAGGCAGTGATGAATAACTTATCATGGACCTAATCATGTCCAACAAAGTCCTATTTCTTCTCTCTGCTATGCCATTCTACTGTGGAGTGCCCGACGTAGTCTAATGGGATAAAATCCCATTCTCTATCAAGTGTTCCAAGAACTCATCAGAAGGGTATTCCCTACCTCGATTGGATCAAAGTGCTTTTATGGGTTTACCTAATTGCTTTTTCACTTCAGCCTAAAACTCCCTAAACCTATCAAAAGTTTTCGCTTTTGTAGTGCAACAGGTACACATACCCATATCTTGAGTAATCATCAATAAAAGTGACGAAGTACTCATACCCTCCTCATGCCTGGATGTTCAACGGTCTGCAAACATCACTATGCACAAGTTCTAGAACCCCTTCGGCCTTATTGCCCCTAGACCCGAATGGTCTTTTGGTCATTTTACCCTCCAAACAAGACTCACATTGAGGTATAGATTCCACCCTTAAGTGACTTAAAGGTCTATCCCTTACCAACCTTTGAATCCTATTCAAGTTAATATGACCAAGGCGCAAATGCCAAAGATAAGTCTGATTAGAGTGAGAAGTTTTAAGTCTTTTAGAGTTATTATCATTTATCTCAACATTAAGCAATAAGTCCATCTTAGGTTTGATAAAATATAGATTATTTTGCGTCCATCCAAAACAGATAAAAGATTTGTTTTTACAAATCACCACTTTATCATTAAAAGAAACCAAGTAGGAGTCTTTAAATAAAAAAGCTACAGAAATTAAATTCCTTTTAAATTTAGGAACATAAAAACAATCTTGCAAAAATAAATTCCTATAATTATCAAAATAAAGATGTACGTCTCTCACTGCTTTCGCTAAGACCAAGGATCCATTGCCCACCGAAGCGTGAAGTCCTCATGCAGCAACCTTCTCGTTTCTTTGAACCCCTGTAGAGAAACACAAATATGATTAGTTGCATCAAAATCTATGACCCAAATGTCATTGAATTCCTCAACCAAACAAGTTTCTAAAAATAGAAGATCACACCTACCTCCTTTAGAAAGGAAGTCCTTGCAATGCTTCTTGATATGCCCGACCTTTCCATAGAAGAAGCACTTAAGCTTCTTCGGGTTCTTCTTCTTCTTCTTCTTGCTCTTGTTAGTAGCAGGAATAGAAGACTTCCTGTTCTTGGCCCGTTGCTTCTTTCCATTCCCAGAGTTAGGATTGGAACTAGAAGTAGCTATCATGTTGGCCTCACCACCCGTAGGAGACTCACTGATCAGCAGTTCGAACTCGTGTAACTGTTCCACCAGTTCTGTGTCATATCCTGTCTATTGCTTAAATTAAAAGTAGCTCTAAACGGAATAAATTCCTTAGACATAGTCTCAAAGACCATAGTCATCTGAGTTTTAACATCGATGTCGGCTCTATTGGTTTGACCCTCAGCGAGGTAAGCCATGACCAACATCATGTGCTCCTTTATAGATGTCCTCGGCCTCTGTCTACAGTTTAGAAGTTTTTGAAGCACCCCTTGCCGCATTGTTATGGCTTGGCCTCCAAACATATCTTCAAGATTATCCAAGATATACTTTGCAGTCTCATAATCATGATGTTGAGCCTGCAGCACGTTGTTCATGCTTGCCATAACATAGCAGCGGGCCTGTTCACTAGCATCTTTTCAGCGATCATACGCTTGGAATTGCTCATTACTTGAGTCTCCTGTAGACTCAGGAGGACAAGGGGTTGTTAGTACATATTTCAGTTTCTCAAAGGCTAGGACGATATCTAGGTTCCGTTTCCAATCGTTATAGTTCTCACCGATTAATAGGTTTTTGTCAAGTATCGATGATAAAGCGTTTTTAGACATTTTTAATTTATAATAAAGAATCATATACCAAACATAAGCAAACATATAATAGTAATTTAGTAAGATAACACAATCATGTAAAAATTATACAAATGTATTTAAGTGTCAAAACCTTGAAAATATCACAACCTTAGAACAATAATTCCCAACTCAGAATTCAACAAGCTCCTAGGGGAGTCATGCCAAATTCAATCAAGAACATGGATCCCCTCCTGATTAATATATGTCATCCAGGACCCGTATCATCTAGCATATATTAATAATCGTTTCTTTGGCCATTAATTTTATTAACAGAGCTCCTAAGGGAGGTTAATAATAAAATTAATGTGAGTGTATAACTATCATTTTAATATTTTATCCATGATTTATAATCGCCACCTAGGGGTGTGCAATCATAAATCATGCTAAAATACCTTATCCTCTTAGAGATCCAATCTGGTACATGATAGAAATCCCTTCCTAGGGTCGGGACCACCATGTTCTGCCTATGGACCAACGATGGAGGCCTTAGGTCCTCTCTTTGAAAACCTTCTCCCACTCAATCTTTTGAAATCAAGGTTTTATTTTAAGAATATGCATGAATAATTTTAATATGAGCGGCACTCCCTATTCTATATGACATGTTATCAATATACATGGCAAATCATATTATAATGCAGACAAGCAAAGCAATCAAGCAAAGCTACAAGCAAAATAATAATAATAACTGTAATATTATGGCTCCACCCTAGAGAATAGAAAACTAAGATTACAAGAGAATAATCGAGACATATTATCGATTCTTCATCCTTGAATCCTCAAGCTGTATCCTTCTTCATGTAATTCCATCTTCAAGTCTTCAATCCTGTATGAATTGAACACTTCATATTTCTGGTCATATCCAAATTTAATGTTTCTCAGAATTGTCCCAAAAATAAAATTAAAATAGCCCTAGAAAAACTGTACATTTTTTAGAAATTTTTCAACTCTCAGTCGGCAAGCTGATCTGGGTGATTGGTCTGCCAGTCATGCTCATCGGCCTACCGATCAGGAAGATTGGCCTACCGACCCATGAAAGTTTGGCCTGCCCGCAGAGCCAGCCAATTTCTGCCCCACTAACGGTCTGTCGATTTGTGACCATCGGCCTGTCGAACTGTGATGTTTAGCATGCCAACCGAGCAAAAATCTCCATTCCAGAAAATACAATTTTAAAGCAATTTATCAATTTTATTTTCAACAATTCAAAACATAAAATTAGAGACTCAAGAAATACCTAGAAGCATTATCATCAGTCTTCTAGATCCGACTTCTCTAAATAATTATTTAAATACAAAATTCTTACAAATTCAAAAATAAATAATAATTCCTAGACGGAGATGATAGTCCGCCATCTAATTACATGAAAAACCTAGATACACATTCTAACCTCTAAGGAACCATAACCGATATAAATTAATTAATTAATAAATAATTAAACAATGATGTAATTGTTAGACATGTATACCCTAAGGAGTAAAAATGTAATACGTTTTTGGAGACATTTTTATCAATAAAGAATTTATTCATTTATATATACCAAATCTTGCCCTCTTTACGTTCATATTTGTTGAATGTATGATAAGCAAACAGTAGTCTGAGACTGTCAGTCTAAACCTTAAGAATTGGGCATATGATGGGATGATTATGCAGAAGACTTGATTCTTAAGGTGATGGTATAAAACATATGATCCGCAATCGAGGGAATAAAGTTGGGCGCTTTATTCATGTAAAGATTGTTATGTTGTCTATATCCCTATTGGGAGATGGTTTGTCTTGACCATCAAAGTTGGACTCCATGAATAGAAACATCGGCGCGTTGTCATAGGTGACAACGTGTTGGATCGAGACATAAAGTGAATTGATTTGGATTAATAATTCTGTCTTGGCAAATTGATTCACTTTAGACAGTCATTTGTATTGTATCTTAATCCTGAGATGAATAGTGGGCCCGTTGTCTCGACTTGTGTCTTTTGATGTACCAATGGGTGACTCCCACATCTCTATAGTGGTATGCATGCCGGTACGTTGGAGGCATGACTCTTGATAGCGTAGACTTGTTATTCATAGATATGGAATCCATAGCTCCTCTTTAGGAGTAATGATATCCTCTTATATGCGTTGTCCTATAATTGGAAAATTGGAGCGCTCAACCATTTGGATACATAGGTGTAACCGAATGGTATACTATCTTTAGATGGTAAGTTTTCTAATGGTGAGACAATGGAACGTAAGATAAAAATAATCGAGAAGGTAAGATAGAACTTGTCCTTAAGCTGATTATGGATTATCATATGGGGATACGATGCATTATGATATGTCATGGAGACTTAGCTACACGAGCTTCATAATTCTATAAAGTTTGAGAGTGCAGCTCCAAGCTTTTAGTGGAGTAGCGTTGGAGTTGATAATTGTGAAATGTATATCTGGGATATTGGGTTTCATAATTATCATGAGCTTGAACTTTGTGGGTCCATTTTGGTCCCCTTTGCTAGCTCACAAAATCCTGTAACAACACGACGTTCTTTTCTAATAATTGGTGACTTATGTCGGATTTATCAAATTGGTTTAAAATTTGTAAGAATCAAATAATTCATGTCTGTTTATTGGTTGAATTAATTTTATAAGAAACTAGTTCAGGATAAACTTGTTGAATTATTGCGATCAGATAATTCTTGTCTCTTTATCGGTTGTTTTAATTTTGGACAAATTAGAACAGGATAAACTTGTTGAATTATTGTGAATTGATTTGTTTTCTTTATGATATCTTGATAAAGTTTGTTTTGATCAGATAACTTCTCTATTGGGTTATTTGAATCAAAACTGAGACTTTATCCTTTAGAATCTCGGGTGGAAAATAAAAGATTCGTGGAGATTTTTTCTCGGGAGTTCGGCCTGCCGAACTGGCCTGTTCAGCCTGCCGATCAGCGAGAGATAAGATTACGCGTTTTCACACAGATCTTATCAGATATTGATCCGAACTTGATTCTGTTTCGAGTTTTTGAGACCTAATCTGATATGGACTGACCCCAGGACCAATAGGTATAAAAAGGGAGTGAGTCTCATGATTTACTCAGATCAATTTGAGAGATTAAGAGTGATACTCTTCTAGTGAGCATCTGAAAACTCCCTGAGAGCTTTTGTTCACAAATCACGAACACTAGCTTTGGGTTCTCTCTATTGGTTGGACGGAGAGTCACCAGTGGAAGAGCTGAACATGTGAGCCCACACTCACTCTAGTTGTGGATAGAGAATTACAAAGAAGACCAGTTAGTTGAGGCTCTTCTGGAACGTTACTTCTCTACACAGGTTGCAGAGGTTCTTCGGCACACTAAGGTTAGTAAGATCTGTCTAATTTATACATATAACATGTCAAACTTGCATTTTGGAAATTACTCTAATGAAAAATTTTAAAATTCTGCTGCGCACTTTGTTTCCAACAATTGGTATCAGAGCTGAGGTTTTTACATAAATTTGCAAGTTTGTGATCATGTTATATGCATAAATTTTGTGATCTTAATCTCTCCTATGCTTGAATTGAATTTTATAAAGAGTTGGCACTCTAGGTTTCTATATAATATATATGTTGTCAAGGATTATGTGGTGAATGTTTATTAATTAATTATGGTTTATTAAATAGTTGTTTAATTATTTATTAATTAATTAATGCCGGTTATGGTTCCTTAGAGGTTAGAATTTGTGTCTAGGTTTTTCATGTAATTAGATGGCAGACTATCATCTCAGTCTAGGAATTGTTTTTTAATTTTTAATTTGTAAGAATTTTGTAATTAAATAATTATTTGGAGAAGACAGATCGAGAAGTCGGATCTAGAAGATTGATGATAGTGCCTCCAGGTATTTCCTAAGTCTCTAATTTTATGTTTTGAATTGTTGAAAATAAAATTGATTAATTGCATTAAAATTGTATTTTCTGGAATGTGCATTTTCTGCTCGGTCGGCATGCCAGACCTCATAGTTCGGCAGGCCGAAGGTCACAGATCGGCAAGCCGGACGTGTGGTCCGGCAGGCCGACAGTGGGGCAGAAATTTTGGTGCTCTGCTGGCAGGCCGAACCTCCATGATCGGCAGGCCGATCACCCAGATCGGTCTGCCGACCGAGAGCTGCCAGGAGTCCAGAAAAGGTGCAATTTTTTCGGTGCAGTTTTAATTTTATTTTTGGGACGATTCTGAGAAACATTAAATTTGGATATGACTGAAAATATGAAGTATTTGATTCATACGGGATTGAAGACTTGAAGATGGATATTATATGAAGAAGGATACAGCTTGAGGATTCAAGGATGAAGAATTGATAAATGTCTCGATTATTCTCTTGTAATCTTAGTTTTCTATTCTCTAGGGTGGAACCACAATATTACAGTTATTATTATTTTGCCTGTAGCTTTGCTTGATTGCTTTGTTTGTCTGCATTATAATATGATTTACCATACATATTGATAACATGTCATATAGAATAGGGAGTGCCGCTCATATTAAAATTGTTCATGCATGATTTTAAAATAAAACCTTGACTTCAAAGGATTGAGTGGGAGATGGTTTTCGAAGAGAGGACCTAAGGCCTCCATTGTTGGTCCATAGGAAGAACATGGTGGACCCAACCCCTAGGAAGGGATTTCTATCATGTACCAGATTAGATCTCTGAAAGGATAAGGTATTTTAGTATGATTTATGGTTGCACACCCTTAGGTGGTGATTATAAATCATGGATAAAATATTGAAATGGTGGTTATACACTCACGTTAATTTTATTATTAACCTCCCCTAGGAGCTTTGTTAATAAATTAATGGCCAAAGAAACGATTATTAGTATATGCTGGATCATACAGGTCCTAGATGGCATATATTAATCAGGAGGGGATCCGTGTTCCTAATTGAATTTGTCATGACTCCCCTAGGAGCTTGTTGAATTCTGAGTTGGGAATTATCGTTGTAAGGTTGTGATATTTTCAGGGTTTTGACACATAAACGCATTTGTATTATTTTACATGATTGTGTTATCTTACTAAATTATAATATATGTTTGCTTATGTTTGGTATATGATTCTTTATTGTAGATTACAAATGTCTAAAAATGCTTTATCATCGATACTTGACAAAAACCAATTAACTGGTGAGAGCTATAATGATTGGAAACGGAACCTAGACATCGTCCTTTCCTTTGAGAAACTGAAATATGTACTAACAACCCCTTGTCCTCCCGAGTCTACAGGAGACTCAAGTAATGAGCAATTCCAAGCGTATGATTGCTGAAAAGATGCTAGTGAACAGGCCCGTTGCTATGTTATGGCAAGCATAAACAACGTGCTACAGGCTCAACATCAGGATTATGAGACTGCGAAGCAGATCTTGGATAATCTTGAGGACATGTTTGGAGGCCAGGCCATAACAAAGCAACAAGGGGCGCTTCGAAAACTCTTAAACTGTAGACAGAGATTGGGGATGTCTGTAAAGGAGCATATGATGTTGATCATGGGTTACCTCGCTGAGGCTCAAACCAATGGAGCCGACATCGATGCTGAAACTCAAATGACTATGGTCTTTGAGACTCTGTCTAAGGAATTTATTCCGTTTAGAGCTACTTTTAATTTAAGCAATAGACGGGATATGACCTTGATAGAACTGATGAAACAGTTATAGGAGTTTGAACTGCTGATCAAGGAGTCTCCTGTTGGTAGAGAGGCCAACATGGTAGCTGCTTCTGGTTCCAATCCTAACTCTGGGAATGGAAAGAAGCAACGGGCCAAGAGTGGGAAGTCTTCTATTCCTGCTACTACCAAGAGCAAGAAGAAGAAGAAGAAGAACCCAAAGAAGATTAAGTGCTTCTTTTGTGGTAAGGTCGGGCATATTAAGAAGCATTGCAAGGACTTAGTTTCCAAGGGAGGTAGGTGTGATCTTCTATATTTAGAAACTTGTTTGGTTGAGGAATCCAGTGACATCTGGGTCATAGATTCTGGTGCAACTAATCATGTTTGTGTTTCTCTGCAGGGATTCAAAGAAACGAGAAGTCTACTTCGTGAAGACTTAACGCTTCGAATGGGCGATGGATCCTTGGTCTCAGTAGAAGTAGTGGGAGATGTCCATCTTTATTTTGATAATTATAGGAATTTAATTTGGCAAGATTGTTTTTATGTTCCTAAATTTAAAAGGAATTTAATTTATGTATCTTCTTTATTTAAAGACTCCTACGTGGTATCTTTTAATGAAAAAGTGATGATTCATAAAAAAAAATCTTTTATCTGTTCTGGATGGATGCAAAATAATCTATATTTTATCAAACATAAGATGGACTTATTACTTAATACTGAGATAAATGATAATAACTCAAAAAGACTTATAACTTCTCACTCTAATAAGACTTATCTTTGGCATTTACGCCTTGGTCATATTAACCTGAATAGGATTCAAGGTTGGTAAGGGATGGACCTTTAAGTCACTGAAAGGTGGAATCTATACCTCAATGTGAATCTTGTTTGGAGGGAAAAATGACCAAAAGACCATACAGGTCTAAGGGCAATAGGGCCGAAGGGGTTCTAGAACTTGTGCATAGTGATATTTGCGGACCAATGAACATCCGGGCACGAGGAGGGTATGAGTACTTCGTCACTTTTATTGACGATTACTCAAGATATGGGTATGTGTACCTAATGCACCACAAAAGCAAAACTTATGATAAGTTCAGGGAGTTTCGGGCTAAAGTGGAAAAGCAATTGGGTAGACCCATAAAGGCACTTCGATCTGATCGAGGTGGGGAATACCTTTCTGATGAGTTCTTGGGACACTTGTTAGAGAATGGGATTTTATCCCATTTGACTATGCCGGGCACTCCACAGCAGAATGGCATAGCAGAGAGAAGGAATAGGACTTTGTTGGACATGATTAGGTCCATGATGAGTTATTCATCATTGCCTTTATCCTTTTGGTGATATGCACTACAAACCGCATGTTATCTTTTGAACAATGTGCCTTCAAAATCGGTCCCTAAAACTCCTCACGAGTTGTGGACAGACAGGAAACATCTTTAAACATATTCATATATGGGGATGTCCAGCTCATGTCCTGTTTAAGGATCCGAATAAGTTGGAAGCATGTTCGGAAGTTTACGTGTTTGTAGGATATCCAAAAGGGACTAAAGGGGCTTATTTTTATAACCCTAAGGAAAATAGAGTCATGGTTTCAACTAATGTAACTTTCCGTGAGGAGAGTTACATGGACGACTTTAAACCTTGAAGCAAAGTGGTGCTTGAGGAGTTAAGGGGTGATTCGTTCACTCTGGAGGTTTTGAACGAAACCGTTCCGATCGGTGTAGAAAAACTAAACAAACCTGAACAACAACCTCAGGGGCTTCGGCGTAGTGGGAGGATCGGGCGTCAACCTGAAAGGTACATGTTCAATGGGGAGGTCTTTTTGGCTGAACCAGATGAACATGACAGGGATCCTTACACTTACGCAGAAGCTATGGAGGATGTTGATTGAAGACTCTGGACAGAGGCCATGAACATTGAGATGAAGTCTATGGAGACTAATCGGGTCTGGGAGCTTGTAGATCTTCCCAAAGAGGTAAAACCCATAGGGTGTAAGTGGATCTACAAGAGGAAAAGAGGAGTGGATGGAAAGGTCGAAACCTTTAAGGCTAGACTGGTAGCTAAGGGTTATACGCAAAAGGAAGGAATCGATTATGAGGAAACCTTTTCACCTGTAGCCATGCTTAAGTCCATCCGGATTCTCTTGTCCATAGCTGCCGCTCTCGATTATGAGATTTGGCAGATGGATGTCAAGACGACTTTTCTGAATGGCTATCTTGATGAGTCCATTTATATGGAACAACCAGACGGGTTCAAGGTCGCGGGTCAAGAAGGTAAGGTTTGTAAGCTGCTAAAGTCTATTTATGGACTTAAGCAGGCTTCTCATTCTTGGAACATAAGATTTGATCAAGTGATCAAAACTTATGGGTTCTCACAAAACGTGGATGAACCATGTGTTTACAAACACATAAAGGATGGGAAGGTGGATTTTCTACTGCTCTATGTAGATGACATTCTACTGATTGGCAATGACGTTGGGGCGTTGTCATCGGTCAAATTATGGTTGACCAAGCAGTTTAACATGAAGGACTTAGGTGAGGCTAATTTTGATCTCAATAACCAGATTATTTGGGATAGGAAGAACAAAATGATAGCTTTGTCTCAGGCCGGCTACATAGATAAAATTCTCAGGAGGTTTTGCAATGCAGGATTCCAAGAAAGGTGGGCAACCATCTAGGTCTAAAATTACTCTTTCTAAGAAAGAGTCTCCAAAGTCTTATGAAGAAAGAGAATACATGAAGAAGGTGCCTTATGCTTCGGCAGTGGGTAGTCTCATGTATGCCATGCTTTGCACACGACCGGATATTAGCTCTGCGGTCGGGATTGAAAGTCGATTTCAGGCGGACCCAAGACCGAACCATTGGGTTACGGTAAAGCATATTTTCAAGTACCTAAGAAGACTCGAGGGTATATGCTTGTGTATTCGGGTGAGGACTTGACTCCTCTAGGATACACTGATTCGGATTTTTAATCCTGTCTAGATTCTAGGAAATCGACTTTGGGGTTTGTGTTTACTCTGGGTGGTGGTGCCATCAGTTGGAGAAGTGCGAAGCAAGATTGCACTTCGGATTCAACGATGGAGGCCGAGTATGTGGCAGCTAGGGATGCTTCGAAAGAAGCAGTGTGGCTCTGCAAGTTCCTTGGGGATCTTGAGGTAGTTCCTGGTATGGATAAAGCGGTATCATTGTGCTGTGATAACAGTGCGGCGGTAGCTAATGCTAAGGAACCAAGATTTCACAAGAAGAGTAAGCACATTGATCGGAAGTATCATGTGATAAAGGGCTTACAGGGAGAGTCAGAGGACAATTTAGCTGATCCATTTACGAAGACACTTACTAGGAGAGTCTTCGAGAGGCATGTGGAAGCTATGGGGATGCAAAATTTGCTGTATTTACTCACTTAGTGCAAGTGGGAGATTGTTAGACATGTATGCCCTAAGGAGTAAAAATGTAATACGTTTTTTGAGACATTTTTATCAATAAAGAATTTATTCATTTATATATACCAAATCTTGTCCTCTTTACGTTCATATTTGTTGAATGTATGATAAGCAAACAGTAGTCTAAGACTGTCAGTCTAAACCTTAAGAATTGGGCATATGATGGGATGATTATGCAGAAGACATGATTCTTAAGGTGATGGTCTAAAACATATGATCCGCAATCGAGGGAATAAAGTTGGGCGCTTTATTCATGTAAAGATTGTTATGTTGTCTATATCTCTACTGGGAGATGGTTTGTCTTGACCAACGGAGTTGGACTCCATGAATAGAAACATTGGCGCGTTGTCATAGGTGACGACGTGTTGGATTGGGACATAAAGTGAATTGATTTGGATTAATAATTCTTTCTTGGAAAATCGATTCACTTTAGACAGTCATTTGTATTGTATCTTAATCCTAAGATAAATAGTGGGCCCATTGTCTCGACTTGTGTCTTTTGATGTAGCAATGGGTGACTCCCACATCTCTATAGTGGTATGCATGTCGGTATGTTGGAGGCATGACTCTTGATAGCGTAGACTTGTTATTTATAGATATGGAATCCATAGCTCCTCTTTAGGAGTAATGATGCCCTCTTATATGCGTTGTCCTGTAATTGGAAAACTGTAGCATGCAACCATTTGGATACATAGGTGTAACCGGATGATATACTATCTTTAGATGGTAAGTTTTCTAATGGTGAGACAATGGAACGTAAGATAAAAATAATCGGGAAGGTAAGACAGAACTTGTCCTTAAGCCGATTATGGATTATCATATGGGGATACGATACACTATGATATGTCATGGAGACTTAGCTATACGAGCTTCGTAATTTTATAAAGTTCGAGAGTGCAGCTCCAAGCTTTTAGTGGAGTAGCGTTGGAGTTGATAATTGTGAAATGTATATCTGGGATATTGGGTTTCATAATTATCATAAGCTTGAACTTTGTAGGTCCATTTTGGTCCCCTTTGCTAGCTCACAAAATCCTATAATGACAGGGCGTGCTTTTCCAATAATTGGTGACTTATGTCACATTTATCAAATTGGTTTAAAATTTGTAAGAATCAAATAATTCATGTCTGTTTATCAGTTGAATTAATTTTGTAAGAAACTAGTTCAAGATAAACTTGTTGAATTATTGCGATCAGATAATTCTTGTCTGTTTATCGGTTGTGTAAATTTTGGACAAATTAGAACAAGATAAACTTGTAGAATTATTGTGAATTGATTTGTTTTCTTAGAGATTATCTTGATAAAGTTTGTTTTGATCAGATAACTTCTCTATTGGGTTATTTGAATCAAAACTAAGACTTTATCCTTTAGAATCTCGGGTGGAAAATAAAAGATTCACGGAGATTTTTTCTCGGGAGTTTGGCCTGCCGAATGACCTGTTCAGCCTGCTGAACTGGCCTGATCGGCCTGCCGATCATAATGTTTGGCCTGCCGATCAGCGGGAGATAAGATTATGCATTTTCACGCAGATCTTATCAGATATTGATCCGAACTTGATTCTGTTTCGAGTTTTTGAGACCTTATCTGATATGGACTGACCCCAGGACCAATAGGTATAAAAACGAAGTGAGTCTCATGATTTACTCAGATCAATTTGAGAGATTAAGAGTGATACTCTTCTAGTGAGCATCTGAAAACTCCCTGAGAGCTTTTGTTCACAAATCACGAACACTAGCTTTGGGTTCTCTCTATTGGTTGGAAGGAGAGTCACTGGTGGAAGAGCTGTACGTGTGAGCCCACACTCACTCCGGTTGTGGATAGAGAATAACAAAGAAGACCAGTTGGTTGAGGCTCTTCTGGAACGTTACTTCTCTACACAGGTTGCAGAGGTTCTTCGGCACACTAAGGTTAGTAAGATCTGTCTAATTTATACATATAACATGTCAAACTTGCGTTTTAGAAATTACTCTAATGAAAAATTTTAAAATTCCGCTGCGCACTTTGTTTCCAACATAATCAACCATAATCAGTTAATAAACATTCACCACAAAATCCATCACAACATATATAATTTATAGAAACCTAGAGTGTCAACTCTCTATTAAATTCAATTCAAGCATATGAGAGATTAAGATCATAAAATTTATGCATATAACATGATCACAAAATCGTAAATTTATGTAAAAATGATGGTTCTGATACCAATTGTTGAAAAAATAGTGCGCAGCAAAATTTTAAAAAATTTTACATCAGAGTAATTTCTAAAACACAAATTTGATATGCTATATGCATAAATTAACAAGATCTTACTAACCTTTGTGTGCTGAAGAACTCTCACAAAACGTGAAGAAAAGTAACGTTCTAGAAGAGCCTCAACCAACTAGTCTTCTTTGTTATTCTCTATCCACAACCGGAGTGAGTGTGGGCTCATACAAACAGCTCTTCCACTGGTGACTCTCCTTCCAACCAATCGAGACAACCCAAAGCAAGTGTTCATGATTTGTAAACAAAAGCTCTCAGGGATTTTTTGGATTCTCACTAGTAGAGTATCTCTCTTAATCTCTCAATTGAATCACTCCCTATTTATAGAGATTGGTCCTAGGGTCAGTCCTCATCAGATTAGGTCTCAAAATTCAGATCAGAATCAAATTTGAATCAATTCTGATAAGATCTGCGTGAAAACGCGTGATCTTATCCTTCGCTGATCGGCAGACCGAACCACTTGATCAGCAGGCCGAACAGGTCCCATCAGTCGATCGAGCATGTCCATCGGTAGGCCGAACTATTGAATAAAAAATCTCACGAATCTTTTATTTTTCACCCAAGATTCTATAGGATAAAGTCTCAGTTTTGATTCAAATAACCCAATAGAGAAGTTATCTGATCAAAACAACTTTATCTAGATAATCTCTAGGAAAATAAATCAATTCCCAATAATTCTACAAGTTTATCTTGATCTAATTTATCCAAAATTAAATCAACCAATAAACAGACAAGAATTATCCGATCTCAATAATTCAACAAGTTTATCTTCAATTAATTTATTACAAAATTAATTCAACCGATAAACAGATATGAATTATTTGATTCTTCCAAATTTCAACCAATCTTGTAAATCTAACATAAGTCACCAATTATTGGAAGAACACGCAGTGTCGTTATAGGACGTTGTGAGCTAGCAAAGGGGACCAAATGGACCTATATACTTTGAGCTCCCAAAAATTACAAAACCCAATATCCCAGATATACATTTCATAATTATCAACTCCAACGCTACTCCACTAAAAGCTTGGAGCTACACTCTCGAACTACATAGAATTACGAAGCTCGTATAGCTAAGTCTCCATGACATATCATAGTGTATCGTATCCCCATATGATAATCCATAATCGGCTTAAAGACAAGTTCTGTCTTACTTTTTCAATTATTTTTATCTTACGTTCTATTATCTCACCATCAGAAAACTTACTATCAATGACAGTATACCATTCGGTTACACCTATGTATCCAAATGGTTGAGCGCTCTAGTTTTTCAATTACAGGATAACGCATATAAGAGGATATCATTGCTCCTAAGGATGAGCTATGGATTCCATATCTATGAATAATAGGCCTACGCTATCAAGAGTTATGCCTCCAATGTACCGGCATGCATACCACTATTAAGATGTGGGTGTCACCCTTTGTTACATCAAAAGAAACAAGCCAAGACAACGGGCCCGCTATTCATCTCAAGATTAAGATACAACACAAATGATTGTTTAAAGTGAATCGATTTACCGAGACAAAATTATTAATCTAAATCAATTCACTTCATGTCTCGATCCAACACATCGTCACTTATGACAACGTGCCGATGTTTCTATTCACAGAGTCCACCTCTGATGGTCAAGACAAACCGCTCCCAAAAGGGATATAGACAACATAACAATCTTTGCATGAATAAAGCACCCAACTTTATTCCCTTGATTGCGGATCGTATGATTTAGACCATCACCTTGAGAATCATGCCTTTTGCATAATTTGTCCATCATATGCCCAATTCTTAAGGTTTAGACCAACAGTTTCAGACTATTGTTTGCTTAACATACATTCAACAAATAAGAACGTAAAGGGGACAAGATTTGGTACATAAATAATGAATAAATTCTTTATCGATAAAAATGTCTCTAAAAACTTATTATATTTTTACTCCTTAAAGCATACATGTCTAACAGTGGTTTCTATCGAAACCCTTAGAGTGATTGGATCACTTCTTAACTCCTCAAGCACCACTTTGCTTTGAGGCTTAAACTCATCCATGTAACTCTCCTCAAGGAAAGTTGCATGAGTTGAAACCACGACTTTATTTTGCTTTGGGTTATAAAAATAACCCCCTTTAGTCCCTTTTGGATATCCTACAAACACACAAACTTTCAAACGTGCTTCCAACTTATTTGTATCCCTAAACAGGACATGAGCCAGACATCCCCAAATGCAAATATGGTTTAAGGATGTCTTCTTGCCCGTCCATAACTCAGGAGGAGTTTTAGGAACTAATTTTGAAGGCACGTTGTTCAAAAGATAACATGTGGTTTGTAGTACATATCTCCAAAAGGATAAAGGCAATGATTAATAACTCATCATGGACCTGACCATGTCCAATAAAGTCCTATTTCTTCTCTCAACCATGCCATTCTGCTACAGAGTGCCTGGCATAGTCAAATGGGATAAAATCCCATTCTCTAATAAGTGTCCTAAGAACTATTAGAAAGGTATTCTCCACCTCGATCGGATTGAAGTGCCTTTATGGGTTTACCCAATTGCTTTTCCACTTTAGCCCTAAACTCTCTGAACTTGTCAAAAGTTTTGATTTTGTGGTGTATTAAGTACACATACCTATACCTTGAGTAATCGTCAATAAAAGTGATGAAGTACTCATACCCTCCTCGTGCCTGGATGTTTGTTGATCCACAAACATCACTATGCACAAGTTCTAGAACCCCTTCGACTCTATTGCCCTTAGACCCGAATGGTCTTTTCATTTTACCCTCCAAATAGGATTTACATTGAGGTATAGATTCAACCCTTAAGTGACTCAAAGGACCATCCCTTACCAACCTTTGAATCCTATTCAAGTTAATATGACCAAGGCGCAAATGCCAAAGATAAGTCTTATTAGAGTGAGAAGTTTTAAGTCTTCTAGGGTTATTATCATTTATTTTAGCATTAAGCAGTAAGTACATCTTAGGTTTGATAAAATATAGATTATTTTGCATCCATCCAGAATAGATAAATAGTTTATTTTTATGAATCACTACTTTATTATTAAAAGAAACCAAATAGAAGTCTTTAATAAACAAGCTAAAGAAATTAAATTCCTTTTGAATTTAGAAACATAAAAATAATCTCACAAAATTAAATTCCTATAATTATCAAAATACAGATGGACGTCTCCCACTGCTTCAGCTAAGACCAAGGATCCATCGCCCATCCGAAGCGTGAAGTCTTCGCAGAGCAGACTTCTTGTTTCTTTGAACCCCTGTATATAAACACAAACATGATTAGTTGCATCAGAATCTATGACCCAAATATCATTGGATTCCTCAACCAAACAAGTTTCTAAATATAGAAGATCACACCTAGATTCTAGGGAAAGGAAGTCCTTGTAATTCTTCTTAATGTGCGCGACCTTCCCACAAAAGAAACACTTTAGCTTCTTCAAGTTCTTCTCCTTTTTCTTCTTGTTCTTGCCATTTATAGGAATAGAATACTTCTCATTCTTGGCCTGTTGCTTCTTTCCATTCCTAAGATTAGGATTGGAAACAGAAGCAGCTAGCAAGTTAGCCATACCACCAACAGGATGTTGGAAACAAAGTGCGCAGCGGAATTTTTTAAAATTTTTCATCAGAGTATTTTCCAAAACACAAGTTTGACATGTTATATGTATAAATTAAACAGATCTTACTAACCTCAGTGTGCCGAAGAACCTCCGCGACCTGTGTAGAGAAGTAACGTTCCAGAAGAGCCTCAACCAACTGGTCTTCTTTGCTATTCTCTATCCACAATCGGAGTGAGTGTGGGCTCACACGTACAGCTCTTCCACCGGTGACTCTCCTTCCAACCAATAGAGAGAACCCAAAGCTAGTGTTCGTAATTTGTGAACAAAAGCTCTCAGGGAGTTTTCAGATGCTCACTAGAAGAGTATCACTCTTAATCTCTCAAATTGATCTGAGTAAATCATTAGACTCACTCCCTTTTTATACCTATTGGTCCTTGGGGTCAGTCCATATCAGATTAGGTCTCAAAAATCGAAACAGAATCAAGTTCGGATCAATATCTGATAAGATACGCGTGAAAAACGCGTAATCTTAACTGTCGCGGTCGGCATGCCGAACTGTGAGATAGGCAGGCCGAACTGGCCAGTTCGGCAGGCCGAACACGTCATCCGGCATGCCGAACTGCCGAGAAAAAATCTCCGCGAATCTTTTATTTTCCACCCGAGATTCTAAAGGATAAAGTCTCAGTTTTGATTCAAATAGCCCAATAGAAAAGATATCTGATCAAAACAAACTTTATCAAGATAATCTCTAAGAAAATAAATCAATTCACAATAATTCTACAAGTTTATCTTGTTCTAATTGTCCAAAATTAAAACAACCGATAAACAGACAAGAATTATCCGAACGCCATAATTCAACAAGTTCATCTTGAACTAATTTCTTACATAATTAATTCAACCGATAAACAGACATGAATTATTTGATTCTTATAAATTTTAAACCAATCTGATAAATCCGACATAAGTCACCAATTATTGGAAAAGCACGCCGTGTCGTTACAGGATTTTGTGAGCTAGCAAAGGGGACCAAAATGGACCTATAAAGTTCAAGCTCATGATAATTATGAAACCCAATATCCCAGATATACATTTCACAATTATCAACTCCAACGCTACTCCACTAAAAGCTTGGAGCTGCACTCTCAAACTTTATAGAATTACGAAGCTCGTGTAGCTAAGTCTCCATGACATATCATAGTGTATCGCATCCCCATATGATCATCCATAATCGGCTTAAGGACAAGTTCTGTCTTACCTTCCCGATTATTTTTATCTTACGTTCCATTGTCTCACCATTAGAAAACTTACCATCCAAAGATAGTATACCATTCGGTTACACCTATGTATCCAAATGGTTGAGCGCTCCAGTTTTCCAATTACAGGACAACGCATATAAGAGGATATCATTACTCCTAAAGAGGAGCTATGGATTCCATATCTATGAATAACAAGTCTACGCTACCAAGAGTCATGCCTCCAACGTACCGGCATGCATGCCACTATAGAGATGTGGGAGTCACCCATTGGTACATCAAAAGACACAAATCGAGACAACGGGCCCATTATTCATCTCAGGATTAAGATACAATACAAATGATTGTCTAAAGTGAATCGATTTGCCAAGACAGAATTATTAATCCAAATCAATTCACTTTATGTCCCGATCCAACACATCGTCACCTATGACAACGCGCCAATGTTTCTATTCACGGAGTCCAACTCCGATGGCCAAGACAGACCATCTCCCAAAAGGGATATAGACAACATAACAATCTTTACATGAATAAAGCGCCCAACTTTATTCCCTCGATTGCGGATCATATATTTTAGACCATCACCTTAAGAGTCGTGTCTACCGCATAATCATCCCATCATATGCCCAACTCTTAAGGTTTAGACTGACAGTCTCAGACTACTCTTTGCTTATCATACATTCAACAAATATGAACGTAAAGAGGACAATATTTGGTATATATAAATGAATAAATTCTTTATTGATAAAAATGTCTCCAAAAACGTATTACATTTTTACTCCTTAGAGCATACATGTCTAACAATCTCCCACTTGCACTAAGTGAGTAAATACTGCAAATTTCGCATCCCCATAGCTTCCACATGCCTTTCGAAGACTCTCCCAGAAAGTGTCTTCGTAAATGGATCAGCTAAATTGTCCTCTGACGCGATCTTGCACACCGTGACATGCCCGCTCTCAACGAAGTCCTTTATCACATGATACTTCCGATCAATATGCTTACTCTTCTTGTGAAATCTTGGTTCCTTAGCATTAGCTACCGCCGCACTGTTATCACAGTACAGTGATACCGCTTTATCCACACCAGGAACTACCTCAAGATCCCCAAGGAACTTGCGGAGCCACACTGCTTCTTTCGAAGCATCACTAGCCGCCACATACTCGGCCTCCATCGTTGAATCTGAAGTGCAATCTTGCTTCGCACTTCTCCAACTGATGGCACCGCCACCCAGAGTAAACACAAACCCTGAAGTCGATTTCCTAGAATCCAGGCAGGATTGAAAATCCGAATCAGTGTATCCTAGAGGAGTTAAATCCTCACCCGAATACACAAGCATATACCCACGAGTCCTTCTCAGGTACTTGAAAATATGCTTTACCGCAACCCAATGGTTCGGTCCTGGATCCGCCTGAAATCGACTCACAATCCCGACCGCATAACTAATATCTAGTCGAGTGCAAAGCATGGCATACATGAGGCTACCCACTTCCGAAGCATAAGGTACCTTCTTCATGTATTCTCTTTCTTCATAAGACTTTGGAGAGTCTTTCTTAGAAAGAGTAATTCCAGACCTAGATGGTTGCCCACCTTTCTTGGAATCCTGCATTGCAAACCTCCTGAGAATTTTATCTATGTAGCCGGCCTGTGACAAAGCTATCATTTTGTTCTTCCTATCCCGAAAGATCTGGATACCGAGAACAAAATTAGCCTCACCCAAGTCCTTCATGTCAAACTGCTTGGTCAACCATAATTTGACCGATGACAACGCCCCAACATCATTGCCAATTAGCAGAATGTCATCTACATAGAGTAGTAGAAAAACCACCTTCCTATTCTTAATGTGTTTGTAAACACATGGTTCATCCACTTTTTGTGAGAACCCATAAGTCTTGATCACTTGATCAAATCTTATGTTCCAAGAACGAGAAGCCTGCTTAAGTCCATAAATTGACTTTAGCAGCTTACAAACCTTACCCTCTTGACCCGCGACCTTGAACCCGTCTGGTTGTTCCATATAAATGGACTCATCAAGATAGCCATTCAGAAAAGCCGTCTTGACATCCATCTGCCAAATCTCGTAGTCGAGAGCGGCAGCTATGGACAAGAGAATCCGGATGGACTTAAGCATGGCTACAGGCGAAAAGGTTTCCTCATAATCGATTCCTTCCTTTTGCGTATAACCCTTAGCTACCAGTCTAGTCTTAAAGGTTTCGACCTTTCCATCCACTCCTCTTTTCCTCTTGTAGATCCACTTACTCCCTATGGGTTTTACCCCTTCGGGAAGATCCACAAGCTCCCAGACCCGATTAGTCTCCATAGACTTCATCTCAATGTTCATGGCCTCTGTCCAGAGTCTTGAATCAACATCCTCCATAGCTTCTGCGTAAGTATAAGGATCCCTGTCATGTTCATCCGGTTCAGCCAAAAAGACCTCCCCATTGAACATATACCTCTCAGGTTGACGCCCGATCCTCCCACTACGCCGAAGCCCCTGAGGTTGTTGTTCAGGTTTGTTTGGTTTTTCTACACCGATCGGAATGGTTTCGTTCGGAACCTTCGGAGTAAACGGATTACCCCTCAACTCCTCAAGCACCACTTTGCTTTGAGGTTTAAAGTCGTTCATGTAACTCTCCTCAAGGAAAGTTGCATTAGTTGAAACCACGACTTTATTTTCCTTTGGGTTATAAAAATAATCCCCTTTAGTCCCTTTTGGATATCCTACAAACACGCAAACTTCTGAACGTGCTTCCAACTTATTCGGATCCTTAAACAGGACATGAGCTGGACATCCCCATATGCGAATATGGTTTAAGGATGTCTTCCATCTTGTCCACAACTCGTGAGGAGTTTTAGGGACCGATTTTGAAGGCACATTGTTCAAAAGATAACATGCGGTTTGTAGTGCATATCCCCAAAAGGATAAAGGCAATGATGAATTACTCATCATGGACCGAATCATGTCCAACAAAGTCCTATTCCTTCTCTCTGCTACGCCATTCTGCTGCGGAGTACCCGGCGCAGTCAAATGGGATAAAATCCCATTCTCTAACAAGTGTCCCAAGAACTCATCAGAAAGGTATTCCCCACCTCGATCAGATCGAAGTGCCTTTATGGGTCTACCCAATTGCTTTTCCACTTCAGCCCGAAACTCCCTGAACTTATCATAAGTTTCGCTTTTGTGGTGCATTAGGTACACATACCCATATCTTGAGTAATCGTCAATAAAAGTAACGAAGTACTCATACCCTCCTCGTGCCCGGATGTTCATCAGTCCGCAAACATCACTATGCACAAGTTCTAGAACCCCTTCGGCCCTATTGCCCTTAGACCCGTATGGTCTTTTGGTCATTTTACCCTCAAAACAAGACTCACATTGAGGTATAGATTCCACCTTTAAGTGACTTAAAGGTCCATCCCTTACCAACCTTTGAATCCTATTTAGGTTAATATGGCCAAGGCGCAAATGCCAAAGACTAAGTCTTATTAGAGTGAGAAGTTTTAAGTCTTTTTGAGTCATTATCATTTATCTCAGCATTAAGCAATAGGTCCATCTTAGGTTTGATAAAATATAGATTATTTTGCATCCATCCAGAACAGATAAAAGATTTGTTTTTACGAATCACCACTTTTTCATTAAAAGATACCACGTAGGAGTCTTTAAATAAAGAAGATACAGAAATTAAATTCCTTTTAAATTTAGGAACATAAAAACAATCTCGCAAAATTAAACTCCTATAATTATCAAAATAAAGATGGACATCTCCCACTGCTTCCGCTGAGACCAAGGATCCATCGCCCATCCGAAGCGTTAAGTCTTCACGAAGTAGACTTCTCGTTTCTTTGAATCCCTGCAGAGAAACACAAACATGATTAGTTGCACCGGAATCTATGACCCAAATGTCACTGGATTCCTCAACCAAACAAGTTTCTAAATATAGAAGATCACACCTACCTCCCTTGGAAAGGAAGTCCTTGCAATGCTTCTTTATATGCCCGACCTTACCACAAAAGAAGCACTTAAGCTTCTTTGGGTTCTTCTTCTTCTTCTTCTTGCTCTTGGTAGCAATAGGAATAGAAGACTTCCCACTTTTGGCCCGTTGCTTCTTTCCATTCCCAGAGTTAGGATTGGAACCAGAAGCAGCTACCATATTGGCCTCTCCACCAGCAGGAGACTCCCTGATCAGCAGTTCAAACTCTTGTAATTGTTTCATCAGTTCTGTCAAGGTCATATCCCGTCTATTCCTTAGATTAAAAGTAGCTCTAAACGGAATAAATTCCTTAGACAGAGTCTCAAAGACCATAGTCATCTGAGTTTCAGCATCGATGTCGGCTCCATTGGTTTGAGCCTCAGCGAGGTAACCCATGACCAACATCATGTGCTCCTTTACAGATGTCCCCGGTCTCTGTCTACAGTTTAAGAGTTTCCGAAGCGCCCCTTGCCGCTTTGTTATGGCCTGGCCTCCAAACATGTCCTCAAGATTATCCAAGATCTGCTTCGCAGTCTCATAATCCTGATGTTGAGCCTGCAGCACGTTATTCATGCTAGCCATAACATAGCAGCGGGCCTGATCATTAGCATCTTTCCAGCGGTCGTACGCTTGGAATTGCTCATTACTTGAGTCTCCCGTAGGCTCGGGAGGACAAGGAGTTGTCAGAACATATTTCAGTTTCTCAAAGGAAAGGACGATGTCCAGGTTCCGTTTCCAATCATTATAGTTCTCACCGGTTAATTGGTTTTTGTCAAGTATCGATGATAAAGCATTTTTAGACATTTTCAATCTACAATAAAGAATCATATACCAAACATAGGCAAACATATATAATAATTTAGTAAGATAACACAATCATGTAAATTATACAAATGTGTTTATGTGTCAAAACCTTGAAAATATCACAACCTTACAACGATAATTCCCAACTCAGAATTCAACAAGCTCCTAGGGGAGTCATGCCAAATTCAATCAGGAACACGGATCCCCTCCTGATTAATATATGCCATCCAGGACCCGTATGATCCAGCATATACTAATAATCGTTTCTTTGGCCATTAATTTTATTAACAGAGCTCCTAGGGGAGGTTAATAATAAAATTAACGTGAGTGTATAACCATCGTTTCAATATTTTATCCATGATTTATAATCACCACCTAGGGGTGTGCAACCATAAATCATGCTAAAATACCTTATCCTCTCAGAGATCCAATCTGGTACATGATAGAAATCCCTTCCTAGGGGTTGGGACTGTTAGACATGTATGCTCTAAGGAGTAAAAATGTAATACGTTTTTGGAGACATTTTTATCAATAAAGAATTTATTCATTTATATATATACCAAATATTGTCCTCTTTACGTTCATATTTGTTGAATGTATGATAAGCAAACAGTAGTCTGAGACTGTCAGTCTAAACCTTAAGAGTTGGGCATATGATGGGATGATTATGCGGTAGACACGACTCTTAAGGTGATGGTCTAAAATATATGATCCGCAATCGAGGGAATAAAGTTGGGCGCTTTATTCATGTAAAGATTGTTATGTTGTCTATATCCCTTTTGGGAGATGGTTTGTCTTAGCCATCGGAGTTGGACTCCGTGAATAGAAACATTGGCGCGTTGTCATAGGTGACGATGTGTTGGATCGGGACATAAAGTGAATTGATTTGGATTAATAATTCTGTCTTGTCAAATCGATTCACTTTAGACAATCATTTGTATTGTATCTTAATCCTGAGATGAATAATGGGCCCGTTGTCTCGACTTGTGTCTTTTGATGTACCAATGGGTGACTCCCACATCTCTATAGTGGCAAGCATGCCGGTACGTTGGAGGCATGACTCTTGGTAGCGTAGACTTGTTATTCATAGATATGGAATCCATAGCTCCTCTTTAGGAGTAATGATATCCTCTTATATGCGTTGTCCTGTAATTGGAAAACTGGAGCGCTCAACCATTTGGATACATAGGTGTAACCGAATGGTATACTATCTTTAGATGGTAAGTTTTCTAATGGTGAGACAATGGAACGTAAGATAAAAATAATCGGGAAGGTAAGACAGAACTTGTCCTTAAGCCGATTATGGATGATCATATGGGGATGCGATACACTATGATATGTCATGGAGACTTAGCTACACGAGCTTCGTAATTCTATAAAGTTCGAGAGTGCAGCTCCAAGCTTTTAGTGGAGTAGCGTTGGAGTTGATAATTGTGAAATGTATATCTGGGATATTGGGTTTCATAATTATCATGAGCTTGAACTTTATAGGTCCATTTTGGTCCCCTTTGCTAGCTCACAAAATCCTGTAACGACACGGCGTGCTTTTCCAATAATTGGTGACTTATGTCGGATTTATCAGATTGGTTTAAAATTTATAAGAATCAAATAATTCATGTCTGTTTATCGGTTGAATTAATTATGTAAGAAATTAGTTCAAGATGAACTTGTTGAATTATGGCGTTCGGATAATTCTTGTCTGTTTATCGGTTGTTTTAATTTTGGACAATTAGAACAAGATAAACTTGTAGAATTGTTGTGAATTGATTTATTTTCTTAGAGATTATCTTGATAAAGTTTGTTTTGATCAGATATCTTTTCTATTGGGCTATTTGAATCAAAACTGAGACTTTATCCTTTAGAATCTCAGGTGGAAAATAAAAGATTCGCGGAGATTTTTTCTCGGCAGTTCGGCATGCCGGATGACGTGTTCGGCCTGCCGAACTGGCCAGTTCGGCCTGCCTATCTCACAGTTCGGCATGCCGACCGTGACAGCTAAGATTACGCGTTTTTCACGCGTATCTTATCAGATATTGATCCGAACTTGATTCTGTTTCGATTTTTGAGACCTAATCTGATATGGACTGACCCCAAGGACCAATAGGTATAAAAAGGGAGTGAGTCTAATGATTTACTCAGATCAATTTGAGAGATTAAGAGTGATACTCTTCTAGTGAGCATCTGAAAACTCCCTGAGAGCTTTTGTTCACAAATTACGAACACTAGCTTTGGGTTCTCTCTATTGGTTGGAAGGAGAGTCACCGGTGGAAGAGCTGTACGTGTGAGCCCACACTCACTCCGGTTGTGGATAGAGAATAGCAAAGAAGACCAGTTGGTTGAGGCTCTTCTGGAACGTTACTTCTCTACACAGGTCGCGGAGGTTCTTCAGCACACTGAGGTTAGTAAGATCTGTTCAATTTATACATATAACATGTCAAACTTGTGTTTTGGAAAATACTCTGATGAAAAATTTTTAAAATTCCGCTGCGCACTTTGTTTCCAACAGGGACCACCATGTTCTTCCTATGGACCAATGATGGAGGCCTTAGGTTCTTTCTTCGAAAACCTTCTCCCACTCAATCTTTTGAAGTCAGGGTTTTATTTTAAAATTATGCATGAACAATTTTAATATGAGCGGCACTCCCTATTCTATATAACATGTTATCAATATACATGGTAAATCATATTATAATGCAGAAAAGCAAAGCAATCAAGCAAAGCTACAAGCATAATAATAATAATAACCGTAATATTATGGTTCCACCCTAGAGAATAGAAAAACTAAGATTACAAGAGAATAATCGAGACATTTATCGATTCTTCATCCTTGAATCCTCAAGCTGTATCCTTCTTCATGTAATATCCATCTTCAAGTCCTCAATCCCGTATGAATCGAACACTTCATATTTCCGGTCATATCCAAATTTAATGTTTCTCAGAATCGTTCCAAAATAAAATTAAAACTGCATTGGAAAAATTGCACCTTTTCTAGACACCTGGCAGCTCTCGGTCGGTAGACCGATCTAGGTGATCGGCCTGCCGATCATGGTGGTTCGGCCTGCCGGCAGAGCACCAAAATTTCTGCCCCACTGTCGGCCTGCCAGACCGTACGTCCGGCCTGCCGATCTGTGACCTTCGGCCTGCCGAACTGTGAGGTCCGGCATGCCGACCGAGCAGAAAACCCTCAATCCAGAAAATACAATTTTAATGCAATTCATCAATTTTATTTTCAACAATTCAAAAACATAAAATTAGAGACTCAGGAAATACTAGGAGGCGCCATCATCAATCTTTAAGTTCCGACTTCTCGTTCTGTCTTCTCCGAATAATTATTTAATTACAAAATTCTTACAAATTAAAAATTAAATAATAATTCCTAGACGGAGATGATAGTCCGTCATCCAATTACATGAAAAACCTAGATACACATTCTAACCTCTAAGGAACCATAACCGGTATTAATTAATTAATAAATAATTAAACAACAATTTAATCAACCATAATTAATTAAAAAACATTCACCATGTAATCCATGACAACATATATATTATATAGAAACGTAGAGTGCCATCTCTCTATAAAATTTAATTCAAGCATTGGAGAGATTAAGATCACAAAATTTATGCATATAACATGATCACAAACTTGCAAATTTATGTAAAAACCTCGGCTCTGATACCAATTGTTGGAAACAAAGTGCGCAGCGGAATTTTTTAAAATTTTTCATCAGAGTATTTTCCAAAACACAAGTTTGACATGTTATATGTATAAATTAAACAGATCTTACTAACCTCAGTGTGCCGAAGAACCTCCGCGACCTGTGTAGAGAAGTAACGTTCCAGAAGAGCCTCAACCAACTGGTCTTCTTTGCTATTCTCTATCCACAACCGGAGTGAGTGTGGGCTCACACGTACAGCTCTTCCACCGGTGACTCTCCTTCCAACCAATAGAGAGAACCCAAAGCTAGTGTTCGTGATTTGTGAACAAAAGCTCTCAGGGAGTTTTTAGATGCTCACTAGAAGAGTATCACTCTTAATCTCTCAAATTGATCTGAGTAAATCATTAGACTCACTCCCTTTTTATACCTATTGGTCCTTGGGGTCAGTCCATATCAGATTAGGTCTCAAAAATCGAAACAGAATCAAGTTCGGATCAATATCTGATAAGATACGCGTGAAAAACGCGTAATCTTAACTGTCGCGGTCGGCATGCCGAACTGTGAGATAGGCAGGCCGAACTGGCCAGTTCGGCAGGCCGAACACGTCATCCGGCATGCCGAACTGCCGAGAAAAAATCTCCGCGAATCTTTTATTTTCCACCTGAGATTCTAAAGGATAAAGTCTCAGTTTTGATTCAAATAGCCCAATAGAAAAGATATCTGATCAAAACAAACTTTATCAAGATAATCTCTAAGAAAATAAATCAATTCACAACAATTCTACAAGTTTATCTTGTTCTAATTGTCCAAAATTAAAACAACCGATAAACAGACAAGAATTATCCGAACGCCATAATTCAACAAGTTCATCTTGAACTAATTTCTTACATAATTAATTCAACCGATAAACAGACATGAATTATTTGATTCTTATAAATTTTAAACCAATCTGATAAATCCGACATAAGTCACCAATTATTGGAAAAGCACGCCGTGTCGTTACAGGATTTTGTGAGCTAGCAAAGGGGACCAAAATGGACCTATAAAGTTCAAGCTCATGATAATTATGAAACCCAATATCCCAGATATACATTTCACAATTATCAACTCCAACGCTACTCCACTAAAAGCTTGGAGCTGCACTCTCAAACTTTATAGAATTACGAAGCTCGTGTAGCTAAGTCTCCATGACATATCATAGTGTATCGCATCCCCATATGATCATCCATAATCGGCTTAAGGACAAGTTCTATCTTACCTTCCCGATTATTTTTATCTTACGTTCCATTGTCTCACCATTAGAAAACTTACCATCCAAAGATAGTATACCATTCGGTTACACCTATGTATCCAAATGGTTGAGCGCTCCAGTTTTCCAATTACAGGACAACGCATATAAGAGGATATCATTACTCCTAAAGAGGAGCTATGGATTCCATATCTATGAATAACAAGTCTATGCTACCAAGAGTCATGCCTCCAACGTACCGGCATGCATGCCACTATAGAGATGTGGGAGTCACCCATTGGTACATCAAAAGACACAAATCGAGACAACGGGCCCATTATTCATCTCAGGATTAAGATACAATACAAATGATTGTCTAAAGTGAATCGATTTGCCAAGACAGAATTATTAATCCAAATCAATTCACTTTATGTCCCGATCCAACACATCGTCACCTATGACAACGCGCCAATGTTTCTATTCACGGAGTCCAACTCCGATGGCCAAGACAAACCATCTCCCAAAAGGGATATAGACAACATAACAATCTTTATATGAATAAAGCGCCCAACTTTATTCCCTCGATTGCGGATCATATATTTTAGACCATCACCTTAAGAGTCGTGTCTACCGCATAATCATCCCATCATATGCCCAACTCTTAAGGTTTAGACTGACAGTCTCAGACTACTGTTTGCTTATCATACATTCAACAAATATGAACGTAAAGAGGACAATATTTGGTATATATAAATGAATAAATTCTTTATTGATAAAAATGTCTCCAAAAATGTATTACATTTTTACTCCTTAGAGCATACATGTCTAACACAGGAGACTCCCTGATCAGCGGTTTAAATTTCTGTAACTGTTTCATCAACTCTGTTAAGGTTAGATCTTGTCTATTGCTTATATTAAAAGTAGTTCTAAATGGGATAAACTCCTTAGATAGAGTCTCAAAGACCATAGTCATTTGAGTTTCAGCATCGAAATTGGCTCCATTGGTTTGTGCCTCAATGAGGTAACCCATGACTAAGATCATGTGCTCCTTTACTGATGTCCCCGGTCTCTGCTTACAGTTCAAGAGTTTTCAAAGTGTCCCTTGCTGCTTTGTTAAGGCCTGGCCTCCAAACATGTCTTCTAGATTATCCAAGATCTGCTTAATAGTCTCATAATCCTCACGTTAAGCCTGCAACATGTTGTTCATACTAGCCATAACATAGTAGTGGGCCTAATCATTAACATCTTTCCAATGATCATGTGCTTGGATTTAATCGTTGGTGGAATTTCTCACAGGCTCGGGAGGACAAGGGCTTGTCAGCATAAATTTCAGTTTCTCAATGGAGAGGACAATATTTAGGTTACATTTACAATCATTATAATTCACACCGATTAATTGATTTTTGTCAGGTATCGATGATAAAGCATTTTTAGACATTTTTAATCTACAATAAAGAATCATATACCAAACATAAGCAAACATACAATAATAATTTAGTAAGATAACATAATAATGTAAAAACATACAAATGTGTTTATGTGTCAAAACCTTAAAAATATCACAACCTTACAACGATAATTCCCAACTCATAATTCAATAAGCTCCTAGGGGAGTCTTGCCAAATTCAATTAGGAACATAAATCCCCTCCTGATTAATATATGCCATCTAGGACTCATATGATCTAACATATATTAATGATCATTTCTTTGACCATTAATTTTATTAACAAACCTGAACAATAACCTAAGGGGTTTCGGCGTAGTGGGAGGATGGTGGCAACCTGAGAGGTATATGTTCAATGGGGAAGTCTTTTTGGCTGAACCGGATGAACATGACAAGGATCCTTATACTTACGCAAAGGCTATGGAGGATGTTAACTTAAAACTCTGGACAGAGGCCATGAACAAACAGATGAAGTCTATGGAGACTAATCAGGTCTGGGAACTTGTGGATCTTCCTGTAGGGGTAAAACCCATAGGGTGTAAGTGGATCTACAAGAGGAAAAAAGGAGTAGATGAAAAGGTCGAAACCTTGAAGGCTAGACTGGTAGTTAAGGGTTATACACAAAAGGAAGGAATCAATTATGAGGAAATCTTTTTGCCTGTAGCCATGCTTAAGTCCATCCAGATTCACTTGTCCATAGCTGCCACTCTCGACTACGAGATTTGGCAAATGGATGTCAAGACGGCTTTTCTAAATGGCTATCTTGATGAGTCCATTTATATGGAACAACTAGACGGGCTCAAGGTCAAGGGTCAAGAGGGTAGGTTTGTAAGCTGCTAAAGTCAATTTATAGACTTAAGCAGGCTTCTTGTTCTTGGAACATAAGATTTGATCAGGAGACCAAGACTTATGGGTTCTCACAAAATGTAGATGAGCCACGTGTTTACAAACACATTAAGGATGGGAATGTGGTTTTTCTACTGCTCTATGTAGATGACATTCTGCTAATTGGCAATGACGTTAGGGCATTGTCATCGGTCAAATTATGGTTGGCCAAGTAGTTTCACATGAAGGACTTGGGTGAGGCTAATTTTGTTCTCGGTATCCAGATCTTTAGGGATAAGAAGAACAAAATGATAGCTTTGTCCTAGGCCGGCTACATAGATAAAATTCTCAGGAGGTTTGCAATGCAGGATTCCAAGAAAGGTGGGCAACCATCTAGGTCTAGAATTACTCTTTCTAAGAAAGACTCTCCAAAGTCTTATGAAGAAAGAGAATACATGAAGAAGGTACCTTATGCTTCAGAGTGGGTAGTCTCATGTATGCCATGCTTTGCACACGACCTGATATTAGTTATGCAATTAGGATTATAAGTCGATTTTAGGCGGATCTAGGACCGAACCATTGGGTTGCAGTAAAGCATATTTTCAAGGACCTGAGAAGGACTCGAGGGTTTATGCTTGAATATTCGGGTGAGGATTTGACTCCTCTAGGATATACTGACTCAAATTTTCAATCTTGTCTGGATTCTAGGAAATCGACTTCGGGTTTTGTGTTTACTCTAGGCGGCAGTGCCATCAGTTGGAGAAGTGCCCAGCAAGATTGCACTTTGGATTCAATGATGGAGGCCGAGTATGTGGCAGCTAGTGATGCTTCGAAAGAAGCAGTGTGGCTTTGCAAGTTCCTTGGGAATCTTAAGGTAGTTTCTGGTATGGATAAGGCAATATCACTGTACTGTGATAACAATGAGGCGGTAGCTAATACTAAAAAACCAAGATTTCACAACAAGAGTAAGCATATTGATCGAAAGTATCATGTGATAAAGGACTTCGTTGAGGGCAGACATGTCATGGTGTGCAAGATCACGTCAGAGGACAATTTAGTTGATCTATTTACGAAGACACTTACTGGGAAAGTCTTCGAGAGGCATGTAGATGCTATGGGGATACAAGATTTGTCATACTTACTCACTTAGTGCAAGTGGGAGATTGTCAGACATGTATGCCCTAAGAAGTAAAAATTTAATAAGTTTTTGGCGGCATTTTTATCAATAAAGAATTTATTTATTGTTTATATACCAAATCTTGTCCTCTTTAAGTTCATATTTATTGAATGTATATTAAACAAACAATAGTCTGAGATTGTCAGTCTAAGCCTTTAAGAATTGGGCATATGATGGACAGATTATGCGGAAGACATGATTCTTAGGATGACAGTCTAAATCATAAGATCCACAATCGAGGGAATAAAGTTGGGCACTTTATTCATGTAAAGATTGTTATGTTGTCTATATTCTTTTTGGGAGATGGTTTGTCTTGACTATTGGAGGAGAACTCCATGAATAAAAACATTGCTACGTTGTCATAGGTGACTTTGTGTTGGATCAGAACATAAAGTGAATTGATTTGGATTAATAATTATGTCTCAGTGAATTGATTCACTTTAGACAATCATTTGTATTGTATCTTAATCCTGAGATGAATAGTGGGCCCGTTGTCTTGACTTGTGTCTTTTGATATACCAAAGGGTGACACCTATATCTTAATAGTGGTATGCATGCCGGTACGTTGGAGGCATGACTCTTGATAGCGCAGACTTGTTATTCATAGATATGAAATCCATAGCTCCTCTTTACGTGTAGTGATATCCTCTTATATGCGTTTTCTAGTAATTGAAAAACTAGAGCGCTCAACCATTTGGATACATAGGTGTAATCGAATGGTATACTATCTTTGAATGGTAAGTTTTTTGATGGTGAGATAATGGAACGTAAGATAAAAATAATCGGAAAGGTAAAACAGAACTTGTCCTTAAGCTGATTATGGATAATCCTATGGGAATACGATACACTATGACATGTCATGGAGACTTAGCTATACGGGCTTTGTAATTCTATGTAGTTCGAGAGTGTAGCTCCAAGCTTTTAGTGGAGTAGCGTTGGAGTTGATAATTATGAACTCTATATCTAGCATATTGGGTTTCGTAATTATTGGGAGCTTGAACTATATAGGTCCATTTGGTCCCCTTTGCTAGCTCACAACATCCCATAACGGTACGGTGTGCTTTTCCAATAATTGGTGACTTATGTTAGATTTATTAGATTGGTTGAAATTTGAAAGAATAAAAAATTCATGTCTGTTTATCGATTGAATTAATTTTGTGATAAAATTGATTCAAGATAAACTTGTTGAATTATTAGGATCGGATAATTCTTGTCTGTTTGTCGGTTGATTTAATTTTGAATAAATTAAATCAAGATAAACTTGTAGAGTTATTAAGAATTCATTTATTTTTCTAAAGATTATCTAGATAAAGTTGTTTTAATTAGATAACTTTTCTATTGGGTTATTTGAATTAAAACTGAGACTTTATCCTACAGAATATCGAGTGAAAAATAAAAGATTCACTGAGATCTTTTTTTGGCATTTTGACATGCTGATCCTGAAGTTTGGCCTACCGATAAGGCAAGTTTGGCCTGCTGATTAGGCAATTTGGCCTGCGATGTGCGAAGGATAAGATTACGCATTTTACATAGATTTTATCAGATATTGATTCGAATTTGATTCTGATTCGAATTTTTTGAGACCTAATCTGAGAAAGACTGACCCTAGACCTAACTTCTATAAATAAGGAGTGAGTCATAAGAGTTATTCAGATCAATTGAGAGATTAAGAGTGATACTCTACTGGTGAGAATCTAAAATTCCCTGAGAGCTCTTGTTCACAAATCACAAATACTAGCTTTGGGTTCTCTCAATTGATTAAAAGGGGAGTCACCTAATGGAAGAGCTGTACGTGTGAGCCCACACTCACTCTGATCATGGATAGAGGATAGCAAAGAAGGCCAGTTGGTTGAGGTCCTTTTGGAACGTTACTTCTGTTCACTGATTGCAGGAGCTTTTCGGCACACAAAGGTTAGTAAGATCTGGTTAAATTTATGCATATCACATGTCAAACTTGTGTTTTAGAAAATACTCTGATATAAAATTTTTAAAATTCTGTTGCATACTATTTTTCCAACATATACAATGTAGGATTCCAAGAAAGGTGGGCAACCATCTAGGACTAGAATTACTCTTTCTAAGAAAAAATTATCAAAGTCTGATGAAGAAAGAGAATACATGAAGAAGTTACCTTATACTTTGGCAGTAGGTAGTCTCTTGTATGCCATGCTTTGCACACGACTAGTTATTAGTTATGCTGTCAGGATTGTATGTTGATTTCAGTCAGATCTAGGACTAAACCATTAGGTTGCAGTCAAACATATTTTCTAGTACCTAAGGACTTGTGGATATATGCTTATGTATTTGGGTGAGGATTTAACACCTCTAGGATAAATTGACTTGGATTTCCAATCCTGTCTAAATTTGAGAAAATCAGCTTTTGGTTCTATGTTTACTATGGCCTATGGTGCCATTGTTTGGAGAAGTGTCAAGCAAGATTACACTTCAGATTCAACGATGGAGGCTGAGTATGTGGTAGCTAGTGATGCTTCGAAAGAAGCAGTATGGCTCCGCAAGTTCCTTAGGGATCTTGAGGTAGTTCTTGGTATGAATAAGGCAGTATCGCTATATTGTGATAACACTGCAGCAATAGCTAATGCTAAGGAACCAAGATTTCACAAGAAGAGTAAACATATTCATCAAAAGTATCATGTGATAAAGGACTTCATAGAGGGCGGGCATGTTGTTGTATGCAAAATTGCATCTAAGGACAATTTAGCTGATCCATTCATGAAGACACTAAAGAAGCACGTGGAAGCTATGGGGATGTGGGATTTGTCATATTTACTCAGTTAGTGCAAGCGGGAGATCGTTAGACATGTATGCTCTAAGGAATAAAAATGTAATATATTTATGGAGACATTTTTATCAATAAAGAGTTTATTTATTATATAATAAACCAAATTGTTGTCCTCTTTATGTTTATATTTGTTGGATGTATGATAAGCAAACAAAAGTTTGAGATTGTCAGTCTAAGCCTTTAGAATCGGCATATGATGGATAGATTATGCGGAAGACATGATTCTAAAAGTGGCGGTCTAAATTATAAGATCCACAATCGAGAGAATAAAGTTGGGCGCTTTATTCATGCAAAGATTGTTATGTTATCCATATCCCTAACAGAAGATAGTTTGCCTTGGCCATCAGAGGTAGACTCTATGACTAAAAACATTGGTGCATTGTCATAAGTGATGATGTATTGGATCAGGATATAAAGTGTAATTGATTTGGATTAATAATTCTATCTCGACAAATCAATTCACTTTAGACAATTATATGTGTTGTATCTTAATCCTGAAATGAATAGTGGGCCCGTTGTCTTGACTTATATCTTTTGATGTACCAAAGGGTGACATCCATATTTCATGATGGTATGTATACCGACACATTGGAGACATCACTCTTGATGGCATAGACCTATTATTCATAGATACGGAATCTATAGCTCCTCTTTAGGAGTCGATGATATCCTTTTATATGCATTATACTATAATTGGAATACTAGAGCGCTCAACCATTTGGATACATAGGTGTAACCGAATGGTATACTGTCTTTGGATAGTAAGTTTTTTGATGGTGAGATAATGGAATGTAAGAGAAAAATAATCATGAAGGTAAGATAGAATTTATCCTTAAGCCTATTATGGATATCTTATGGGGATACGATACATTATGATATGTCATGGAGACTTAGCTATTTGGGCTTCGTAATTCTATATAGTTTGAGAGTGTAGCTCTAAGCTTTTAGTAGAGTAGCATTAGAGTTGATAATTATGAAAAGTATATCTAAGATATTGAGTTTCATAATTATCGAGAGCTTAAACTATATAGTACCATCAGGTCCCCTTTGCTAGCTCATAATAAGTCCTGTAATGATACGATGTGCTTTTCCAATAAATTGGTGACTTACGTTAAATTATTAGATTGGATGAAATTCTATAGGATTAGATAATTCATGTCTGTTAATCAGTTAAATTAATTTTATGAAAAATTTATTCAAGATAAACTTGTTAAATTATCTGGAATATTTATTTTCCTAGATATTGTCTAGAAATGGTTGTTTTAATCAGATAACTTCTCTATTGGATTATTTAAATTAAAACTAAGGCATTATCTAAAGAATCTCGTGTGAAAAATAAAAGATTCGCTAGGATCATTTATCATAAGTTCGGCAGGCCAATCGTTAGGTTTGGCTTGCTGATGGAGTAAGTTCGGTAGGCCGATCTACCAGTTCAGCCTGCTGACTGAATGATAATCTAAGCACGTATTTTTATGCAATTTTATTAGATGTTGATCCATATTCGAATTTTTAAGGCCTTATCTGGTAAATACTAACACCTAGGTCCAACCTCTATAAATAAGGAGTGAGACTCATAAGTTATTTAGATCAATTGAGAGATCAAGAGTGAACACTCTATTTTGTGAGTCTTTGAAACTCTCCTGAAGAACTATTGTTTACAAGCCACGAATAGTAGTTCTAGGTATTTCTCAATTGGTTGGAAGGAGAGTCACCAAGGAAAAGCTGTATGACGTTCACCCACACGCACTCTGGTTGTGGATAGAGAATAGCAAAAAAGACTAGTTGGTTGAGGCTTTTCTAGAACGTTCTTCTCTTCATCAATTGCAAGAGCTCTTCAGCCTACAAGATTAGTTAGATCTAGTTAATTTTTTACATATAGCGTACAAAGCTTGTGTTTTGGAAAATACTCTAGTATAAAAAATTTTAAATTTTTGCCACGTACTATTTTTCCAACATTAGATTCATTGTTCCCAATGTCAAAATGATTGCATTTATTGAGTAAGTAATACTCTCTAAATGCATCTCATTTAAGGCCTAAACTTGTAATTTATCGATGCTTTAGTTCTTCTTTTTGTATTTTCTATGTGTTTGCATGCATATATGATTAGGTGGTAGATATACGGAGTATTTTATACTCTTGAAACGTATCCTAGGCATGCTTGTAATATACTATATCTGTTGTGTGTTTGCAATTGCATCTAAAAAATAAAAAAATTAAAAAATGGAAAAAAATAATAATGTTAGATCCTCCATTGATCTAGTATGTCCTCTAGACTTAACTTTTGTTTATCTTTTAAACATTGAAGACAATGTTCATAATAAGTTTGGGTGTATAACACCATAAATTTCAAAAACTTTTGAATTTTTTTCTGCTTTTTTGTTTAATTTTTGTTTATTTTTGTAATTTTTTCTAAAAATATTTATATATGTTATGTTTTAAAATTTTTGTTTTGAGTTGATGTTTACGACAAATGATAGAACCTATTCCTAAATATGTATAGCTCTTAAATATGCTAAACATTATGTCTATTTATAAGTTTAAACATTATGTCTGTTTATAAGTTTAACTCATTTGCTAACGCTATTTTACTTACGATTCCTCTAAACAAAATGCACATACCATGATCACTTAGTTATCTACATATTTAGAGAATGTTTATGTAATTCAATAATTCTTAAACGTTTTAGATTTTTAAACTCTAGAACTTGTCTGATTATCTCTCAAGATGAAATCCTATACTGCATAGTATTTAGGACTTGATTTAGGCCATCTTTAGACCATTTGAGCCTTTTTGTGCCTATCTTGATATACATTCATCCCTAGTCACCTCAATTGAGCCTTATTTTCTATTTTCTTTGTCAACCACAAATTTTAACCCTTCACCCATAAGTCAGGTTGATTATGAGTGTGTCATTCATTTTGAAGTCTATTTGTGTATGGGAGGAAGGGTGGTGTTGTGAATAAGTTTTTGTTGTAATTTACCATTTATGCTTATTTGTTTTGTATTATTTTTATTTTCATTGTAACTTGTGATATTAGGAAAAAGAAATGAAAAAAAAATTGTATATATAACAAAATAGGAAATAATAATAGTAGTAGTAGTAGTAGTAGTAGTAGTAATAATAATAATAATAATAATAACGGATGATAGCAGAATTCAGAATTCAAGTTTTGAGGTTGTTTTGTAACTAGGATGTTAAATTGTGCTTTGTCAAGGTTTTAGATTAAATGTATGTGTTTTTGCGTGACTTGAGTTGCACAGGTATCCAAATATCATACCCATTACCCGAGCCGTACATTACAAGCTTTAATAAAGTCCTAATGATCCTAAGTGTTATGTCAGTTTACATTGGTGGAAAGAGATATGAAATTTAAGCCTATAAAGTTTCAAATTTTGTGCTTAAGTCTATTTTAAATCACTAATTTGTATAAACTAATCGGGGTAATAATAGCTAAGCGTAATTGGTTTTCACACACGCACTCAAAGAATCTAAGTAAAATATGATTAGCACTTGAATTAAATTTATGAACATTTGTAATATTTTGAATTTTTCTTGAGCTACACAATTTGCAAAATCTTTGAAGCTTAATCTCAACACATCAACTTAAAACTCATGTGTTTTCATTTATTTTCAGTCTTGGTTTTTTTCTTTCTTCTTAGTTTTTTTCTTTCTTTTGCTTGTAGGCCAACAAAAAGATAAGTTTAGGAGTATTTGATAACACATAAAAATACATGTTTTATATGGTTCAAATTAATTTATTTAGTATTTTATTTGTTATTAAATCCTCTATTTAGGCATTTTTGTGTGTCTTTAGTCTTTTTGTTTGTTTTTCTGTAAAATATTTTTAATTATTAATTTTATTGCATTTTTCTAGAAAATTATATTTTTGGTAATTTATAGAATTATTTTCTTAAGTTGATTAGTTAATTTTTGTAAAAAAGAATTAAAAAATCGCAAGTTTAATTAAGTTTTAGTTTTAGTTTTAGTTTTATTTTTTTAATTTTATTTTTAGTTTTATTTTTATTTTCATTTAAAAGTTTTTTTAATTTTTAACTTAATTATGTGTTAAATAAGTTTGTAAAAATATTTAGTTATTTCTAGTAATTTTTATTTTATAAAATTATTAATTGTTCAGGCTTAATTGTAAAATTATTTCATTTCAAGGGTGAAAATATGAAGAAAATAAGAAAAGAAACTTCAAAGTCGGGCTCAAAAGCATAAATTTCAGAAGATATACCATTTTTAGTCCAGCCTCGTCAGCAGTCAACGAATACGTGGCCCTTCTCCATTTTCTGGTCAACTTCCAGTCAGTAGTCCAATCAGCTTAGTTGTCTACGCGGTGGGTTCCCATTCACAGGTCAAATTTCTAGTCAGACGAGCCATCAGCGCTCCCCTTCTTACTCGTAAAGAGCGTCGCCAGCACCGAGCAATTCGCTGAAAGCGTCTATGGCTGGAACTGAAGAAAGAGGAACGGAGGAAAAGAAAAAGAAAGCAACAACAATTTCTTCAAATTATACCCGCTCATGTAGTAGGTTTTAAACTTTGTCTTTATATGTTTTTTAGTTCTCATTTAAAAAGCCTATAAAAGGCATCTGAGGAAGAGGAGGGGAAGATTTTGACGAAAGGGTAAAAAAAAATTTCAAATTAAGTAAAAATCTTCTTTTTTTTTTAACAAAAAAAATTTGTTTTTCTGTGCAGGTAAACTGTTCCAGTTTTTTTCAAAAAAATAAAAAAAATGACTATAGCAGGATAAGGAACCTCAACAGGATGAAAAAAAAAATAGAACCGTTTTGATATCTAAAAAACCTTTTTTTTGGTGCCAAAAACTGTCCAAAAAAAAAAGGTCATTGACCAAAATTTTTTTTTTCAAAAGGTTATTTTTAAAAATCCCCCGAGAGGAGGAGAGGGCAAAAGAACCCAGGCATGGATATTTTCTTAGTCAGTTTTTAGAATTTTTTTAGTTTTAGTTTTAGAAATAAATACTTTATAATATTTCTAATATTTTGAGTGTTGTAATCTGTAAAATATTGTGAGTTAGAGAATGTTAGTTGTTGGAGATGGATCAGCAAAAATTGTCAAAAATTCCAGGTCATAAACTGTCATTATCTATATTATTTTAATGTTTAATTTAATGCTAATATTTTTTATGTTATTTTTGTAATTAATATTATGTTCTAATTGTATTTTTGTTGGGGTTACGATGCAGCTTAGAATTCATGAACATTTTATTTAGTTAAATTTTATTTTTGTTATCCTCATATTGTTGTCGAGTATTCACACCGTACTTAGTGCTTTTAATTAACTGGCCATTATTTAAATGATAAAATAAATCATAAGACCAGAAGGAGATTTGTGATTTAAGAACATATGTAGGATACCATAGATTGTATGTCAGATAGAAATTATCTTACATGATTTGTGTGGTCACTAAATAAAAATCCTAAGATCATAATGAATTTTTGATTGTTGTAATTCACATAGAAATATAGTGAGTTAACAATTTGAAGATATTTCTAGTGTAACTCGGAAGAAAGCATTAAATAAAATAGAGATTTTCGATTATCAATATAATTTGAGGATATCACAATAATATGTTTAATTACATAGGATCAGATTAATTTTAAGTGAATTCATAATTCCCAACATTTTTAAATTTTTTTAGTTCAACATTTATATATTTTCAATTTATTTATTTTTGCATTAGTTTTAGTTAAAAATCAAAATCTCTCCCCTTAATAATAATTAATTAATTTTTGAGTTAGATTTAAATTCAGTGAATTTAATAAAAGTTAACACATTCCACGTAAGATCAATTTTTGTACTTTGTTGTATACTTTATTAATTTGACAATGACTGCGTCTAAGTATGCGTAACACTAAAAATCGTCATCAAAAACCGATTGGAAAAGTTTCTTTCTTAAGCCTTGAAATGCAATTTATTCTCCAGAGGAGGTAGTTGGTTTTGGTTTGAGAAAAATGAAAGCGGTTAATAGAGCTTTTCTCTCAAAATGAGGCTAGGACCTAATCAGAGGAACGGATGGCCTATGGAGGAAGATCATTAATGAGAACTACTTGAAGGGGAAGTCCTTTCTTGCAGTGTCAAGTAAGAAGTCGGATTCTTATTTCTGGAAAAGCCTTATTAAGGTGCGTGACATTGTGAAAAAAGGAAGCTTGCATGATGGTTGGATTATGCATGTCCATAAATTTTTGGAGGGATCCTTGGGCACTTGAATGTGATAATTTCAGGCCAAAACTGATCAATGAGTAGGCACTAAGAATTTATAAGGTGGCTGACCTGCTTGATGAGGGAGGATCTTGGAACTCGGAGATAGTACCAAATTTTTTTAAGCATGAGGATGTGTGGAAGATTTTGCAAATTCAAACCAATTCGAGGCCTGATGACTCCATAGAATATGGAAAGTTTTCAGTTAAATTGGCTTACTGGTTGAGTAATAAGTGTTGGAATTAAAATATAAAACGCAGCGGAAGGAAAGAATCGTTGACAAACAAAAATTTTCTGAAAATTTTGTTCATCGGGAATAGATATATAAGTTTAATTATAGAAAGCTTTAGGTAATTTTACAAACCTTTTTGAAGACTATCAGAGTATCCTAGCTTTCCTCTTTGACACCACGATTGTAACGCTCCAAAATTTGTTTAATGTTATTGTAATGTAAAATGATGAATTAGTGTGCCATAATTAATGTTTCAAAGTTAATTTGATCATTTGGTTAAATTTTGAATTTTAAGTTGTTTTGTTAATTTAATAAATTCTAACGATTCCTTATTACTTTAAAATGTCATTTTTAGTTTTTAAAACACAACAGTTGTAAAATGTTAAAAGTATTCCGTTTTACAAAAACGTGGGCTGTACATGGTTTTCGTACAGTAAAACCGCCCATTGTTTTTCTCTATTTATTCTCTCTCCTCTCCCTCTTTTTGGCTCACTCTCTCTCTCCTTCTCTTTCTTCCCGTGTGAGTCCCTCTCTCACTCTCTCTCTCGGTTTCTCTCAATCTCTCTCAAATTTTTGAATCAAAATTTGAATCCAAGCTTCGGGTTAGCAAGAAGGAAGCTCGGGAACGTGATTTGGCAACCAAGAACGCGGATTGAAGCTTCGATTCGAGGTTAGTTTTGAAATTTCTAAACTTTTTTAAAATTTTTAATTTTCATGCATTTTTGAAATCTAAGTTTGTTTGAGCTTAGAAAACCCTTGATTTGAGTTAAAGGAACTTAGAACACCTAGAATCTAAGCTTGGATTGAAGAAAAACGGATTAGATTCAAGATTTTTCATTTTTTCTCATTTTCTCCCATTTTTGGATTTTTGGGATTTTTGTGTTTAAATCTTGTTTAAATGAGTTCAAAAGTGTTATATTATGTTTTTCTATCATCTATGATTGTTTTCTATGCCTGAGATTTGGATTTTGAGAGAACCAAAACCCGTGGCTGAAATTTCTGGGTTTCTCTAGTTCGGCAGGCTAAACTACGTGTTCGGCAGGCCGGATTCAAAGGATCGATAGGCCCGACTCATCCGTTTGGTAGGCAGAACCTGAAAAATGTCCGACCGATAGGACTTGATTTTCGGTAGGCTAAACTGTACAGTTCGACCAGCCGGAGTAGGGCGTTCGGTAGGCCGGCAGGGCCCAGGAAATTTTTGTGATTTTTCACCCATTTTTACTATTTTGAACCCTGATTAAAATTCCAACCTTGTAAAATGATTTTAAAGATACAAATGGCACACTAGGACATCATGAAATGGTTTAGTTACATAGAATGTCTCAAACTAGATATTGATCGACTTAGTATGTATCTAAGATAGTTCGTTGTTCCGCGGAGCTAACGTATAGCAGACTGGGATTACGGTGTGGGGCACCGGTACGAGTATCGAGGTAGGACTTCTACCCTTTCTTTGGTAACCTAGTTTCAAAATGATTTGGCCTTGAAAAGGATTTCTATAAAAATGTTTTCAACGGTTGATTTAAAATGGAATTTATCGGTTTTATTTTTTATAAACCATGAATTGAGATGAACTTCATAATGAATGATAATGAAAACATCTGGTAAATGGGTTTTGAATAATGTTATAAATGAATATAAGGGCATGATGCCATATCAGAGATCGGGTCGTGTAGCGATCGACCTTGGGGGCAGGTCCCGAAACCCAGCTGGGCCACTACGGTGGTGATATTCATGTGGTTTGCCTAGGAAAAGAAAATGACGTTTCTGGTTGACCGAATAAACTATTTTGGTAAGAACGGTTTTATTTAAACTCATTTATTGATTCAAGGTTTCTTTTAAATAATTCCCTGAATAGTGAGATTTTTCTTTAAATTAAATGATTTAATAAAATATAGTCCTACTGAGCCTTTCGCTCACATTTTGTTTGTTTTTAAATTTCCCCCTCTAGGTGGATTCCCATTTAGGTTCAGAGAGGACTCAACGGACAGAACTCAGGAGTAGTAGGAGGACTAGTAGATTATTTGTATTAATTGAACAAGGCATGTAATGTTTTTAACTTTCTTTATGCTTGGACTGTGGTTGTATTATTATATTGTCAGTACTATGTGTGTGCACAAGTTGTGGGTCAGTGGGACCCATACTCGCGGTTCTTTATTATTTTATTATTCGCTTAATGATTTCACCTGCTTAATGTTTATGAATTCTTTTATAAAATGTTGTTTTGAAACTTTCACATTTTTATTATTTAATTTAACCCCTAAAATTCTTGATTTTAATTAAATTCCTCTTTTAATTAATTTAAATAATCCACCACGTCACCTCCCGTACTCCGGGGCGTGACAGAATGGTATCAGAGCTCAAGGTTATGAACCTTGGGAATTGTGCACACATAGGTATGACAATGAAATACCTCTGACAGTCCAAAATTTTGTTTTCAAAAGTGAGAGGATGGCACCTAGATGTTGTTCGACAGCTGACGCCGAGTTCGAAAATGATGAGGGTATGATGAGGTCTATGTTTGCGGCTTTCTGACAGATGGTAGCCAGGTCTATTTTAAGGAATTTTGGCGTGCGTCTATTCTGACTTTTGATGGTAATGGGGATCTTCAGTTGGCAGAATATTGGCTAGACTCGATCGTGAAGCATTTGGATACCCTTGGTGTGTCTGATGAGTACCATATGGAATTTGCTGCATATAAGGTCGAGGGTGGTGCTAATCCTTGGTGGAAACAAGCTAAGCGTTTGGAACACGGTGGCAATATTAGTTGGGACAGATTTGAGGAGTTGTTCTATGACAAGTATTTTCCGCAGTGGTATAGAGATCAAAAGGCAGCTGAGTTCTACAGGTTGCAGCAGGGTGATTTGTCAGTTTGGGAATATGAGGCAAGATTCAATGAGTTGACCAGGTTTGCTCCATCAACAGTGGCATCGAAATGCGAGAGGTGCATTAAGTTTCAAGAAGGGCTCAAGGCTCCTATTCGACGACAGGTGATTGCTCTGCGACTTAGGAGTTTTGGAGAGCTTGTATTGTCAACAATATCAGTGGAAAATGATTATGCGCAGTATTGTGAGGATCGAACAAAGGCTTCAGGAGGATCATATAGGAGCGGTAGGAAGAGCACCAGTAGCCGTCCAACTCCGGGAAAGAACAAGCAGGGTGGTGCGAACAGTGGTAGCAGCAGTTCATCTGGTAGCAGGCGCAGCAATCCCTATAGCTTCCATTGTCATTTTTGTCAGCAGCCAGGACACATCAAGAGGAATTGCCCGATCAGGAGTGCCCGTCTTGGATCTCAGACCGGAGAAGATGCCAGTCGTCAGTCTCAGCCTCAGACCCTACCTCTGCCTCAACAGTATCCGCAGTTGCAGTACCCTCAGTTCTCTCCTCAGCAGTTTTCATATCCGGCACGAGGGCAGCAGCCGCAGCATTTCCAGCGTAGCGTCCCTCAGTATCGAGCGCCAAGTGCAGCTAGTGTGCAGTCGTCTCCGTCTCAGCAGCATCGGCAGAATAATCCAGGACCTAGCAATGTTGGTAGAGGAAAAGGAAAGGCACCAGTGTAGGTTCATGCAATGGCATCAGGTGGTTCAGATTCTCAGACCAGTAACGCGGATGTCGATGGTATGATCTTAGTTTCTCAATCTTTAGCTCGCGCTTTATTTGATACAGGTGCCTTTCATTCTCTCATTTTGAGTTCTTTTGTAGATGCCTTGGGATTAGATATAGAAGAGTTTAATGAACCCCTAGTCATAACTTCTCCCTTGGGGCGAGTGTGTATGAATTGTGTATGAATTGTAAAATAAAGATTGGGGATGAGATTTTGAAAAGTGATTTGATTATACTCCCCATGAGCTCATATGATATAATTCTAGGGATGGACTGGTTGTCCAGGTATAACGCAGTTGTAGACTGCCAACTTAGGAAAGTAACCCTAGTGTTTGATAGGGGGACGATGATCACCTACCAGGGTAGTGGTGATTGGTTAATGAGTGAGCGTCTCATAAAGTCGTGTCTAGGAGGGTGAAGAAATCTAGTTTGTTGTGCTTTTCTTGCGAATCTAGAGTGCGAGCCCTATGCTTTGAGAGGAATTGTAGTGATTTCAGTGGTTGATGAGTTCGAAGATGTCTTCCCCAACGAGTTGCTAGGATTACCACCGCATCAATTAATCGAGTTTGGTATTGAGTTGTTTCCGGGGATAGCAGCGATTTCTATAGCACCTTATTGGATGGCGTCGGTAGAAATGAAAGAATTGAGGAAGCAACTTCTGGAGCTTGCTGATAAAGGGTATATTTGGAATAGCACATCTCTGTGGGGAGCACCGGTTTTGTTTGCTAAGAAACATGATGGGACTCTCAAGTTGTGTGTAGATTTTTGGCAGTTGAATCGTGTTACAGTGAAGAATAAGTATCCCTTGCCCAGGATCGATGAGTTGTTTGATCAGTTGGGAGGTTCGCGATACCTCTCAAAGATTGATTTGCGGTTGGGTTACCATCAACTTAGGATTATGGAAGAGGATATTCCCAAGACAGGTTTTAGGACCCGGTATGCGCATTTTGAGTTTCTGGTTATGTCGTTTGGGTTGACGAATGCTCCGACAACTTTCATGGACTTGATGAATAGGATATTTAGGTCGTGTTTGGATCAGTTCATGATTGTGTTCATCAATGACATTTTAGTGTATTCTAAGACTTGGGAGGAACATGAGCAACATCTCCGGATCGTGCTTTAGACTCTGCGGGAGCACCAGTTGTATGCCAAGAGGGAAAAGTGCGAGTTTTGGTTGACTGCGGTCAAATTTTTGGGTCATGTCATCTCTGAGCATGGTATTTCTATGGATCCGTCCAAGATTGAAGCCATAGTGGAATGGGAATGACCAAGGAACGTAGCGGAAATTTGTAGCTTCTTAGGTCTTGCTGGTTATTACAGGAAATTTGTAAAGGATTTTTCGAAGGTTGCAGCTCCGTTGATGAGATTGATGAAGAAAATCGTCAGGTTTGAGTGGGGTGAAGAATATGAGCTTGCTTTCCAGGGATTGAAGAACCAGTTGACTTCAGCCCTAGTGTTGATTATTCCTAGCAATGACGAGCCGTATGAGGTTTAAGCAGATGCTTCAAGGCACGGACTTGGATGTGTGTTGATGCAGCATGGATGCATGGTTGCGTACGGATTGAGACAGCTACGACCTCACGAGTGGAATTACCCTACTCAGGACTTGGAGCTCGCGGCAGTGATTCATGCATTGAAGATTTGGAGGTGCTATTTGTATGGAGCGTCATTTCAGGTCTTCTCCGATCATAAGAGTTTGAGGTATCTGTTCTCTTAGAGGGATCTTAATTTGAGGTAGTGGAGATGGATAGAGTATATGGAGGATTATGATTTTGCGTTGCAGTATCATCTCAGGAAAGCTAATGTGGTCACAGATGCACTTAGTAGGAGTCTTTAGTGATTCTTGCTTGTTTGGCTTTTGAGGACTGGATTAGGGATGCGACAGTGAGCGAGTATGGGCTACGGTATCATGAAGACTATGATCGAGTTTCAGTATATCATGCGGAGGCGACCCCAGCTCTTGTTCAGATGGTGAAGCAAAATCAGTGGCAGGATCAGCATTTGCAAGGGATTTGGACGCGGATTCAGAACAGAGTAGTTTGAAGAATGGAGTGTGCATGTAGACGGATCGTTATATTTCAGGAGCATCTTATAGTTCCAGCTATCGTAGAGGTGACGAAAGCCGTTTTGGACGAAGTCCATAGGTCTCAGTTCTCCATTCATCCGGGGAGCACAAAGATGTATCGTGATTTGAAGAGGCAATATTGGTGGAGAGGCATGAAGAAAGATGTTCGAGAGTACGTGGCCAAGTGTACGACGTGTCTTCAGGTGAAAGCCGAGCATCAGAAGCCTGCAGGTCAGCTTCAACCGCTTCCTATTCCAGGGTGGAAATGGGAGCATGTGACGATGGATTTTCTCACAGGTTTGCCGAGGATGGAGCAGCAGCGTGATGCAGTTTGGGTCATAGTCGACAGCTTGACGAAATCAACGCATTTCATTCCGTTCAGGTCGGCAAGTTCGAGGAGGATTCTCAGGGATTTGTATCTACAGAACATAGTGAGATTGCATGGAGTTCCTTTGTCCATCACTTCTGATCGAGACACCAGGTTTAATGCTAAGTACTAGAGGAGTTTTCAGAAGGCTTTAGGTACAGATTTGAACTTCAGTACGGCGTTTCATCCTCAGACTAATGGGCAGTTTGAGCGGGTTATTCAGATTCTCGAGTATATGTTGCGTGCCTGTGCCTTAGACTTCGGCGGGAATTGGAAGTAATATTTGCTTCTAGCAGAGTCGCGTACAACAACAGCTATCAAGCAAGTATTGGTATGGCACCGTTTGAGGCGTTGTAAGGGTGACTGTGTCGGTCACCAGTGTGTTGGGTAGAGCCAGAGGATAGGGTCATTCTCTGGCCGGATGAGATGCGTGATAGCAACGAGGAAGTCGCCGTGATTCGAAATTGATTGAGGGCAGCTCAAAGTCGATAGAAGAGTTATGCGGATAGCTAACGTAGACCCTTAGAGTTCATGGTAGGAGATTTCGTTCTCTTGAAAGTATCGCCTCGTCAAGGAACTATGTGGTTCGGAGTGAGTGGAAAGCTTGCATCAAAGTATATTGGACCGTTCCAGATCACGCAGCGTATTGGTGTGGTTGCTTATCGGCTTGACCTTCCGCCCAAACTCTCTCATGTTCATGATGTGTTCCATGTGTCGATGCTTAGGAAGTGCCCGCCTGAGCAGGGTAAGATAGTTTTATTTCGCGATGTGCAGGTTCGGGAAGATACGACGTACGAGGAAGTACCAATCCAGATTATCAATCAAAAAGTGATCAGTTTGCGTTGTCGTGAGATACCATTAGTAAAGGTTGTGTGGCAGCATCACGGGGTTGATGAAGCCACTTGGGAACTAGAGTCGGGTATGCGAGAGTTGTATCGCATTTGTTTTGTTTATGAATTGAGTTGTAAATTTCGAGGGCAAAATTTCTTTTAGGGGTGGAGAGTTGTAACGCCCCGAAATTAATTTAATGTTATTGTAATATAAAAATGATGAATTAGTGTGCCATAGTTAATGTTTCAACGTTAATTTAATCATTTGGTTAAATTTTGAATTTTAGGTTGTTTTGTTAATTTAATAAATTCAAATGATTCCTTAATATTTTAAAATGTCATTTTGAGTTTTTAAAACATAACAGTTTGCTAAATGTTAAAAATATTCCGTTTTACAAAACCGTTGGTGGCACTTGGTTTTCGTACAGTAAAATCGCCCACCATTTCTCTCTATTTATTCTCTCTCCTCTCCCTCTCTTTGGCTCACACTCTCTCTCTCTCTCCCTCTCTCTCTTCCTGTGAGTCTCTCTCTCACTCTCTCTCTTAGTTTCTCTCATTCTCTCTCATTTCTCTCCCAAATTTTTGAAACAAAATTTGAATCCAACCTTCGGGTTAGCGAGAAGGAAGCTCGGGAATGTGATTTGGCAACCAATAACGTGGATTGAAGCTTGGATTCGAGGTTAGTTTTGAAATTTCTAAACTTTTTCAAAATTTTCAATTTTCATGCATTTTTGAAATCTAAGTTTGTTTGAGCTTAGAAAACCCTTGATTTGAGTTAAAGGAACTTAGAACACCTAGAATCTAAGCTTGGATTGAAGAAAAACGGATTAGATTCAAGATTTTTCATTTTTCCTCATTTTCTCTCATTTTTTGATTTTTGGGATTTTTGTGTTTATATCTTGTTTAAATGAGTTCAAAAGTGTTCTATTATGCTTTTCTATCATCTATGATTGTTTTCCATGCCTGAGATTTGAGAAAAACATGTTAAAATCAAGATTTGGATTTTGGGAGAACCAAAACCCGTGGCTGGGATTTTTGGGTTTTTCCAGTTCGGCAGGCCGGATTCAAAGGATCGGCAGGAAGGACTCATCCGTTCAGCAGGCCGAACCTAGAAAATGTCCGACCGATCGTACTTGATTTTCGGTAGGTCGAACTGCACAGTTCGGCCGACCGAAGTAGGGCGTCCGGCAGGGCCTAGGAAAATTTTGTGATTTTTCACTTGTTTTCACTATTTTGAACCCCGATTGAAATTCCAACCTTGTAAAATGATTTTAAAGATACAAATGGCACACTAGGACATCATGAAATGGTTTAGTAACATAGAATGTCTCAAACTAGATATTGATCGACTTAGTGTGTATCTAGGATCGTTCGTGGTTCCGCGAAGCTAACATATAGCAGACCAGGATTACGGTGTGGGGCACTGACACAAGTATCGAGGTAAGACTTCTACCCTTTCTTTGGTAACCCAGTTTCAAAATGATTTGGCCTTGAAAAGGGTTTCTATATAAATGTTTTCAATGGTTGATTGAAAATGGAATTTATCGGTTTTATTTTTTGTAAACCATAAACTGAGATGAACTTCATAATGAATGATAATAAAAACATCTGGTAAATGAATTTTGAATAATGTTAGAAATGTATATAAGGGCATGATCCCATATCAGAGATCGGGTCGTGTAGCGATCGACTTAGGGGCAAGTCCCAAAACCCAACTGGGCCACTACGGTGGTGATATTCATGTGGTTTGCCTAAGAAAAGAAAATAATGTTTCTGGTCGACCGAATAAACTGTTTTGGTAAGAACGGTTTTATTTAAACTCATTTATTGATTCAAGGTTTCTTTTAAATAACTCCCTGAATAGTGAAACTTTTCTTTAAATTAAATGATTTATTAAAATATAGTCATACTGAGCCTTTCGCTCACATTTTGTTTGTTTTTAAATTTTCCCCTCTAGGTGGATTAACATTTTGGCTCAGAGAGGACTCAACGGATAGAACTAAGGAGCAGTAGGAGGACTAGTAGATTATTTGTATAAATTGAACAAGGCATGTAATGTTTTTAACTTTCTTTATGCTTGGCCTGTGGTTGTATTATTATATTGTCGCTACTATGTGTGTGCACAAGTTGTGGGTCAGTAGGACCCATACTCGCGGTTCCTTATTATTTTAATATTCGCTTAATGATTTCACCTGCTTAATGTTTATGAATTCTTTTATAAAATGTTTTTTTGAAACTTTCACATTTTTATTATTTAATTTAACCCCTAAAATTCTTGATTTTAATTAAATTTCTCTTTTAATTAATTTAAATAATCTGCCACATCCCCTCCCATACTCCAGGGCGTGACAACGATCTTCCAATCCAAGCCTCCACACCAATGGAAAGACGAGTGGGCGTCAAACTGCAAGAATGAATTTTTCTCACACTTTTCTGAATCTACTATGTACTCAACACATGAGATAGCAGACTTTTTTTTTTCAGATAAGAACTCTCAGTTTTTCTCTCTAAGTATTTTGTAAAAATTACGTAAATAATCCTCCTGAGATAACTGTTACCTTTCCTTTTTATATCTGAGCCATTAGTAATTTTTCTTTCCCTTTTCTTTAAATTTTTCTTCTTTCCCGAATCACTACAAATTGATTCCTTATATATATATACATATATAAATATATATATGTGAAACGTGAAAAGTTTCACGCTTCTTTTTTTTTTTTTACGGAATCACTTCACGTGATTCCTTTATATATATATATATATATAAGTAAAAGTTGAAATGTTTTACGCTTTTTTTTATTTTATATTAATATATATATATTAATATATTATAAAATCCTATAAAAAAATTTGGTTCAAAACCATATATATATATATATATTTAAATATAAATTCAAAAATAATCACATTTTTTTAATAATAGAATTTAAAATTAATCAATTAATTAATTAACTAATGCTCAATTAAATGTGATAACATTTATCACATTACATTATGTGTCATAGAGAACATTTTTATGTGTCACATTAGTAATTCAAGTGTTAAATAATTAATTTAGAATTCAATAATTTCAAACTAAATATGTATAATTCATTCTATGCATAAATCCAATATAGTGTTATAGAGGTAGTATTGGAGACCTATGGACCTATAACCTAAGCTCCAATAAATATGATAATTAATTAAACTCTTTGATTAATGTGCCAAATTTATTAATTTCAGTGTTACTCCACTAAAAACCTAAAACTGAACTCTTGAGATTATAGTAAAATTACTCAAAGAAAATTAGCGAGTAGTCCATTGATATAATCATTACATATAAGTCAGTCCTCCATAAATAGTTCATAATAAGAGCTAGGTTCAATTTTCGTTCACCTCTCTTATTACATCTTTATCCTTGAGTTTCAATAATTCTCTAATGAATAGTTAATTCATAATCTTATTATGAACGAGCGCTCTACTGTTCAAACCTTGAATTATCACTCAAGAGAACTATTTTTCTAACTTCCATAGGGAAAGAATGGATTCCATATCTGTATAATATTATTCCTAGCCATTTATTACATTATGTTTCCAAGATGCTAAGTTATGATCTATGCTTAGACAAATCTTACCATGCAAGTCAAAAAACATAATGTCATAAATAGAAGTCTAATAAATACTCAAGATTAAGACTATCAAATATATGATCATCATAGTGACAAATTTGAATACTCTATTTGTAATGGATGATTATTAGAGATTCATAATTTATTTGGTCCAGTCCTATATAATCTCATTATATAAAGTACCTTAAATCCAATGTCTCTACATTAATAGCCCGGATAATAACTATTTCATTTTAAATGAGATTGGACCGTACTTGTAATATTTAGTTAAAGATCCTAAACTTTAATTAATTATTACGAACTATTTAGATTATTATCTATAAATTTTATCCCTAAGCAAATAACACTTATATGCTAAATTTATAGTCATATAAATAATCATGGAATTTTCTTGATGCTTATAAATGTATTCATAATACATATAATCAACCAAAATAATAAAAAATATCACTTTATTTATTTATTAACAATATGTATAATGTCACAGCTTTTAGGGCACCAAACCCAACAATCAAATATTTTTAGCATGAGCGGGTTATGGAAGAAGCTGTGGAAGGCAAAAAATTCACTCACCCCACAAGTTATTATAGTGGTCTTTGGTGTGGAATGTCCTTCAAGTTAGGAAGGTTTTGGTGGAAAGAATTGGGGTGGAAGTGTTGTGCCCCCTTTGTAGAGAGGAAGGAGAGGTTTCCACTCATCTCTTTTTGTTTTGTAGGTACACCAAAATAATTTGGTTCATGTCCTCGTGGAGCTTTTGAACGGAGAATATGCACATCAACTCAATGGCAGACTTTCTTAGATTTATTTTCTTTAGTGATGCTATCGTCCCACAGGTTGAAGATTTCCTCTTCTTTGCCTGAGTGCCATCGAACTAATTTCGAAAGGAAGGAATGATTTCGTTCACAGCGATAAAGATTTTGATAGTGTTCATCTCTTTAGATCTATAGTGGCGCGAGCTTCAAAATACAAGGATACTCTACATACAACTTTGGTGGACTCCCAGCATCCTTTACTTTTGCTCCCTCCACCTTCGGGTTGGATTAAGATCAACTCTAATGCTTCAAATCGGCAGAGTGATGTTGTAGTCGTAGTGGTGTGCAGGGACTGGGATGGCAAAATTCTTATTGTTGCCTCTAAGCGTATCTACTCAATCAATGCCTTAGTGGCTGAAACTTTGACTATTCAGCTTGGACTTTTCATTGCAGCTCGAGCTGGATGGACTCATGTGGTGTGCGAAAGTGACACTGCTTGAGCTATTGGGGGTCTAGTGAAGTCGATTGAGACTTATCCTTGGCCTATACATGGACTTAGAGCATCCCATGAGGCCCTCAGAACAAGTTTTGATGAGCAAAGCTTGAAGTCGATCCCGAGAACTATAAATTTGGGTGCGCATAGTATAGCTTTCTGGTCTCGAGCCACTGGGAATGTTGGTACCCTTGACCCTAGTTCTATTCCAGTGGATTTTCTTTTATTCTTGAGAGTCGGACTTGCTAAGTCTGTTTTAGTGGTGGTTTACTTTTTTTTTTTTAATTTTTTTTTTAATTTTTTGTTTTGGTTTCCCTGTTTGGGTTTTGTTGTTAGCTTTTGTTGCCTGTCCTGGTTTTTTGCCCCTGTTTGTAGGTGTAATTCCTGCCTTTTGCTGAATGAATTTCACCTTTCAGAAAAGAAGAAGAAGAAGAAGAAGAAGGAGCTAGCACTCATCTCCCCACTTAAGTGGTGGACAGAATGGAAGTTACAAACCGATGTGGCCTGTTTCATGTTTTGCCATGACCCCACGTTTGACTACACGTGACATATAAAAACGAGAGCTTTCTCCCTCCGTTTTGTCACCCCCCGCAGTATGGGAGGTGACGTAGCAGGTTATTTAAGTTAATTAAATAAACATTTAATTAAAACATGAGTTTAAGTTTTAAAATTAATTATGAAAATGTGGAAACTTTTAAAACCTTTTTAAGACAAGCATTTTTAATCACTAAACAGATAAGAACATTGAGGTAAACATTAAGTAAGTAATAAAACAATAAAAAGATGCAAATATGGGTCCCATTGACCCATAACTTGTGTACACGCATAGTACTAATAATATAATAATACAACCACAGTCCAAGTAAAGGGAAAGTTAAAATGTTACATGCCTTGATATTATAATTTAAACAACCTACTAGGTCATTCTATTGCTCTTGAGTTCTGTCTGTGAAATCCTCTCTGAACCTAAGTTGAAATTCACCTAGAGGGGGGAAAGTTTAAAAAAACAAATAAAATATCAGCGAAAGGCTCAATAGGACTATATCTCAAGAATCATCAAATTTTAAAAGAAGATATCAATAATAAAGAAATCACTTAAGAAAAGAATTGAATAAATAAGGTTAAGTAAAACCAATCTTACCCAAAACAGTTTATTGGTCGACCAAAAACAACATCATTTTCTTTTCCTAGGGAAACCATGTGTATAACACCACCGTAGTGGCCCAGTTGGATTTGAGGATCGGCATACCGAACTGTCCAAAAAAATTCTCAGCTAATCTTTTATTTTTCACCCGAGATTCAATAGGATAAAGTCTCAGTTTTAATTCAAATAACCCAATAGAGAAGTTATCTTATCAAAACAACTTTATCTAGATAATCTCTAAGAATATAAATGAGTTCTTGATAATTCTACAAGTTTATCTTGATCTAATTATTCAAAAATTAAATCAACTGATAAACAGACAAGAATTATCCGATCCTTATAATTCAACAAGTTTATCTTAAATTAATTTTACCACAAAATTAATTCAACTGATAAACAGACATGAATCATTTGATTCTTTCAAATCTCAACCAATTCAATAAATCCGACATAAGTTACCAATTATTGAAAAAGCATGCCGTATCGTTACATGATGTTGTAAGCCAGCAAAGGGGACCAAATGGACATATATAGTTCAAGCTCCTAATAATTATGAAACCCAATATCCCAGATATATATTTCATAATTATCAACTCCAATGCTACTCCACTAAAAGCTTGGAGCTGCACACTCGAACTACATACAATTACGAAGCCCGTATAGCTAAGTCTCCATGACATATCATAGTGTATCGTATCCCCATAGGATTATCCATAACCGACTTAAGGACAAGTTCTGTCTTACCTTCCCGATTATTTTTATCTTACGTTCAATTATCTCACCATCGAAAAACTTACCATCCAATGACGGTATACCATTCGGTTACACCTATGTATCTAAATGGTTGAGCACTCCAGTTTTTCAATTACAGGATAACACATATAAGAGGATATCATTACTCCTAAAGAGGAGCTATGGATTCCATATCTATGAATAACAAGTCTATGCTATCAAGAGTCATGCCTCCAACGTACCGGCATGCATACCACTATTATGATGTGGGTGTCACCCTTTGGTACATCAAAAGACACAAGTCAAGACAACGAGCCCACTATTCATCTCAAGATTAAGATACAATACAAATGATTGTCTAAAGTGAATCGATTTGCTGAGACAAAATTATTAATCTAAATCAATTCACTTTATGTCTCGATCCAACACATCATCACCTATGACAATGTGCCAATGTTTCTATTCACAGAGTCCACCTCTGATGGTCAAGACAAACCATCTCCCAATAGGGATATAGACAACATAACAATCTTTACATGAATAAAGCGCCCAACATTATTCTCTCGATTGCGGATCTTATGTTTTAGATCGTCACCTTAAGAATCGTGTCTTCCTCATAATCTGTCCATCAAATGCCCAATTCTTATGGTTTAGACCGACAGTCTCAGACTATTGTTTGCTTAACAAACATTCAACAAATATGAACGTAAAAAGGATAAGATTTGGTATATAAATAATAAATAAATTCTTTATTGATAAAAATGTCTCTAAAAACTTATTGCATTTTACTCCTTAGGGCATACATGTCGAACAATCTCCCACTTGCACTAAATGAGTAAATATGACAAATCTCGCATCCCCATAGCTTCCACATGTCTCTTGAAGACTCTCCTAGTAAGTGTCTTCGTAAATGGATCAGCTAAATTATTCTCTAATGCGATCTTACACACCGTGACATGCCCGCCCTCAACAAGGTCCTTTATCACATGATACTTCCAATCAATATGTTTACTCTTCTTGTGAAATCTTGGTTCCTTAGCATTAGCTACCGCCGCACTGTTATCACAGTACAGTGATACCGCCTAATCCATATCAGGAACTACCTCAAAATCCCCAAGGAATTTACAGAGCCACACTGCTTCTTTCGAAGCATCACTGGTTGCCACATACTCGGCCTCCATCGTTGAATCTGAAGTGCAATCTTGCTTTACACTTCTCCAACTGATGGCACTGCTGCCCAGAGTAAACACAAAACCCAAAGTTGATTTCCTAGAATCACAACAGGATTGAAAATCTGAGTCAGTGTATCCTAGAGAAGTCAAGTCCTCACCCGAATAAACAAGCATATACCATCGAGTCCTTCTCAGGTACTTGAAAATATGTTTTTTGGGTCCTGGATCTGCTTGAAATCGACTTGCAATCCAGACCGCATAACTAATATTCGGTCATGTGCAAACCATGGCATACATGAGACTACCCACTGCAGAAGCATAGGGCACCTTCTTCATGTATTCTCTTCCTTCATAAGACTTTGAAGAGTCTTTCTTAGAAAGAGTAATTCCAAACCTAGATGGTTACCTACCTTTCTTGGAATCCTGCATTTTCTAAGAATTTTATCTACATAGCCGGCCTAGGACAAAGCTATCATTTTGTTCTTTCTATCCCGAAAGATCTAGATATCGACAACAAAATTAGCCCCTTCCAAGTCCTTCATGTCAAACTGCTTGGTCAACCATAATTTGACCAATGACAATGCCCCAATGTCGTTGCCAATTAGTAGAATGTCATCTACATAGAACAGTAGAAAAACCACCTTCCCATCCTTTGTGTGTTTGTAAACACATGGCTCATCCATATTTTGTGCGAACCCATTAGTCTTGATCACCTGATCAAATATTATGTTCCAAGGACAAGAAGCTTGCTTAAGTCCATAAATTGACTTTTGCAGCTTACAAACCTTACCCTTTTGACCTATGACCTTGAACCCGTCTAGTTGTTCCATATAAATGGACTTATCAAAATAGCCATTTAGAAAAGTCATCTTGACATCCATCTGCCAAATCTCGTAGTTAAGAGCGGCAACTATGGAAAAAGAATCCGGATAGACTTAAGCATGGCTATAGGCGAAAAGGTTTCCTCATAATCGATTCCTTCCTTTTACGTATAACCCTTAGCTACCAGTCTAGCCTTAAAGGTTTCAACCTTTCCATCCACTTACACCCTGTAGGTTTTACCCCTTCGGGAAGATCCATAAACTCCCAGACCTAATTAGTCTCCATAGACTTCATCTCTATGTTCATGGCCTCTATCCAGAGTGTTGAATCAACATCCTTCATAGCCTCTACATAAGTATAAGGATCCCTGTCATGTTCATTCGGTTCAGCCAAGAAGACCACCCCATTGAACATATACCTCTCAGGTTGACACCCGATCCTCCCACTATGCCGAAGCCCTATAGGCTATTGTTTAGGTTCGTTTGGTTTTTCTACACCGATCAGAATGGTTTCATTCGAAACCTCCAGAGTGATCGGATCACTCGTTAACTCCTCAAGCACCACTTTGCTTCAAGGCTTAAAGTCGTCCATGTAACTTTCCTCAAGGAATGTTGCATTAGTTGAAACCACGACTTTATTTTCCTTTGGGTTATAAAAATAACCCTCTTTAGTCCCTTTTGGATATCCTACAAACACGTAAACTTCCGAACGTGCTTCCAACTTATTCGGATCCTTAAACAAGACATGAGCCAGACATCCCCATATGCGAATATGGTTTAAGGATGTCTTCCTTCTCATCCACAACTCGTGAGGAGTTTTAGATCGATTTTGAAGGCACATTGTTCAAACGATAACATGCGGTTTATAGTGCATATCCTCAAAAGGATAAAGGCAATGATGAATAACTCATCATGGACCTAATCATGTCCAATAAAGTCCTATTCCTTCTCTCCGCTATGCGCATTTTGCTACGGAGTGCCTAGCGCAGTCAAATGGGATAAAGTCCCATTCTCTAATAAGTGTCCTAAGAACTCATCAGAAAGGTATTCCCTACCTAGATCGGATCGGAGTGCCTTTATGGGCCTACCCAATTGCTTTTTCACTTCGGCCTGAAACTCCCTGAACTTGTCAAAATTTTCACTTTTGTGGTGCATTAGGTACATATACCCATATCTTGAGTAATCGTCAATAAAAGTGACGAAGTACTCATACCCTCCTCGTGCCCAAATGTTCATCGATTCGCAAACATCACTATGCACAAGTTCTAGAACCCCTTCGGCCCTATTGCCCTTAGACTCAAATGGTCTTTTGGTCACTTTACCCTCCAAACAAGACTCACATTGAGCTATAGATTCCACCTTTAAGTGACTTAAAGGTCCATCCCTTACCAACCTTTGAATCCTATTCAGGTTAATATGACCAAGGCGCAAATGCCAAAGATAAGTCTTATTAGAGTGAGAAGTTTTAAGTTTTTAGAGTTATTATCATTCATCTCAGCATTAAGCAATAAGTCCATCTTAGGTTTGATAAAATATAGATTATTTTGCATCCATCCAGAACAGATAAAAGACTTTTTTTTACGAATCACCACTTTACATTAGAGGAAACCAAATAGGAGTCTTTAAATAAACAAGCTACAGAAATTAAATTCCTTTTAAATTTAGGAACATAAAAACAATCTTGCAAAAATAAATTCCTATAATTATCAAAATAAAGATGAACGTCTCCCACTGCTTCCACTGAGACCAAGGATCCATCACTCCTCCGAAGCGTGAAGTCTTCATGCAACAGACTTCTTGTTTCTTTAAACCCTTGTAGAGAAACACAAACATGATTAGTTGCATCAGAATCTATGACCTAAATGTCACTGGATTCCTCAACCAAACAAGTTTCTAAATACAGAAGATCACACCTGCCTCCTTTGGAAAGGAAGTCCTTGCAATGCTTCTTTATATGCCCGACCTTCCCACAGAAGAAGCACTTAAGCTTCTTTGGGTTCTTCTTCTTCTTCTTCTTGCTCTTGGTACTAGCAAGAATAGAAGACTTCCATTCTTGGCCTGTTGCTTCTTTCCATTCCCAGAGTTAGAATTTGAACCAGAAGCAGCAACCATGTTGGCCTCTCCACCTGCAGGAGACTCCCTGATCAGCAGTTCAAACTCTTGTAACTGTTTCATCAGTTCTGTTAAGGTCATATCCCGTCTATTGCTTAAATTAAATGTAGCTCTAAATGGAATAAATTCCTTTTATAGAGTCTCAAGGACCATAGTCATCTGAGTTTCAACATCGATTTCAGCTGTTAGACATGTATGCCCTAAGGAGTAAAAATGTAATACGTTTTTGGAGACATCTTTATCAATAAAGAGTTTATTCATTTATATATACCAAATATTGTCCTCTTTACGTTCATATTCGTTGAATGTATGATAAGCAAATAGTAGTCTGAGACTATCAGTCTAAACCTTAAGAGTTGGGCATATGATGGGATGATTATGCGGTAGACGCAATTCTTAGGGTGACGGTCTAAAACATATGATCCGCAATCGAGGGAATAAAGTTGGGTGCTTTATTCATGTAAAGATTGTTATGTTGTCTACATCCCTTTTGGGAGATGGTTTTTCTTGACCATCGGAGTTGGACTCCATGAATAGAAACATTGGCACGTTGTCAAAGGTGACGATGTGTTGGATCGGGACATAAAGTGAATTGATTTGGATTAATAATTCTGTCTTGGCAAATTGATTCACTTTAGACAATCATTTGTATTGTATCTTAATCCTGAGATGAATAATGGGCCCGTTGTCTCGACTTGTGTCTTTTGATGTACCAATGGGTGACTCCCACATCTCTATAGTGGCATGCATGCCGGTATGTTGGAGGCATGACTCTTGATAGCGTAGACTTGTTATTCATAGATATGGAATCCATAGCTCCTCTTTAGGAGTAATGATATCCTCTTATATGCATTGTCCTGTAATTGGAAAACTGGAGCGCTCAATCATTTGGATACATAGGTGTAACCGAATGGTATACTATCTACGGATGGTAAGTTTTCTAATGGTGAGACAATGGAACGTAAGATAAAAATAATCGGGAAGGTAAGACAGAACTTGTCCTTAAGCCGATTATGGATGATCATATGGGGATGTGATACACTATGATATGTCATGGAGACTTAGCTACACGAGCTTCGTAATTCTATAAAGTTCGAAAGTACAGCTCCAAGCTTTTAGTGGAGTAGCGTTGGAGTTGATAATTGTGAAATATATATCTAGGATATTGGGTTTCATAATTATCATGAGCTTGAACTTTATAGGTCCATTTTGGTCCCCTTTGCTAGCTCACAAAATCCTGTAACGACACGGCGTGCTTTTCCAATAATTGGTGACTTATGTCGGATTTATCAGATTGGTTTAAAATTTGTAAGAATCAAATAATTCATGTCTGTTTATTGGTTGAATTAATTTTGTAAGAAATTAGTTCAAGATAAACTTGTTGAATTATTATGATCAGATAAATCTTGTCTGTTTATCGGTTGATTTAATTTTGGATAAATTGGATCAAGATAAACTTGTAGAATTATTGTGAATTGATTTATTTTCTTAGAGATTATCTTGATAAAGTTTGTTTTGATCAGATATCTTTTCTATTGGGCTATTTGAATCAAAACTGAGACTTTATCCTTTAGAATCTCGGGTGGAAAATAAAAGATTCGCAGAGATTTTTTCTCGGCAGTTCGGCCTGCCAGATGACGTGTTCAGCCTGTCGAACTGGCCAGTTCGGCCTGCCTATCAGATAGTTTGGCCTGCCTATCAGCGGAGATAAGATTACACGTTTTCACGCGTATCTTATCAGATATTGATCCGAACTTGATTCTGTTTCGATTTTTTGAGACCTAATCTGATATGGACTGACCCTAGGACCAATAGGTATAAAAAGGGAGTGAGTCTAATGATTTACTCAGATCAATTTGAGAGATTAAGAGTGATACTCTTCTAGTGAGCATCTGAAAACTCCCTGAGAGCTTTTGTTCACAAATCACGAACACTAGCTTTGGGTTCTCTCTGTTGGTTGGAAGGAGAGTCACCGGTGGAAGAGCTGTACGTGTAAGCCCACACTCACTCCGGTTGTGGATAGGGAATAGCAAAGAAGACCAGTTGGTTGAGGCTCTTCTGGAACGTTACTTCTCTACACAGGTTGTGGAGGTTCTTCAGCACACTGAGGTTAGTAAGATCTATTTAATTTATACATATAACATGTCAAACTTGTATTTTAGAAAATACTCTCATGAAAATTTTTAAAATTCCGCTGCGCACTTTGTTTCCAACATCAGCTCCGTTGGTTTGAGCCTCAACGAGGTAACCCATGACTAACATCATATGCTCCTTTACAGATGTCCCTAGCCTCTGTCTATAGTTTAGAATTTTTTGAAGCGCCCTTTGTCGCTTTGTTATGGCCTGGCCTTTAAACATATCCTCAAGATTATCCAAGATCTACTTCGCTGTCTCATAATCCTAATGTTGAGACTGTAGCACATTATTCATGCTGGCCATAACATAGTAGCGGGTCTGATCATTAGCATCTTTCCAAAACATACGCTTGGAATTGCTCATTAGATGAGTCTCCCGTAGGCTCGGGAGGACAAAGGGTTGTCAGTACATATTTCAGTTTCTCAAAGGAAAGGACGATATCTAGGTTCCGGTTCCAATTATTATAGTTCTCACCGGTTAATAGGTTTTTGTCAAGTATCGATGATAAAGCATTTTTAGACATTTTTTAATCTACAATAAAGAATCATATACCAAACATAAGTAAACATATCATATTAATTTAGTAAGATAACACAATCATGTAAAAACATATAAATGTGTTTATGTGTCAAAACCTTGAAAATATCACAACCTTACAATGATAATTCCAAACTCAGAATTTAACAAGCTCCTAGGAGAGTCATGCTAAATTCAATCAGGAACACGGATCCTCTCCTGATTAATATATGCCATCCAGGACCCGTATGATCTAGCATATATTAATAATCGTTTCTTTGGCCATTAATTTTACTAATAGAGCTCCTAGGGGAGGTTAATAATAAAATTAACATGAGTGTATAACCATCCTTTCAATATTTTATCCATGATTTACAATCACCACCTAGGGGTGTGCAACCATAAATCATGCTAAAATACCTTATCATTTCAGAGATCTAATCTGGTATATGATAGAAATCCCTTCCTAGGGGTCGAGACCACCATGTTTTGCCTATGGACCAATGATGGAGGCCTTAGGTTCTCTCTTCCAAAACCTTCTTCCACTCAATCTTTTGAAATCAAGGTTTTATTTGAAGATCGTGCATGAACAATTTTAATATGAGCGGCACTCCCTATTCTATATGACATGTTGTCAATATATATGGCAAATCATATTATAATGTAGACAAGAAAAGCAATCAAGCAAAGCTACGAGCAAAATAATAATAACCGTAATATTATGGCTCCACCCTAGAGAATAGAAAACTAAGATTACAAGAGAATAATCAAGACATATTATCGATTCTTCATCCTTGAATCCTCAAGCTGTATCCTTCTTCATGTAATGCCCATCTTCAAGTCTTCAATCCCGTATGAATCGAATACTTCATATTTCCGGTCATATCCAAATTTAATGTTTCTCAGAATTGTCCCAAAAATAAAATTAAAACTGCATTGAAAATTACACCTTTTCTAGAAAAATTTTCAACTCTCGGTCGGCAGGCGAATCTAGGTGATCGGCCTGCCGATCATGAAAGTTTAGCCTGCCAAACTGGAAGTTCAGCTTGCCGTGAGAGCCTTTGATTTTCTGTTCTGCTAACGGCCTACCGAACCACAAGTCTAGTCTGTTGATTTGTGACCATTGGCCTGCTGAACTGGTGGGTTCGGCATGCCGATCGAGTAGAAATCTCCATTTGAGAAAATATAATTTTTAAAGCAATTTATCAATTTTATTTCCAACAATTTAAAAACATAAAATTAGATGCTCAGGAAATACTTGGGAACGCCATCATCCATATTCTAGATCCATCTTCTCCGAATAATTATTTAATTACAAAATTTTTATAAATTTAAAAATTAAATAACAATTCCTAGATGGAGATAATAGTCCGTCATCTAATTACATGAAAAACCTAGATACACATTCTAACCTCTAAGGAATCATAACTGGTCTAAATTACTTAATTAATAAATAATTAAATAACAATTTAATCAACTATAATTAATTAATAAACATTCACCATATTATCCATGACAAGATAAAAAATATATAGAAACCTAGAATCCTAGCTCTCTATAAAATTAAATTCAAGCATAAGAGAGATTAAGATCACAAAATTTATACATATAACATGATCACAAACTCATAAATTTATGTAAAAAACCTGGCTCTAATACCAATTGTTAGAAAAATAGTACGTAGCGCAATTTTAAAAATTTTATATCAGAGTATTTTTCAAAGCACAAGTTTGACATGCTATATGCATAAATTAACCAGATCTTACTAACCTTTGAATGCCGAAGAACTCCCTCAATCCGTGAAGAGAAGTAACGTTCCAAAAGAGCCTTAACCAACTAGTCTTCTTTGCTATTCTCTACCCACGATAGGAGTGAGTGCGGGCACACACGTACAACTCTTCCTCTAGGTGACTCTCCTTCCAACCAATTGAGAGAACCCAAAGCTAGTGTTCGTGATTTGTGAACAAGAGCTCTCAGGGATTTTTCAGATTCTCACCAGTAGAGTATCACTCTTAATCTCTCAATTGATCTAAATAACTTATGAGACTTACTCCCTATTTATAGAGGTTGGGTCTAGGGTCAGTCCTTATCAAATAAGATCTCAAAAATTCGAATCAGAATCAAATTCAGATCAATATCTAATGAAATCCGTGTTAAAACGTGTGATTTTTTTTCGCGCATAGGCAGGCCGATCTGTCTAATAGGCAGGCCAAACTTGCCCCATCGGCAGGACAAACTTGCCCCATCGGCAGGCCAAACTTGAAGATCGGCATGCCAAACTGTCAAAAAAAAATCTTAGCAAATCTTTTATTTTCCACCCGAGATTCTATAGGATAAAGTCTCAGTTTTAATTCAAATAACCCAATAGAGAAGTTATCTAATTAAAACAACTTTATCTAGATAATCTCTAGAAAAATAAATGAATTCCTAATAATTCTACAAGTTTATCTTGATCTAATTATTCAAAATAAATCAACCGATAAATAGACAAGAATTATCCAACCCTTACAATTCAACAAGTTTATCTTGCATTAATTTTTATCACAAAATTAATTCAACCGATAAACAGACATGAATTATTTGATTCTTCCAAATTTCAACCAATCTAATAAATCCAACATAAGTTAACAATTATTGGAAAAGCACACCGTATTGTTATAAGATGTTGTGAGCTAGCAAATGGGACCAAATGGACCTATATAGTTCAAGCTCTCGATAATTATGAAACTCAATATCCCAGATATACATTTTATAATTATCAACTCCAACGCTACTCCACTAAATGCTTGGAGCTGCACTCTCGAACTATATAGAATTACGAAGCCCGTATAGCTAAGTCTTCATGACATATCATAGCATATCATATCCCCATATGATTATCCATAACTGCCTTAAGGACAAGTTCTGTCTTATCTTCCCGATTATTTTTATCTTATGTTCCATTATCTCACCATCAAAAAACTTACCATCCAAAGACGGTATACCATTCGGTTACACCTATGTATCTAAATGGTTGAACGCTCCAGTTTTCAATTATTGGATAACATATATAAGAGGATATCATTACTCCTAAAGAGGAGCTATAGATTTCATATCTATGAATAACAAGTCTACACTATCAAGGGTCATGCGTCGAACATACCTGCATGCATACCACTATTAAGATGTGGGTGTCACCTTTTGATACATCAAAAGACACAAGTCAAGACAACGGGCCCACTATTCATCTCAGGATTAAGATACAATACAAATGATTCTCTAAAGTGAATAAATTTGCTGAGATAGAATTATTAATCTGAATCAATTCACTTTTTGTCCCGATCCAACACTTCATCACCTATGACAATGTGATAATATTTCTATTCACGGAGTCCACCTTTGATGGTCAAGACAAACTATCTCCTAATTGGCATATAGACAACATAACAATCTTTACTTGAATAAAGCACAGAACTTTATTCCCTTGATTGCGGATCTTATGTTTTAGACCGTCACCTTAAGAATCGTGTCTTCCGCATAATCTGTTTATCATATGCCCAATTCTTAAGGCTTAGACTGACAGTCTCAGACTATTGTTTGCTTAACATATATTCAACAAATATGAACGTAAAGAGGACAAGATTTGGTATATAAATAATAAATAAATTCTTTATTGATAAAAATATCTCCAGAAACTTATTACATTTTTACTCTTTAGGGCATACATGTCTAACACAATCAACCGTTGAAATCATTTTGATAAAAAACCCTTTTTAAGACCAAAATCATTTGATATTGGTTTACCAAAGGAAAGGGGTAGAACTCCTACCTCAATACCCGTGCCAGTGTCCCACACCATAATCCCAATTTGCTATACGTTGGCTCCGCGGAACCACGAACGACCTTAAATAGAAACTAGGTCTATCAGTATCTAGTTTAAGATATTCTACACTGCCAAACTATTTCATGGTGTCCTAGTGTACCATTTGTATTAATAAAATCATTTTATAAAGTTAGGATTTCAATTGAGGTTCAAAACAGTAAAAACGGATGAAAAATCACAAAATTTCATCATGCTCGATCGGCCTGCCGGTCACCCTGGTTCGGTCGGCCAAATTGCTAGAAGACCAAGTCTGGTTGGCTGAACTTTTTCCAGGTTCGGCCTGCCGAATGTATGAATCCAACCTACTGAACCCTTGAATCCGGCCTGTCGAACTGGAAAATTCTAGAGTTTTCCAACCATAGGTTCTCGACCACCCTGTGTCCAGATCTTCATTTTAATATGTTTTTCTCAATTCTCAGTCATGGAAATCAATCATAGATGATAGAAAAATATAATAGGACACTTTTAAATTCATTTAGACAAGATTCGCACACAAAACCCAAGAAAATCCAAAAATAGAGAAAAATGGAGAAAAATAAAAAATCTTGATTCGAATCCGTTTTTCTTTAAACAACGCTTAGATCCTAGTTGTTCTAAGTTCCTCTAACTTAGATCAAAGGTTTTCTAAGTTCAAATAAGCTTAAATTTCAAAATGTAAGAAAAATTGAAAAATTAAAAAAGTTTTAAAATTTGAAAACTAACCTCGAATTGAAGCGTTGAATTGTGTTTTCGGTTGCTCAATCACATTCCTGAGACTCGAATCCACTAAACCGAAGCTTAGGGCTCCATTTAACTCAAAGATTTTGAGAGAAAATAAGAGAGAGAGGAAGAGGCAAGTGAGAGAGAGAGATGCACAAGAGAGAAAAGGAGAGCTGAGTGAGAGTGAATGAGAGGAAGAGAGGGAGAGGGGAAAATAAATAGAGAAAGGAAGACGGTTTTGCTGCAAGAAAATAGTGTGCAGCACTTCATTTTCAAATGGGACATATTTGGTGTTTGACAAATTATTTTGTTTTAAAATTCAAAATAACAACTTAAAACAATTCAAAATAATTAGAAGTCACTAAAATAATAAAAATAACTTTAAATTCAAAAGTTTCACCAAACAATCAAATTAAGGTTAAAATATTCATTGTGGCACACTAATCCACTATTTTACATTCTAATATCCTTTAATAAATTTCAGGACGTTACAACTCTCTACCCCTAAAATTTACATATCATTTCAGAAACAAAACAGATGCGAATACAACTCCCGCATGCTTGACTCTAATTCCCAAGGGGCTTCATCAACCCCATGATGCTGCCACATGATCTTGACTAACGGTATATCACGACAATGCAAGCTGATCACTTTCCAATCGATAATCTGAATCGGCACTTACTCGTACGTCGTGTCTTCCTGAACCTGCACATCGCGAAATGAAACTATCTTACTCTACTCAGGCGGACACTTCCTAAGCATCGACACATGGAACACATCATGAACATGAGATAATTCAGGGGGAAGGTTGAGCTGATAAGCTATTGGAAACAAAGTGCGCAGTGAAATTTTAAAAATTTTCATCAGAGTTATTTCCAAAACACAAGTTTGACATGTTATATGTATAAATTAGACAGATCTTACTAACCTTAGTGTGCCGAAGAACCTCCGCAACCTGTGTAGAGAAGTAACGTTCCAAAAGAGCCTCAACCAACTGGTTGTTAGACATGTATGCTCTAAGGAGTAAAAATGTAATACGTTTTTGGAGACATTTTTATCAATAAAGAGTTTATTCATTTATATATACCAAATATTGTCCTCTTTACATTCATATTCGTTGAATGTATGATAAGCAAACAGTAGTCTGAGACTATCAGTCTAAACCTTAAGAGTTGGGCATATGATGGGATGATTATGCGGTAGACACGATTCTTAAGGTGATGGTCTAAAATATATGATCCGCAATCGAGGGAATAAAGTTTTGCGCTTTATTCATGTAAAGATTGTTATGTGGTCTATATCCCTTTTGGGAGATGGTTTGTCTTGGCCATCGGAGTTGGACTCCGTGAATAGAAATATTAGCGCGTTGTCATAGGTGACGATGTGTTGGATCGGGACATAAAGTGGATTAATTTGGATTAATAATTCTGTCTTGGCAAATCGATTCACTTTAGACAGTCGTTTGTATTGTATCTTAGTCCTGAGATGAATAGTGGGCCTGTTGTCTCGACTTGTGTCTTTTGATGTACCAATGGGTGACTCCCACATCTATATAGTGGCATGCATGCCGGTACGTTGGAGGCATGACTCTTGATAGCGTAGACTTGTTATTCATAGATATGGAATTCATAGCTCCTCTTTAGGAGTAACGATATCCTCTTATATGCGTTGTCCTGTAATTGGAAAACTGGAGCGCTCAACCATTTGGATATATAAGTGTAACCGAATGGTATACTATCTTTGGATGGTAAGTTTTCTAATGGTGAGACAATGGAACATAAGATAAAAATAATCGGGAAGGTAAGACAAAACTTGTCCTTAAGTTGATTATGGATGATCATATGGGGATGCGATACACTATGATATGTCATGGAGACTTAGCTACACGAGCTTCGTAATTCTATAAAGTTCGAGAGTGCAGCTCCAAGCTTTTAGTGGAGTAGCGTTGGAGTTGATAATTGTGAAATGTATATCTGGGATATTGGGTTTCATAATTATCATGAGCTTGAACTTTATAGGTCCATTTTGGTCCCCTTTGCTAGCTCACAAAATCTTGTAACGACACGGCGTGCTTTTCCAATAATTGGTGACTTATGTCAGATTTATCAGATTGGTTTAAAATTTGTAAGAATCAAATAATTCATGTCTGTTTATCGGTTGAATTAATTATGTAAGAAAATTAGTTCAAGATGAACTTGTTGAATTATTGCGTTCGGGTAATTCTTGTCTGTTTATCGGTTGTTTTAATTTTGGACAATTAGAACAAGATAAACTTGTAGAATTATTGTGAATTGATTTATTTTCTTAGAGATTATCTTGATAAAGTTTGTTTTGATCAGATATCTTTTCTATTGGGCTATTTGAATCAAAACTGAGACTTTATCCTTTAGAATCTCGGGTGGAAAATAAAAGATTCGCAGAGATTTCTTCTCGACAGTTCAGCCTGTCGGATGATGTGTTTGGCCTGCCGAACTGGCCAGTTCGGCCTGCCTATTAGAAAGTTCGGCTTGCCTATCAGCGCACATAAGATTACACGTTTTTCACGCGTATCTTATCAGATATTGATCCGAACTTGATTCTGTTTCGATTTTTTGAGACCTAATCTGATATGGACTGACCCTAGGACCAATAGGTATAAAAAGGGAGTGAGTCTAATGATTTACTCAAATCAATTTGAGAGATTAAGAGTGATACTCTTCTAGTGAGCATCTGAAAACTCCCTGAGAGCTTTTGTTCACAAATCACGAGCACTAGCTTTGGGTTCTCTCTGTTGGTTGGAAGGAGAGTCACCGGTGGAAGAGCTATACGTGTGAGCCCACACTCACTCCGGTTGTGGATAGAGAATAGCAAAGAAGACCAGTTGGTTGAGGCTCTTCTGGAACGTTACTTCTCTACACAGGTCGCGGAGGTTCTTCGGCACACTGAGGTTAGTAAGATCTGTTTAATTTATACATATAACATGTCAAACTTGTGTTTTGGAAATTACTCTAACGAAAAATTTTTAAAATTCCGCTGCGCACTTTATTTCCAACAATTGGTATCAGAGCGAGGTTTTTACATAAATTTGCAAATTTGTGATCATGTTATATGCATAAATTTTGTGATCTTAATCTCTCCAATGCTTGAATTAAATTTTATAGAGAGATGGCACTCTAGGTTTCTATATAATATATACGTTGTCATGGATTATGTGGTGAATGTTCATTAATTAATTATGGTTGATTAAATCATTGTTTAATTATTTATTAATTAATTAATATCGGTTATGGTTCCTTAGAGGTTAGAATGTGTATCTAGGTTTTTCATGTAATTAGATGGTGGACTATCATCTCCGTCTAGGAATTTTTATTTAATTTTTAATTTGTAAGAATTTTGTAATTAAATAATTATTCGGAGAAGACGGAACGAGAAGTCGGATCTTAAAGATTGATGATGGAGCCTCCAGGTATTTCCTGAGTCTCTAATTTTATGTTTTTGAATTGTTGAAAATAAAATTGATGAATTGCATTAAAATTGTATTTTCTGGATTAAGGTTTCTTCTGCTCGGTCGGCATGCCGGACCTCACAATTCGGCAGGCCGAAGGTCACAATTCGGCAGGCCGAATATACGGTCTGGCAAGCTGACAGTGGAGCAGAAATTTTGGTGCTCTGCCGGCAGGCCGAACCTTCATGTTCGGCAGGCTGAACCACCATGATCGGCAGACCGAACACCCAGATCGGACTGCCGACCGAGAGCTGCCAGGTGTTCAGAAAAGGTGTAATTTTTCCAATGCAGTTTTAATTTTATTTTTGGGACGATTCTGAGAAACATTAAATTTGGATATGACCAAAAATATGAAGTGTTCGATTCATACGGGATTGAAGACTTGAAGACGGATATTACATGAAGAAGGATACAGCTTGAGGATTCAAGGATGAAGAATCGATAAATGTCTCGATTATTCTCTTGTAATCTTAATTTTTTATTCTCTAGGGTGGAACCATAATATTACGGTTATTATTATTATTATGCTTGTAGCTTTGCTTGAATGCTTTGCTTGTCTGCATTATAATATGATTTACCATGTATATTGATAACATGTCATATAGAATAGGGAGTGCCGCTCATATTAAAATTGTTCATGCATAATTTTAAAATAAAACCTTGACTTCAAAAGATTGAGTGGGAGAAGGTTTTCGAAGAGAGAACCTAAGGCCTCCATCGTTGGTCCATAGGAAGAACATGGTGGTCCCGACCCCTAGGAAGGGATTTCTATCATGTACCAGATTGGATCTCTGAAAGGATAAGGTATTTTAGTATGATTTATGGTTGCACACCCCTAGGTGGTGATTATAAATCATAGATAAAATATTAAAACGGTGGTTATACACTCACGTTAATTTTATTATTAACCTCCCCTAGGAGCTCTGTTAATAAAATTAATGGCCAAAGAAACGATTATTAATATATGCTGGATCATACGGGTCCTGGATGGCATATATTAATCAGGAGGGGATCCATGTTCCTGATTGAATTTGGCATGACTCCCCTAGGAGCTTGTTGAATTCTGAGTTGGGAATTATCGTTGTAAGGTTGTGATATTTTCAAGGTTTTGACACATAAACACATTTGTATGATTTTACATGATTGTGTTATCTTACTAAATTATTATATATGTTTGCTTATGTTTGGTATATGATTCTTTATTGTAGATTGAAAATGTCTAAAAATGCTTTATCATCGATACTTGACAAAAACCAATTAACCGGTGAGAACTATAATGATTGGAAACAGAATCTGGACATCGTCCTTTCCTTTGAGAAACTGAAATATGTTCTGACAACTCCTTGTCCTCCCGAGCCTATGGGAAGCTCAAGTAATGAGCAATTCCAAGCGTACGACCGCTGGAAAGATGCTAATGATCAGGCTCGCTGCTATGTTATGGCTAGCATGAACAACGTGCTGCAGGCTCAACATCAGGATTATGAGACTGCAAAGCAGATCTTGGATAATCTTGAGGACATGTTTGGAGGCCAGGCCATAACAAAGTGGCAAGGGGCGCTTCGGAAACTCTTAAACTGTAGACAGAGACCGGGGACATCTATAAAGGAGCACATGATGTTGGTCATGGGTTACCTCGCTGAGGCACAAACCAATGGAGCCGACATCGATGCTGAAACTTAGATGACTATGGTCTTTGAGACTCTGTCTAAGGAATTTATTCTGTTTAGAGCTACTTTCAATTTGAGCAATAGACGGGATATGACCTTGACAGAACTGATGAAACAGGTACAGGAGTTTGAACTGCTGATCAGGGAGTCTCCTGCTGGTGGAGAGGCCAATATGGTAGCTGCTTCTGGTTCCAATTCTAACTTCAGAAATGGAAAGAAGCAACGGGCCAAGAGTGGCAAGTCTTCTATTCTTGCTGCAACCAAGACCAAGAAAAAGAAGAAGAAGAACCCAAAGAAGCTTAAGTGCTTCTTCTGTGGTAAGGTTGGGCATATAAAGAAGCATTGCAAGGACTTCCTTTCCAAGGGAGGTAGGTGTGATCTTCTATATTTAGAAACTTGTTTGGTTGAGGAATCCAGTGACATTTGGGTCATAGATTTTGGTGCAACTAATCGTGTTTGTGTTTCTCTGCAGGGATTCAAAGAAACGAGAAGTCTACTTCGTGAAGTAACGCTTCGGATGGGCGATGGATCCTTGGTCTCAGCGGAAGGAGTGGGAGATGTCCATCTTTATTTTGATAATTATAGGAGTTTAATTTTGCGATACTGTTTTTATGTTCCTAAATTTAAAAGGAATTTAATTTCTGTATCTTCTTTATTTAAAGACTCCTACGTGGTATCTTTTAATGAAAAAGTGGTGATTCAAAAAAACAAATCTTTTATCTGTTCTGGATGGATGCAAAATAATCTATATGTTATCAAACCTAAGATGGACTTATTGCTTAATGCTGAGATAAATGATAATGACTCAAAAAGACTTAAAACTTCTCACTCTAATAAGACTTATCTTTGGCATTTGCGCCTTGGTCATATTAACCTAAATAGGATTCAAAGGTTGGTAAGGGATGGACCTTTAAGTCACTTAAAGGTGGAATCCATACCTCAATGTGAGTCTTGTTTGGAGGGTAAAATGACCAAAAGACCATACGGGTCTAAGGGCAATAGGGCCGAAGGGGTTCTAGAACTAGTGCATAGTGATGTTTGCGGACCGATGAACATCCGAGCACGAGGAGGGTATGAGTACTTCGTCACTTTCATTGACGATCACTCAAGATATGGGTATGTGTACCTAATGCACCACAAAAGCGAAACTTATGATAAGTTCAGGGAGTTTCAGGCTGAAGTGGAAAAGCAATTGGGTAAACCCATAAAGGCACTTCGATCTGATCGAGGTGGGGAATACCTTTCTGAAGAGTTCTTGGGACACTTGTTAGAGAATGGGATTTTATCCCATTTGACTGCGCCGGGCACTCCGCAGCAGAATGGCGTAGCGGAGAGGAGGAATAGGACTTTGTTGGACATGATTCGGTCCATGATGAGTTATTCATCATTGCCTTTATCCTTTTGGGGATATGCACTACAAACCGCATGTTATCTTTTGAACAATGTGCCTTCAAAATCGGTCCCTAAAGCTCCTCACGAGTTGTGGACAAGACGGAAGACATCCTTAAACCATATTCGCATATGGGGATGTCCAGCTCATGTCCTGTTTAAGGATCCGAATAAGTTGGAAGCACGTTCAAAAGTTTGCGTGTTTGTAGGATATCCAAAAGGGACTAAAGGGGGTTATTTTTATAACCCAAAGGAAAATAAAGTCGTGGTTTCAACTAATGCAACTTTCCTTGAGGAGAGTTACATGAACGACTTTAAACCTCGAAGCAAAGTGGTGCTTGAGGAGTTGAGGGGTGATCCGTTTACTCCGGAGGTTCCGAATGAAACCATTCTGATCAGTGTAGAAAAACCAAACAAACCTGAACAACAACCTTAGGGGCTTCGGCGTAGTGGGAGGATCGGGCGTCAACCTGAGAGGTATATGTTCAATGGGGAAGTCTTTTTGGCTGAACCGGATGAACATGACAGGGATCCTTATACTTACGCAGAAGCCATGGAGGATGTTGATTCAAGACTCTAGACAGAGGCCATGAACATAGAGATGAAGTCTATGGAGACTAATCGGGTCTGGGAGCTTGTGGATCTTCCCGAAGGGGTAAAACCCATAGGGTGTAAGTGGATCTACAAGAGGAAAAGAGGAGTGGATGGAAAGGTCAAAACCTTTAAGGCTAGACTGGTAGCTAAGGGTTATACGCAAAAGGAAGGAATCGATTATGAGGAAACCTTTTCGCCTGTAGCCATGCTTAAGTCCATCCGGATTCTCTTGTCCATAGCTGCCGCTCTCGACTACGAGATTTGGTAGATGGATGTCAAGACAGCTTTTTTGAATGGCTATCTTGATGAGTCCATTTATATGGAACAACTAGACGGGTTCAAGGTCGCGGGTCAAGAGGGTAAGGTTTGTAAGCTGCTAAAGTCAATTTATGGACTTAAGCAGGCTTCTCATTCTTGGAACATAAGATTTGATCAAGTGATCAAGACTTATGGGTTCTCACAAAATGTGGATGAACCATGTGTTTACAAACACATAAAGGATGGGAAGGTGGTTTTTCTACTACTCTATGTAGATGACATTCTGCTAATTGGCAATGACGTTGGGGCATTGTCATCGGTCAAATTATGGTTGACCAAGCAGTTTGACATGAAGGACTTAGGTGAGGCTAATTTTGTTCTCGGTATCCAGATCTTTCGGGATAGGAAGAACAAAATGATAGCTTTGTCACAGGCCAGCTACATAGATAAAATTCTCAGGAGGTTTGCAATGCAGGATTCCAAGAAAGGTGGGCAACCATCTAGGTCTGGAATTACTCTTTCTAAGAAAGACTCACCAAAGTCTTATAAGGGAAGAGAATACATGAAGAAGGTGCCTTATGCCTCGGCAGTGGGTAGTCTCATGTATGCCATGCTTTGCACTTGGCCGGAAATTAGCTATGCGGTCGGGATTGTGAGTCGATTTCAGGCAGATCCAGGACCGAACCATTGGGTTGCAGTCAAACATATTTTGATGTACTTGAGAAGGACTCGAGGGTATATGCTTGTGTTTTTAAGTGAGGACTTAACTCTTGTAGGATACACTGATTCAGATTTCCAATCCTGCCTGGATTCTAGGAAATCAACTTCGGGGTTTGTGTTTACTCTAGGTGGCGGTGCCATCAGTTGGAGAAGTGCGAAGCAAGATTGCACTTCAGATTCAAAGATGGAGGCTGAGTATGTGGCGGCTAGTGATGCTTCAAAAGAAGCAGTGTGGCTCCGCAAGTTCCTTGGGGATCTTGAGGTAGTTCCTGGTATGGATAAGGCAGTATCACTGTACTGTGATAACAGTGCGGCGGTAGCTAATGCTAAGGAACCAAGATTTCACAAGAAGAGTAAGCATATTGATCGGAAGTATCATGTGATAAAGGACTTCGTTGAGAGAGGGCATGTCACAGTGTGCAAGATCGCGTCAGAGGACAATTTAGCTGATCCATTCACGAAGACACTTACTGGGAGAGTCTTCGAGAGGCATGTGGAAGCTATGGGGATGCAAAATTTGCTATATTTACTCACTTAGTGCAAGTGGGAGATTGTTAGACATGTATGCTCTAAGGAGTAAAAATGTAATACGTTTTTGAAGACATTTTTATCAATAAAGAATTTATTCATTTATATATACCAAATATTGTCCTCTTTACGTTCATATTCGTTGAATGTATGATAAGCAAATAGTAGTCTGAGACTATCAGTCTAAACCTTAAGAGTTGGGCATATGATGGGATGATTATACGGTAGACACGATTCTTAACGTGATGGTCTAAAATATAAGATCCGCAATCGAGGGAATAAAGTTGGGCGCTTTATTCATGTAAAGATTGTTATGTTGTCTATATACCTTTTGGGAGATGGTTTGTCTTGGCCATTGGAGTTGGACTCCATGAATAGAAACATTGGCGCGTTGTCATAAGTGACGATGTGTTGGATCGGGACATAAAGTGGATTGATTTGGATTAATAATTCTGTCTTGGAAAATCGATTCACTTTAGACTGTCGTTTGTATTGTATCTTAGTCCTGAGATGAATAGTGGGCCCGTTGTCTCGACTTGTGTCTTTAGATGTACCAATGGGTGACTCCCACATCTCTATAGTGGCATGCATGCCGGTACGTTGGAGGCATGACTCTTGATAGCGTAGACTTGTTATTCATAGATATGGAATCCATAGCTCCTCTTTAGGAGTAACGATATCCTCTTATATGCGTTGTCCTGTAATTGGAAAACTGGAGCGCTCAACCATTTGGATACATAGGTGTAACCGAATGGTATACTATCTTTGGATGGTAAGTTTTCTAATGGTGAGACAATGGAACGTAAGATAAAAATAATCGGGAAGGTAAGACAAAACTTGTCCTTAAGCTGATTATGGATGATCATATGGGGATGCGATACACTATGATATGTCATGGAGACTTAGCTACACGAGCTTCGTAATTCTATAAAGTTCGAGAGTGCAGCTCCAAGCTTTTAGTGGAGTAGCGTTGGAGTTGATAATTGTGAAATGTATATCTGGGATATTGGGTTTCATAATTATCATGAGCTTGAACTTTATAGGTCCATTTTGGTCCCCTTTGCTAGCTCACAAAATCCTGTAACGACACGGCGTGCTTTTCCAATAATTGGTGACTTATGTCAGATTTATCAGATTGGTTTAAAATTTGTAAGAATCAAATAATTCATGTCTGTTTATCGGTTGAATTAATTATGTAAGAAAATTAGTTCAAGATGAACTTGTTGAATTATTGCGTTCGGGTAATTCTTGTCTGTTTATCGGTTGTTTTAATTTTGGACAATTAGAACAAGATAAACTTGTAGAATTATTGTGAATTGATTTATTTTCTTAGAGATTATCTTGATAAAGTTTGTTTTGATCAGATATCTTTTCTATTGGGCTATTTGAATCAAAACTGAGACTTTATCCTTTAGAATCTCGGGTGGAAAATAAAAGATTCGCGGAGATTTCTTTTCGGCAGTTCAGCCAGCCGGATGACGTGTTTGGCCTGCCGAACTGGCCAGTTCGGCCTGCTTATCAGACAGTTCGGCCTGCCTATCAGCGCACATAAGATTACGCATTTTTCACGCGTATCTTTTCAGATATTGATCCGAACTTGATTCTGTTTCGATTTTTTGAGACCTAATCTGATATGGACTGACCCTAGGACCAATAGGTATAAAAAGGGAGTGAGTCTAATGATTTACTCAGATCAATTTGAAAGATTAAGAGTGATACTCTTCTAGTGAGCATCTGAAAACACCCTGAGAGCTTTTGTTCATAAATCACGAGCACTAGCTTGGGTTCTCTCTGTTGGTTGGAAGGAGAGTCACCGGTGGAAGAGCTGTATGTGTGAGCCCACACTCACTCCGGTTGTGGATAAAGAATAGCAAAGAAGACCAGTTGGTTGAGGCTCTTCTGGAATGTTACTTCTCTACACAGGTCGTGGAGGTTCTTCGGCACACTGATGTTAGTAAGATCTATTTAATTTATACATATAACATGTCAAACTTGTGTTTTGGAAAATACTCTGATGAAAAATTTTTAAAATTCCGCTGCGCACTTTGTTTCCAACAATGGTCTTCTTTGCTATTCTCTATCCACAACCGGAGTGAGTGTGGGCTAACACGTACAGCTCTTCCACCGGTGACTCTCCTTCCAACCAATAGAGAGAACCCAAAGCTAGTGCTCGTGATTTGTGAACAAAAGCTCTCAGGGAGTTTTTAGATGCTTGCTAGAAGAGTATCACTCTTAATCTCTCAAATTGATCTGAGTAAATCATGAGACTCACTCCCTTTTTATACCTATTGGTTCTGGGGTCAGTCCATATCAGATTAGGTCTCGAAAACTCGAAACAGAATCAAGTTCCGATCAATATCTGATAAGATCCGCATAAAAACACGTAATCTTATCTCCGCTGATCGGCAGGCCGAACATTCTGATTGGCAGGCCGAACACGTCATCCGGCAGGCCGAACTCCCGAGAAAAAATCTCCGCGAATCTTTTATTTTCCACCCGAGATTCTAAAGGATAAAGTCTCAGTTTTGATTCAAATAACCCAATAGAGAAGTTATCTGATCAAAACAAACTTTATCAAGATAATCTCTAAGAAAATAAATCAATTCACAATAATTCTACAAGTTTATCTTGTTCTAATTTTTTCCAAAATTAAAACAACCGATAAACAGACAAGAATTAACTGATCGCAATAATTCAACAAGTTTATCTTGAACTAATTTCTTACAAAATTAATTCAACCAATAATCAGACATGAATTATTTGATTCTTACAAATTTTAAACCAATCTGATAAATCCGACATAAGTCACCAATTATTGGAAAAGCACGCCGTGTCGTTACAGGATTTTGTGAGCTAGCAAAGGGGACCAAAATGGACCTATAAAGTTCAATCTCATGATAATTATGAAACCCAATATCCCAGATATACATTTCACAATTATCAACCCCAACGCTACTCCACTAAAAGCTTGGAGCTGCACTATCGAACTTTATAGAATTACGAAGCTCGTGTAGCCAAGTCTCCATGACATATCATAGTGCATCGTATCATAATTGGCTTAAGGACAAGTTCTGTCTTACCTTCCCGATTATTTTTATCTTACATTCCATTGTCTCACCATTAGAAAACTTACCATCCAAAGATAGTATACCATTCGGTTACACCTATGTATCCAAATGGTTGAGCGCTCCAGTTTTCCAATTACAGGACAACGCATATAAGAGGATATCATTACTCCTAAAAAGGAGCTATGGATTCCATATCTATGAATAACAAGTCTACGCTATCAAGAGTCATGCCTCCAACATACCGGCATGCATACCACTATAGATGTGTGGGAGTCACCCATTGGTACATCAAAAGACACAAGTCGAGACAACAGGCCCACTATTCATCTCATGATTAAGATACAATACAAATGACTTTCTAAAGTGAATTGATTTGCCAAGACAGAATTATTAATCCAAATCAATTCACTTTATGTCCCGATCCAACACATCGTCACCTATGACAACGTGCCAATGTTTCTATTCACGGAGTCCAACTCCGATGGCCAAGACAAACCATCTCTCAAAAGGGATATAGACAACATAACAATCTTTACATGAATAAAGCGCCCAACTTTATTCCCTAGATTACGGATCATGTGTTTTAGACCGTCACCTTAAGAATCGTGTCTATCGCATAATCATCCCATCATATGCCCAATTCTTAAGGTTTAGACTGACAGTCTCAGACTACTGTTTGCTTATCATACATTCAACAAATATGAATGTAAAGAGGACAAGATTTGGTATATATAAATGAATAAATTCTTTATTGATAAAAATGTCTCCAAAAACATATTACATTTTTACTCCTTAGGGCATACATGTCTAACAATCTCCCACTTGCACTAAGTGAGTAAATACAGCAAATTTTGCATCCCCATAGCTTCCACATGCCTCTCGAAGACTCTCCCAGTAAGTGTCTTTGTAAATGGATCAGCTAAATTGTCCTCTGACGCGATCTTGCACACCGTGACATGCCCGCCCTCAACGAAGTCCTTTATCACATGATACTTTCGATCAATATGCTTACTCTTCTTCAGAAATCTTAGTTCCTTAGCATTAGCTACCGCCGCACTGTTATCACAGTACAGTGATATCGCCTTATCGATACCAGGAACTACCTTAAGATCCCCAAGGAACATGCGGAGCCACACTGCTTCTTTCAAAGCATCACTAGCCGCCACATACTCGGCCTCAATCGTTGAATCCGAAGTGCAATCTTGCTTCATACTTCTCCAACTGATGGCACCGCCACCTAGAGTAAACACAAACCCCGAAGTTGATTTCCTAGAATCCAGACAGGATTGAAAATCCAAATCAGTGTATCCTAGAGGAGTCAGGTCCTCACCCAAATATACAAGCATATAGCCTCGAGTCCTTCTCAGGTACTTGAAAATATGCTTTAACATAACCCAATGGTTTGGTCCTGGATCCGCCTGAAATTGACTTACAATCCCGACCGCATAGCTAATATATGATCGTGTGCAAAGCATGGCGTACATGAGACTACCCACTACCGAAGCATAAGGCACCTGCTTTATGTATTCTCTTTCTTCATAAGACTTTGGAGAGTCTTTTTTAGAAAGAGTAATTCCAGACCTAGATGGTTGCCCACCTTTCTTGGAATCCTGCATTGCAAACCTCCTGAGAATTTTATCTATGCAGCCGGCCTGTGATAAAGCTATCATTTTGTTCTTCCTATCCCGAATGATCTGGATACCGAGAAAATAATTAGCCTCACCTAAGTCCTTCATGTCAAACTGCTTGGTCAACCATAATTTGACTGATGACAATGCCCCAACGTCATTGCCAATTAGCAGAATGTCATCTATATAGAGCAGTAGAAAACCACCTTCCCATCCTTATTGTGTTTGTAAACACATGGTTCATCTACATTTTGTGAGAACCCATAAGTCTTGATCACTTGATCAAATCTTATGTTCCAAGAATGAGAAGCCTGCTTAAGTCCATAAATTGACTTTAGCAGCTTACAAACCTTACCCTCTTGACCCGCGACCTTAAACCCGTCTGGTTGTTCCATATAAATGGACTCATCAAGATAGCCATTTAGAAAAGCAGTCTTGGCATCCATCTGCCAAATCTCGTAGTCAAGAGCGGCAGCTATGGATAAGAGAATCCGGATGGACTTAAGCATGGCTACAGGTGAAAAGGTTTCCTCATAATCGATTCCTTCCTTTTGCGTATAACCCTTAGCTACCAGTCTAGCCTTAAAGGTTTCGACCTTTCCATCCACTCCTCTTTTCCTCTTGTAGATCCACTTCCACCCTACGGGTTTTACCCCTTTGGGAAGATCCACAAGCTCCCAGACCCGATTAGTCTCCATAGACTTCATCTCTATGTTCATGGCCTCTGTCCAGAGTCTTGAATCAACATCCTCCATAGCTTCTGCGTAAGTATAAGGATCCCTGTCATGTTCATTTGGTTCAACCAAAAAGACCTCTCCATTGAACATATACCTTTCAGGTTGACAACCGATCCCCCACTACGCCGAAGCCCCTGAGGTTGTTGTTCAGGTTTGTTTGGTTTTTCTACACCGATCGGTATGGTTTCGTTCGAAACCTCCGGAGTGAACGAATCACCCCTTAACTCCTCAAGCACCACTTTGCTTCGAGGTTTAAAGTCGTCCATGTAACTCTCCTCAAGGAAAGTTGCATTAGTTGAAACCACGACTTTATTTTCCTTAGGGTTATAAAAATAACCCCCTTTAGTCCCTTTTGGATATCCTACAAACACGCAAACTTCCGAACGTGCTTCCAACTTATTCGGATCCTTAAACAGGACATGAGCTAGACATCCCCATATGCGAATATGGTTTAAAGATGTCTTCCGTCTTGTCCACAACTCGTGAGGAGTTTTAGGGACCGATTTTGAAGGCACATTGTTCAAAAGATAACATGCGGTTTGTAGTGCATATCCCCAAAAGGATAAAGGCAATGATGAATAACTCATCATGGACCGAATCATGTCCAACAAAGTCCTATTCCTTCTCTCCGCTACACCATTCTGCTGCAGAGTGCCCGACGCAGTCAAATGGGATAAAATCCCATTCTCTAACAAGTGTCCTAAGAACTCATCAGAAAGGTATTCCCCACCTCGATCAGATCGAAGTGCCTTTATGGGTCTACCCAATTACTTTTCCACTTCAGCCCAAAACTCCCTGAACTTATCATAAGTTTCGCTTTTGTGGTGCATTAGGTACACATACCCATATCTTGAGTAATCGTCAATAAAAGTGACGAAGTACTCATACCCTCCTCGTGCCCGGATGTTCATCGGTCCGCAAACATCACTATGCACAAGTTCTAGAACCCCTTCGGCCCTATTGCCCTTAGACCCGTATGGTCTTTTGGTCATTTTACCCTCCAAACAAGATTCACATTGAGGTATAGATTCTACCTTTAAATGACTTAAAGGTCCATCCCTTACCAACCTTTGAATCCTATTCAGGTTAATATGGCCAAGGCGCAAATGCCAAAGATAAGTCTTATTAGAGTGAGAAGTTTTAAGCCTTTTTGAGTCATTATCATTTGTCTCAGCATTGAGCAATAAGTCCATCTTAGGTTTGATAAAATATAGATTATTTTTCATCCATCCAGAACAGATAAAAGATTTGTTTTTACGAATCACCACTTTTTCATTAAAAGATACCACGTAGGAGTCTTTAAATAAAGAAGATACAAAAATTAAATTCCTTTTAAATTTAGGAACATAAAAACAATCTCGCAAAATTAAATTTCTATAATTATCAAAATAAAGATGGACATCTCCCACTGCTTCCGTTGAGACCAAGGATCCATCGCCCATCCGAAGCGTTAAGTCTTCACGAAGTAGACTTCTCGTTTCTTTGAATCCCTGCAGAGAAACACAAACATGATTAGTTGCACCGGAATCTATGACCCAGATGTCACTGGATTCCTCAACCAAACAAGTTTCTAAATATAGAAGATCACACCTACCTCCCTTGGAAAGGAAGTCCTTGCAATGCTTCTTTATATGCCCGACCTTACCACAGAAGAAGCACTTAAGCTTCTTTGGGTTCTTCTTCTTCTTCTTCTTGCTCTTGGTTGCAGGAGGAATAGAAGACTTCCCACTCTTGGCCCGTTGCTTCTTTCCATTCCTAGAGTTAGGATTCGAACCGAAAGCAGCTACCATATTGGCCTCACCACCAGCAGAAGACTCCCTGATCAGCAGTTCAAACTCCTGTAATTGTTTCATCAGTTCTGTCAAGGTCATATCCCGTCTATTGCTTAAATTAAAAGTAGCTCTAAACGGAATAAATTCCTTAGACAGAGTCTCAAAGACCATAGTCATCTGAGTTTCAGCATCGATGTCGGCTCCATTGGTTTGAGCCTCAGCGAGGTAACCCATGACCAACATCATGTGCTCCTTTACAGATGTCTCCAGACTCTGTCTACAATTTAAGAGTTTTCAAAGCGCCCCTTGCCGCTTCGTTATAGCCTGGCCTCCAAACATATCCTCAAGATTATCCAAGATCTGCTTTGCAGTCTCATAATCTTGATGTTGAGCCAGCAGTACGTTGTTCATGCTAGCCATAACATAGCAGCGGGCCTGATCATTAGCATCTTTCCAGCGGTCATACGCTTGGAATTGCTCATTACTTAAGTCTCCCGTAGGCTCGGGAGGACAAGGAGTTGTCAGAACATATTTCAGTTTCTCAAAGGAAAGGATGATGTCCAAGTTCCATTTCCAATCATTATAGTTCTCACCGGTTAATTGGTTTTTGTCAAGTATCGATGATAAAGTGTTTTTAGACATTTTCAATCTACAATAAAGAATCATGTACCAAACATAAGTAAACATATATAATAATTTAGTAAGATAACACAATCATGTAAAATCATAAAAATGTGTTTATGTGTCAAAACCTTGAAAATATCACAACCTTACAACGAAATTCCCAACTCAGAATTCAACAAGCTCCTAGGGGAGTCATGCCAAATTCAATCAGGAACACGGATCCCCTCCTGATTAATATATGCCATCCAGGACCCGTATGATCCAGCATATACTAATAATCGTTTCTTTGGCCATTAATTTTATTAACAGGCTCCTAGGGGAGGTTAATAATAAAATTAACGTGAGTGTATAACCATTGTTTCCATATTTTATCCATGATTTATAATCACCACCTAAGGGTGTGCAACCATAAATCATACTAAAATACCTTATCCTCTAGGAGATCCAATATGGTACATGATGGAAATCCCTTCCTAGGGGTCGAGACCACCATGTTCTTCCTATGGACCAACGATGGAGGCCTTAGGTCCTCTCTTCGAAAACCTTCTCCCACTCCATCTTTTGAAGTCAAGGTTTTATTTTAAAATTATGCATGAACAATTTTAATATGAGCGGCACTCCCTATTCTATATGGCATATTATCAATATACATGGTAAATTATATTTAATGCAGACAAGCAAAGCAATCAAGCAAAGCTACAAGCAAAATAATAACCGTAATATTATGGTTCCACCCTAGAGAACTAAGATTACAAGAGAATAATCGAGACATTTATCGATTCTTCATCCTTGAATCCTCAAGTTGTATCCTTCTTCATGTAATATCCATCTTCAAGTCTTCAATCCCGTATGAATCGAATACTTCATATTTCCGGTCATATCTAAATTTAATGTTTCTCAGAATCATCCCAAAAATAAAATTAAAACTGCACCTGAAAAATTGCACCTTTTCTGGACATCTGGTAGCTCTCGGTTGGCAGGCCGGTCTAGGTGATCGGCCTACCGATTCCTGCCGAACATGAAGTTTCGGCCTACCAGTAGAGCTCCAAAATTTTTGCCCCACTGTCGGCCTGCCAGACCACACGTCTGGCCTGCCGATCTGTGACCTTCGGCCTGCCGAACTGTGAGGTCCGGCATGCCGACCGAGCAAAAAACCCTCAATCCAGAAAATACAATTTTAATGCAATTCATCAATTTTATTTTCAACAATTCAAAAACATAAAATTAGAGACTCAGGAAATACCTGGAGGCGCCATCATCAATCTTCTAGATCCGACTTCTCGATCCATCTTCTCTGAATAATTATTTAATTACAAATTCTTACAAATTAAAAATTAAATAACAATTCCTAGATGGAGATGATAGTCCGCCATCTAATTACATGAAAAACCTAGATACACATTCTAACCTCTAAGGAACCATAACCGGTATTAATTAATTAATAAATAATTAAACAACGATTTAATCAACCATAATTAATTAATAAACATTCACCACATAATCCATGACAACATATATATTATATAGAAACCTAGAGTGCCATCTCTCTATAAAATTCAATTCAAGCATAGGAGAGATTAAGATCACAAAATTTATGCATATAACATGATCACAAACTTGCAAATTTATGTAAAAAAAAAACTGGCTCTGATACCAATTGTTGGAAACAAAGTGCGCAGCGGTATTTTAAAAATTTTCATTAGAGTTATTTCCAAAACACAAGTTTGACATGTTATATGTATAAATTGGACAGATCTTACTAACCTTAGTGTGCTGAAGAACCTCCGCAACCTGTGTAGAGAAGTAATGTTCCGAAAGAGCCTCAACCAACTAGTCTTCTTTGCTATTCTCTATCCACAACTGGAGTGAGTGTGGGCTCACACGTACAGCTCTTCCACCGGTGACTCTCCTTCCAACCAATAGAGAGAACCCAAAGCTAGTGCTCGTGATTTATGAACAAAAGCTCTCAGGGAGTTTTTAGATGCTCGCTAGAAGAGTATCACTCTTAATCTCTCAAATTGATCTGAGTAAATCATGAGACTCACTCCCTTTTTATACCTATTGGTCCTAGGGTCAGTCCATATCAGATTAGGTCTCAAAAACTTGAAAAAAAATCAAGTTCAGATCAATATCCGATAAGATCCGCGTAAAAATGCGTAATCCTATCTTCGCTGATCGGCAAGCCAAACATTCTGTCCGGCAGACCAAACAGGCTAGTTCAGCAGGCCGAACACGTCATCCGGCAGGCCGAACTCCCGAGAAAAAATCTCCGTGAATCTTTCATTTTCCACCTGAGATTCTAAAGGTTAAAGTCTCAGTTTTGATTCAAATAACCCAATGGAGAAGTTATCTGATCAAAACAAACTTTATCGAGATAATATCTAAGAAAATAAATCAATTCACAATAATTCTACAAGTTTATCTTGTTCTAATTTTGTCCAAAATTAAAACAACCGATAAACAGACAAGAATTAACTGATCGCAATAATTCAACAAGTTTATCTTGAACTAATTTCTTACAAAATTAATTCAACCGATAATCAGACATGAATTATTTGATTCTTACAAATTTTAAACCAATATGATAAATCTGACATAAGTCACCAATTATTGGAAAAGCACGTTGTGTCATTACAGGATTTTGTGAGCTAGCAAATGGGACCAAAATGGACCTATAAAGTTCAATCTCATGATAATTATGAAACCCAATATCCCAGATATACATTTCACAATTATCAACTCCAACGCTACTCCACTAAAAGCTTGTAGCTGCACTCTCAAACTTTATAGAATTACGAAGCTCGTGTAGCCAAGTCTCCATGACATATCATAGTGCATCGTATCCCCATATGATAATCCATAATCGGCTTAAGGACAAGTTCTGTCTTACCTTTTTGATTATTTTTATCTTACGTTCCATTGTCTCACCATTAGAAAACTTACCATCCAAAGATAGTATACCATTCAGTTACACCTATGTATCCAAATGGTTGAGTGCTCCAGTTTTCCAATTACAGGACAACGCATATAAGAGGATATCATTACTCCTAAAGAGGAGCTATGGATTCCATATCTATGAATAACAAGTCTACGCTATCAAGAGTCATGCCTCCCACGTACCGGCATGCATACCACTATAGAGATGTGGGAGTCATCCATTGGTACATCAAAAGACACAAGTCAAGACAACGGGCCCACTATTCATCTCAGGATTAAGATACAATACAAATGACTATCTAAAGTGAATCGATTTTCCAAGACATAATTATTAATCCAAATCAATTCACTTTATGTCCTGATCCAACACATCGTCACCTATGACAACGTGCCAATGTTTCTATTCACGGAGTCCAACTCCGATGGCCAAGACAAACCATCTCCCAAAAGGGATATAGACAACGTAACAATCTTTACTTGAATAAAGCACCCAACTTTATTTCCTCGATTGCAGATCATGTGTTTTAGACTGTCACCTTAAGAATCGTGTCTACCGCATAATCATCCCATCATATGCCCAATTCTTAAGGTTTAGACTGACAGTCTCAGACTACTATTTGCTTATCATACATTCAACAAATATGAACGTAAAGAGGACAAGATTTGGTATATATAAATGAATAAATTCTTTATTGATAAAAATGTCTCCAAAAACGTATTACATTTTTACTCCTTAGGGCATACGTGTCTAACATAAGCAACTACACCAACACGCTGAGTAATCTTGAACGGTCCAACATACCTCGGTGCAAGCTTACCACTTACTCTGAACCGCATAATTCCTTTACGAGGCGATACCTTCAAGAGAACAAAATCTCCCACTGCAAATTCCAAGGGTCGACGTCTTCTATCCGCATAACTCTTCTGTCAACTCTGAGTTGCCTTCAATCGATCTCAAATCACGATGACTTTCTCGTTGCTATAATGAATCTCATCTGGCCCAAGAATAATCCTATCTTTCGGTTCTGGCCAACACACCGGTGACCGACACGGTCGTCCATGGAACGCCTCAAGTGGTGCCATGCCAATGCTTGCTTGATAGCTATTGTTGTACGCGAACTCTACTAGATGCAAATGTTTCTTCCAGTTTTCGCCGAAATCTAATGCACAAGCATGCAACATGTCCTCAAGAATCTGAATAACCCACTCAGATTGCCCATCGATTTGAGGATAAAATGCCGTACTGAAATTTAAATATGTACCTAAAGCCTCCTGAAAGCTCCTCTAGTACTTAGCATTAAACCTGGTATCTCTATCAGAGCTTATGGACAAAAAAACTCTATACAACCGCACTATATTCTATAGATACAATTCTCCAAGGACCTTTCTCGAGCTTGTCAACCTAAACAGGATAAAATGCACTGATTTCATTAACCTATCGACCACAACCCAAATCGTATCGTGCCTTTGCTCCGTCCTCGGTAGACCGGTAAGAAAATCCATCATCACGCGCTCCCATTTCCACCTTGGAATATAATGCTCAGTTTTCACCTAAATACACTTTGTACACTTGGCCATGTATTCTCGGATGTCCATCTTCATACCTCTCCACTAATATTGCCTTTTCAAATCGTGATACATCTTCATGTTCCCTAGATGAATGGCGAACTTAGACTTGTGGGCTTCATCCATAATGGCTTTTGTCACCTCTATGATTGCTGGAATTGCTAGGCACTTCTAAAAGTACAACGATCTATCTACATGAATCCTCCATTCTTCAAATTGTTCTCCATCCTAAATCCATGTCCAGATTTCCCGCAGATGCTGGTCCTACCACTGATTCTGTTTCACCATCTAAACAAGAGCCAGGGTCATCTCCATATGATATACTGAAGCTCGATCATGGCCTTCATAATACTATAGTCTGTACTCACTCACTGTCGCATCTATTTTCTAGTCTTTATGCGCCAAACAAGCGAGAATTCCTAAAGACTTCCTACTAAGAGCATGTGCGACTACATTGGCTTTCCCAGGATGGTACTACAGCGCGAAATCATAGTCCTCCATGTACTCCATCCACCTCTGCTGCCTCAAGTTGAGATCCCTTACCTCAAGCTCTTATGATCGAAGAAAACCTAAAATGTTACCCCATACAAATAACACCTCCAGATCTTTAGTGTGTGAATCACCGCTGCGAGCTCCAAATCGTGAGTAGGATAATTCCACTCATGAGGTCGTAGCTGTCTCAATCCATACACCACCACGCATACATGTTGCATCAATACGCACCTAAGTCCACGCTCTAAAGCATCGTATAAACCTCATATGGCTTATCACTGTTGGGAATAACCAATACAGGGGCTAAAGTTAACCGATTCTTCAATTCCTAAAAAGTGAGCTCACATTCTTCATCCCATTCAAACCTGACGTTTTTCCTGATCAATCTTGTCAACCGCGCTGCGATCTTCGAGAAATCTTTTACAAATTTTCTATAGTACCCTACAAAACCCAAGAAACTACAGATTTCTGCTACATTCCTCGGTCATTCTCATTCCACTATGGCTTCTATCTTGGATGGATCCGTTGAAATACCATGCTCGGAGATGACATGACCTAGAAACTTAACTTTTGTTAACCAAAACTCTCACTTTTCTTTTTTAGCAAACAACTGGTGCTCCCGTAGAGTTTGAAGCACAATCCTGAGATGCTACTCATGCTCCTCCCAAGTCTTAGAATACACTAGAATATCATTGATGAACATGATCATGAACTGATCCAGATAAGGCCTAAATATCCTGGGCAAAGGATACTTATTCTTTACCGTGACCCGATTCAGCTGTTGATAATCTATACACAACCTGAGAGTCCCATCATGTTTCTTAGCAAACAAAATCGATGCTCCCCACGATGATGTACTATTTTGAATATACCCCTTATCAGCAAGCTCCTGAATTTGCTTTCATAATTCTTTCATTTTTGATGGCGCCATCCGAGAAGGTGCTACTGAAATCGATGCTATTCTTGGAAGCAACTCAATACCAAATTCGATCTCTTGATGCGATGGTAATCCTGGCAATTCGTCAGGGAAAACATCTTCATACTCATCAACCACTAGGATTGCTACATTTCTTCTCGAAGCATAGGGCTCTATTTCTAGATTTACAAAGAAGGCATAGCAAGCTAGGTTCTTCCGTCCTCCAAGACATGTTTTCATGAGACGCTCACTCGTTAACCGATCACCACCACCCTAGTAAGTGATCCTTGTCCCCCTGTTAGACACTAGGGTCACTTTTCTAAGTTGGCTATCTATGACTACATTATACTTAGACAACCAGTCCATCCCTAGGATTACATCATATGATCTCATGGGGAGTACAATCAAATTACTTTTCAAAATCTCATCCCTGATCATTATTTTACAAGCTTTATATACACAATTCACACACACCCACCCCAAGGGTGAAGCTATAACTAGGGGTTCATCAAACTCTTCTATCTCTAATCCCAACGCAAGTATAAAGGAACTCGAAATGAGAGAATGAGTGGCAGCTGTATCAAATAAAACATGAGCTAAGGATTAAGAAACTAGGATCGTACCATCGACAACTGCATTGTTGGTCTAGGCATCTATACTTTCCATCGCCATCACATGAACCTAAACTGGAGCTTTTCCTTTTCCTCTACCAGCATTGCTAGATCCTGGATCATTCAGCCGATACTGCTGCGATGGAGGCGACTGCACACTAGCTGTACTTGACACTCGATACTGAGGGATGTTGTGTTGGAAATGCTGTGGCTGCTATCCTTGCGTTGAATATGGCTATTGCTGGGGAGAGAACTGAGGAAACAGCAACTATGGAAATTGCTAAGGCAGAGGTAGAGGTTGAGGCTGACAACTGGCTCCTTCTCTGGTCTAAGATCCTAGACGAGCGCTCTTGATCAGGCAATTCTTCTTCATGTGTCCTGGCTGCTGGCAAAAATGACAATGACAATTGTAGGGGTTGCTGCACCCGCTGCTTGATGAACTATTGCTACCACTATTCATGCCACCCTGATTGTTCTTTCCCAGAGTTGGACGACTACTGGTACTCCTCCTACCGTTCCTCTGGGGCCCACCTGACGTATTGGCTCAATCCTCACAGTACTGTGTATAATCATTTTCCACTGATATTACTGACAACACAAGTTCTCCAAAATTCCTAAGTTGCAGGGCAACCACCGGTCGTCGAATAGGAGCCTTGATCCCTTCTTGAAACTTAATACATTTCTCGTGTTTCGATGCGACTGTCGATGTAGCAAACCTAGCCAACTCATTAAACCCTGCCTCATATTCTCGAACTAACAAGTCACCCTGCTGCAACCTATAGAATTCAGCCGCCTTCTAGTCTCTATACCCCTGCAGAAAATATCGATCATAGAACAACTCCTCGAACCTATCCCAACTACTGTTACCATTACATTCTAAGCATTTAGACTGCTTCCACTAGGTGTTGGTGCCACCTTTGAATTTATATGCCTCAAACTCCACACGATATTCAGCTAGCACACCAAGAGTATCCAAGTGCTTCACGATCGAATCTAACCAATACTCGGCCACCTATAGGTCCCCATTCCCATCGAAAGTCGGTATAGACCTACAACAAAATTCCTTAAATACGTAACCCGATGACTAATATCAGAATCGTCTAGCCTGGCCCTAGCTGCCATCTATCAAAATGCAGCAAACATGGCTCTCATCATGCCCTCATCATTTCCAAACTCGGTGTCAGTTGTCGAACGTCATCTAGGTGCCATTCTCTCACTTCTGAAAACAAAATCTGGATATCAATGCTATTTCATTGTCGTACTTATCTATGCACAATTCCCAAGGTTCATAACCTTGAGCTTTGATACCATTCTATCACGCCCTACAGTACAGGAGGTGACATGGCAGGTTATTTAAGTTAATTAAATGAAAATTTAATTAAAACATGAGTTTAAGTTTTAAAATTAATTATGAAAATGTGGAAACATTTAAAACCCTTTTTGGGACAAGAATTTTTAATCATTAAACATATAAAAACATTGAGATAAACATTAAGTAAGTAATAAAGCAATAAAAAGATGCGAGTATGGGTTCCACTAACTTACAACTTGTGTACACACATAGTACTGATAATATAATAATACAATCACAGTCCAAGTAAAGAGAAAGTTAAAATGTTACATGACTTGATATTATAATTTAAACAACCTACTAGGTCCTTCTACTGCTCTTGAGTTCTGTCTATGGAATCCTCTCTGAACCTAAGCTAAAATTTACCTAGAAGGGGGGAAAGTTTAAAAAAATAAATAAAATGTGAGCGAAAGGCTCAGTAGGACTATATTTCAAGCAGCATTAAACTTTAAAAGAAAATATCATTAATCAAGAAATCACTTAAGAAAAGAATTGAATAAATAAAGTTAAGTAAAACCAATTTTACCCAAAACAGTTTATTGGTCGACCAGAAAGAACATCATTTTCTTTTCTTGGGCAAACCATGTGTATAACACCACCGTAGTGACCCAACTGGATTTTGAGACCTGCCCCTAAGGTCGCATGCTACATGACCCGATCTTTGATATGGCATCATGCCCTTATATTTATTTCTATTATTATTTAAAACCCATTTACTAGATATTTTCATTTACATTTATTATGGGGTTCATTACAAAATTCATCTTAATCCACGGTTTATAAAAATGACCAATAAAAACTCCTTTTTCAATCAACCGTTGAAATCATTTTGATGAAAGCCCTTTTTAGGACCAAAATCATTTGAAATTGGTTTACCAAAGGAAAGGGGTAGAAGTCCTACCTCAATACCTGTGTCGGTATCCCACACCGTAATTTCGGTCCGCTATACGTTAGCTCTGTGGAACCACGAACTACCTTAAATAGAAACTAGGTCTATCAGTGTCTAGTTTATGATATTCTACATTGCTAAACTATTTCATGGTGTCCTAGTGTTTTTCTCAATTATTAGGCATAGAAATCAATCATAGATGATAGAAAAACATAATAGGACACTTTTAAACTCATTTAAACAAGATTCACACACAAAATCCAAGAAAATCCAAAAATAGAGAAAAATGGAGAAAAATGAAAAATCTTGATTCAAATCCATTTTTCTTTAAACAAAGCTTAGATCCTAGTTGTTCTAAGTTCCTCTAACTTAGATCAAAGGTTTTCTAAGTTCAAATAAGCTTAAATTTCAAAATGCAAGAAAAACTAAAAAATTGAAAAAGTTTTAAAATTTGAAAACTAACCTCAAATCGAAGCTTTGAATCGTGCTTTTGGTGCTCAATCATGTTCCTGAGCCTCCAATCCACTAAACCAAAGCTTGGGGCTCGATTTAACTCAAAGATTTTTAGAGAAAATGAGAGAGAGAGGAAGAGGCAGAGTGAGAGAGAGAGGTGCACGCGAGAGAGAGAGCGAGAGCTAAGAAGAAGAGAGGGAGAGGGGAAAATAAATAGAGAAAGGAAGACGCTTTTGCTGCAAGAAAACCGTGTGCAATACAACGTTTTTTATTGGGACATATTTGGTATTTGACAAATTGTTTTGTTTTAAAATTCAAAATAACAACTTAAAACAATTCGAAATAATTAGAAGTTGCTAAAATAATAAAAACAACTTTAAATTCAAAAGTTTCACCAACCAATCAAATTAAAGTTAAAATATTCATTATGGCACACTAATCCACCATTTTACATTCTAATATCATTTAATAAATTTCGGGATGTTACAGCTTTTTTTTTTTTTTTTGCACGTGCTATTGGGCTGGGTTTTCTCAATTTTTTTAAAAAGAAAGATACATCTTATGCCACAATTTTAGAACATTATTTTTTAAGGTTATTTCTACACTGAGACCTACTAAAAGGGTCTTATAGATAAGATCCATTTTTTTTCTGTTGGATTTAATCCAATGGTTTAAACTTTCAACTCCACTCAGTTATAATAGACTCCTCCTTACACAATCAAAATTAGAATTTAAATTAAAAACCTAATAATTACAAAAAACAAAATAAACAAAAACATAAAAAAAAATTCTTGAGCCGCCCATAGTGCAAAACCTTCTATGGTCTATGGTGGTCGTGACCTTGAGACCTCCGTGATCCAGGTAGTAGAGTGACAACGTTTTGTAGTGATGTGCTTGACGAAATTGTGACATAGGCAAATCATAATCATTGTCACAACATCTCCCAAATCGCTACTTGGGTCGCCAAAGCTGAGCTTTTCTGTCACGATGATGCTTAAGGCCTAGATCTCCGTCGCAATGACACCTGATTTTGTACAATTTTCATCAAGACTAAACGGGGCTTTTTTGAATGTTTTCTCAGCCTTCATCTCTAATCCAAAAACTCGTCAGAACTTCATGACCTTTGCGTCGAGTTTGCGAGATAAGGCAGTGGATGGGGCCAGACATATTGGATTTGAGAAGGATTGCTATGATCTAGCATCGTTGAAGAAGATCTAGACCCGATAGCTATGGCGTATTCTTCTTTAAAATTTAATTTTTGGTTTTTTAAGAAAAAAATTTGGTGTGCTTAAACTCATTGAATAAATAATGAGCTCATTCGCTTTTAACTGTTGGATCCAAATCTAGTGGAACAAAAGAGGTCTTATTGATAGGACCTTAATATATCATAGCATTCCCCTTTTTTTAATACCATAAACTTTTTTTTAATTTTTTTCTTTTTTTTCTTATTTTCCTCTTATCTCTCTCCTCCTTCTTCTTAATCTTCATCTTTCTCTGTCTCTCTCACTCTCTCCTCTCTCTCTTTCTCCTTTGATTTCTTCACCTTGCAAAGTCGATCAGCACTAACGTAGGGCTCGATAAGCTCAAGTTAATCGCTACTCTTCTAGAAGTGGCTATCGTCCTCAGTGTGATTCCTGGTGGTGACACCAATGAAGTCAAGAAACTCTAAAGCTTCGCAAGATTGCCAAAATTTGTCATCACCATAGCTGGTTTGTCCTTCCATCACAGTTGCAGTTCTCGTCCCAATGGAGCATTACATCAGTGAATCAAAATCATCGATAGGAGTTTTAGATCTAAAATTACAATTCATAGCTGCATATTGAATCCCTTTTTTTGGTTTGTAAGTTAGCTATTTTGTTTTTGTTTTTTAGAGGCATGCTTAAACCCAATAACTGTGTGCTATGTCACTTCAATTCACAGTCTTTAGTCAAGTCTTCTTTAAACTTTAGATTTTGTGTTGAAATCATGCAGTTTATGGTTTATTTATTCTTCGTTCTTCAATTTGTTGAATGTGACAACTTTAATTTGTTTTTGTTTGGTTTTTTGTTCTATATTGTCAAGCACTTAATCAGACTGATGATCGATCGTTATTTCATGATTTTTCTTATTGGTTGAGATTTTAAATTTTATTATGCGTATTTTAGGATTCTTTTGAACCCAATTTTGAAAATTTCCCTCTTGATGTTGGCTCTTATGTTGGCCTCAAGGTTTCAAATGAAATATTTATTTGTGTTCTGATAACAATAACTAATTTAATTACTTAAGTGCTAATAATTTATCATGTATATGTAGAGGCATTTAGTATTATTATTTTAGCATCTTAAGATACTTGGAAGAAATTCATACTGTCTTGGAAGAAATTAAGGGGAAGACGGATCAATTTACTGAGAGCATAAAGATTGAAGAAATGATAAGCATGAAGAATAGGTTTAATTTTTATTTCTAAGCTTGTAAGATGTTAGAGCATGCATAAAATTTTTATTAAGTTTTAATGGCTAGTTTGATTCTATTTCTTGTTGTTAAACTTGTTTTTTAAAGTTTTTGATCATGATGAATAAAATCTTTTCAAACTTGATCTAAAATATGTTTAAAGTCTTGAAATTAATATTACATGTTTTTATCTACTTTTTAAGACTTAAACTGATCCTAAAATGTTTTAAGTCATCCTTAAAATAAAATTGATTAAGTAAAAGTTTTGAATCAAAAGAAAGGCAACAGGCTTGCTAAACAAGCGTAGTCGACTGGGGGACATGCAATCAAGTCGACTGGATCAGCCTAGATTAGACTGGGTTGTTCATCAAGCTCGGTTGATCGAGCCATCTATATGGCAGTTGTCCGAGTACTCTAATGGCTAGTTTTCTAGCCGTTATAAATGCACCTTAAACGACTATAAATGACTAGTTTCAAGTTCTAGCCTATAAATCATTTTTGAGTTTATTGATATCCAAGAACACCTAGAATCATTCTTGTATTAATATTTAAGTGTTCAACAAGTCTTTTGATTATTCTTGAGCCAAACTTGCTAAAAATTCTCTGTGTACTTAATCATCTCCTAGTGTACTTCATATTGTATTCTAACCTTTCTAGGAGTTGTGAGTGTTGAGATTAAAATTTTTAAATCTTGTAAACCGAGTGAATTAGTTTTCCAAAGCCTTAGTGAAATTCAGAGTTGTTTTGGTTTGCTAATCTCTATAAACTTTGAGGATTGTAAAAGGTTGTAATGAGCCTTTACTAGAATCATTCTTGTATTAATTTCTAAGTGTTCAATAATCCTTTTGATCATTCTTGAGCCAAACTTGTTAAAAGTTCTCTATGTGCTTAATCATCTCCTAGTGTACTTCTTATTGTATTCTAGGCCTTTCCAGAAGTTGTGAGAGTTGGACTTAAAATTTTCAAATCTTGTAAACCAAGTGAATTAGGTTTTTGAAGCCTTAGTGAAGTTTGGGGTTGTTATGTTTAGCCAATCTTCGTAAAATTAGCGGATTGTAAAATTAGCCAATCTCGGGTAGATAAGTCACCGGATTGTACTAGGAGTAATCATGCCAAAAAAAGGGTCAAGATAGTGGAAGAGGTCGAGTCAAAGTCTTGCTCGACGATAGTGAACGTAGGCATTTTACCAAACTACTATAAATAATGTTTGCACTTCTCTTACCTTGTCTATTAATTTTATGCTTTTATTATTAATTGTGCATTTATTATTTAAGCAATCAATCTAGAAATTCTATTCTTGGGCTAACATCTTATTTGCTTTAGTTGATTCCTTAAAGTTTTGTAAGTCCACTATTTTGCTTTTGTTTTTTCTCAATAATAATGATAATTGTTCTTTAGGAAAATGGTGGTTTTTCACTTACTCATTTGGAATTTTACTAGGTTCCCATGGGACAAGATGTTGTTGAGATAAACAATAGGCTTCTGGAAGTAATACTCCCACATTTCCAAAAGCTTTGTAAAAGGCAAGTTCTCCAAGATAGAGACTATAAGATTGCATGGTTCTATCTGTTTCATATTCTTTCATTATCTGCTGAACTCTACTCTGCTAGATCTATTGAACTCTACTCCTCTTAATAGAATTATTTCTTTTCTTTTTCCTATTACAATTTTGGTTGCGGATGTTCATATGCCTCTTCTTAGTTCATATGAATTTTTATATTTTTATTTCCAATGGGACGAAGTCGCATTTGTCCCGTGGTTTTTTTAGTTTGTAAGTCCACTGTTTTTTTTTTTTTTTTGTTTGCCTGTGGCCGCAAGGAGAGAAAAAAAGAAAGAGAGATTTGAGAGAAAAAGAGAGACAAAAAAAAGTCCCACTGGGCCACCAAAAAATGTCCAAAATTTGAGAGAAAAAGAGAGAGAAAAAAATACCACTTGGACATCAAAAAATTGTCTCTAAAAAACATCTAGGGCATTTCAAAATATCCACGAGAGACACTAGAAAATGTCTCAGAGGAACATGCGATATGTGCTGGAAATTTCCTAGCAGGGTACTCAAAAATGTCCCAAAGGGACATTTGAAAATGTTCAAAATAGACACCCAAAAATGTCCTAGAAGGACACCGAAAAATGTTCTAGAGGGACATGTCAAATGTCCCATGGGACATTTCAAAATGTCCCAGAGAGACACCCAAAAATGTCCCCAAGGGACACCAAAATGTCCCATAGGGATATTTCAAATTGTTTCAAAAGGACACTAAAAAATGTCCTAGAGGGACATGTCAAAATGTTCCAAAGGGACACACTAGAAATTGTCTCAGAGGGATATGTCAAATGTCATGAAGGGGCGCTTAAAATGCCATGTGGGGACATGCACCAAGATTGTGGCATAAGAACTTTTCACATTTTGTGCTATAAATAAAAATTGAGTCTAAAAAGTGGCAATTTATTTGAATTTTCTTTTTTTTAGGGAATTTTTTATAAATGTATTTTAAAACTCACTTTTTATAAATACCATAAATGATTTAGTGTGGCACAACTTCAACATATAATATGAGTAGTAGTATGGCATAACTTTTTCAGGCCTAGCATTTATAAACAACATTTTTAAAAGTATGGAATAACATGTAATTTTCTCTATTTTTTTAAAATGATTAAATTAGATAGGACATCATTTTTTACCACCTTTTTTCTACCCTTGATCTATACCATTTCCATTTCTCCTAGTTAAAGGGCTAAAATACCCTTGGATAGCACATATTTACCTATCTTTAACTCAAAATACTTAGAATAATAGTGTCTTTATATTCCTTAAAAGTGATATGTTTCAATACCATTTTCTCAAATTGACCCACCAAATTTGTGGTTCAACACAAGTGTTTGACTGATGTGAACTAAATTTATTGTATACTACAAATTATAGTCAGTTCAGTGAATAATTCTCGAGTTTATGTACGTAAGTCCTATGAAGGTTTTATAATTATTTCGTGTGTCCACACAGCATGGGTGAAAGTTCATCTTTAGGGGGTTTATGTCTATTTCATAATCAATAGATTAACATACTAACCAAATTGGAAAATGAAAACAGCTTTTAATTAAAAAAAAAAGGACCCAAAAATGCCATGCAAATGACCCCTTGTCACGCACCCAAACCTGATTGATGACATGGCAGCTTAATTCAATTAATAAAAAATATGAACTAATCTCGCCTATTGATTATTAGGGTTATTTATGAAAAAGCCGTAAGTTTCAAAACTTTTTGGATTAAATGCCATTTCTTAAGTCCTAATAATGATGCTATGTATTACCTCAATATTATACTAATTTAAAGCATAAAACCAGCGTGAACGAGTCGAACCATCATTGTGCGCACACATATTACCTGCGTAAATGAGATATAAATCACAGTCCAACCAAAAATAAATGATATTTATGCACCACATGCCTTAATCAAATGAACATATATCTTGACTAAAGCTTCTAAGATCTGCTTGCGAAAACAACAACGTCCTAGTCAATGGTGTACTACAGACCACCTGAAGGAGGAAGATTTTAAAATAATAAAATTATGAGTAAAAGGCTTAGTAGGACTTGGGTTTTCAAACCATGTTTTAATAAAACAAACAAATTTAATTATAATTACGAAAACATTAAATAATTTAACAAAATCATACCTACCTATCACCATTTGAAATCCTCAGAATTTTCCATAACTGATAAATCCAATTTCGTGCTTACCGTTCATCATTTGTGATTAACTCAAATCATACAATATTATATTATATGTGCGAAGCCTATAAATCACCACCGAAGTGGCCCAACTGGGTTTCGAGACCTGCTCCCAAGGTCATTCTCTGCACGACCCGATCTCTGTGTGGCATCATGCACTATCATATCATTCTGAACAGCTCGTCCGACTTGTTCGGTACTAGATCATTATTTAAGTCTCATATTATTAAGTTTTCTCATTTACATCCATTATTTCATTCATTATGATCATATCATCATTCAACAGTTATTGAAAATGACTAAATAAATATTTCTTAATCGTTCCTTAAAACACTTTTAGAAAAATACTTTGCGGCCAAAACTCATTTAAAACATGGCTAACATAGAATAAAGGTCTAGAGTCCTACCTCATTTTCTAGCACGATAGCACTTACACCATAGTCCTGGCCCATTATACGTCAGCTCCTTGGAACCGCGAACAAACCTCAAGGTGAACTAGATCCGTCAATATCTAACTTAGAGTACTCTATAATGCTATGCTATCTCATGGTGTCTTAGTGTGCCTTTAACATTCACAAAATCATGTCACAAGGTCAAAGTCGCTATTGATGCTTTAAAAGGTAAAAACGAGTGAAAAACAATCATTTTTATATAGCCCGATTGGCCTGTTGATCTCCCTAGTCCGGCCTGCCAAACTTTTGAAGTTCGGCCTACTAGCCACCTGAGTCTAGCCTGTCAAACTGCTTGAGTCTGGCCTACCAAAGATATGAGTCTAGCCTACCAAACTCTTGAATCCGGCCTGCGGAAATTAAAGTTCGGCCTGCTGATCTGCCGAAATCTAAAAAATTCCAAATTTCAAGCCTCGGCCTCCCCGAGCTCAAAAGCTCATTTAAACCTGTTTTTCTTGGTTCTTGGAGCATGGGTAATGTCTAAAAACAATAAAATAGCATGATATAACATATTTAAACACTCTTTAACAAGTTTTTTCATGGAAATTTTCAAATTATTCATGAAAATGAGAAAAAAGAAAAAAAAAAGCTTGATTTAGCTTTATTTTTGGTTTAAACTCGCTTAGATTCATGGTAAAATAAACTCTACAACTTAGGTTAAATGTTATTTGAGCTCAAGGAAGCTCAGATTATATTATTCAAGAAGATTGAAAATTTTGAAACTAAACTTTGAAACTTTGAAATTTCAAAAAGAGAGGGAAAATGAGCTAACCTCAATGCATTTTGCAAGGATTCTTGGTGGTTTGAGCATCGATTCCATGCCCCAAATGAGCTAGAAATTCAGAGAAGGTGAGAGGGTAGAGATGGAGAGAGATGATGAGGGAGAGAGGGATGAAAAAGAGAGTGAGAGGGAAAGTAAGAGTGAGGGGGATTAAATAAAGGGGGAGAACAAGGCGGTTCATTAGGAATTTTAGAAATTATTTGGTCACAAAGTGGAAAATGAAATAAATTTTGAGGTCATCAAAATTTGTTTAAAAGAGTTAACAAAATGTCAAAATTTGTTTAAAAGAGTTAACAAAATGCTAAAATTCACTTATGGTAATTTTAACAAACTTTAAAATTGGATAACTAACAAATTGGTTAAAATTGAAATTGATCAAAAAAATACCACAAAACGAACAGATAAATTCTAAATTGAAATTTGGCACACTAATCCACCAATTTACATATTAATTATACTTAATAAATTTCAAAGTGTTACATCTCTCCTCCCCTAAAGGTAATTTTTTCCTTGAAGTTAGAAATCATCTCAAAGCAAAACAAATGCAGGTACAATCCTTGCATAATAAATTTAAATTCTCATGTCGAGCGTTACCCCTTAGGACTCGTGGCAGCGGTGGGGACAACTAACCAATTAAACTAAACCGCCAATCAAATGACATAAACAAATAAATGAATACTCAGCCAAAATAAGTCTCATCAGCAATCTCCATCACGTGGATGCAGACCACGAGGATAGATGGATAATTATACAAAATTAATAGTACAACACTACTCACATCATCATCCTTAGAATAGATAATATTATACAACTTACACAGACATTGACACCATGGTGTCACTACAATTCTTTCATCAACGATATGTTATGACGTCGCAGACTAATACTTTCTCACTGGTCCTATTCTTTGATATTACCACATCAAGAATGTAGCAATCTTGCTAGAATTGAGATAGCTTTTCGATGGCATTAACACATGTTACACGCTATAGGCGTGAGAAAACATGGGAAAAATAAAGTCAGTAAGCAACTGTACCGACTTAAAGAATAATAAATGGCTTGAAAAACCTCGATATAAGTTTTCCACTTACACCAAATCATGAAATTCCTTTACGCAGGGAATTTTCAAGAGAACAAAATCACCTTCTTCGAATTCCAGAGGTCGGCATCTCTTGTTAGCATAACCTTTCTGTCGACTCTGAACAGCTTTTAATCGTTCATGATTCACAGTGATCTTCTCATTACTCTCATGAATCTCCTCAGGTCCGATAACGATCTTATCTTCTGATTCTGACCAACACACTGGTGGTCGATATGGTCTTTCATAAAGTGCCTCAAATGGTGCCAAACTGATACTTTTTTGGTGACTATCCTTGTACAACAATTTATGCCAGACGTAGATACTTCTTCCAAATTCTATTAAAATTCAAAATTATAAGCATGCGACATGTCCTCAAAATCTATATAATGCACTCAGACTAACCATCGATATAAGAATGAAAGGTGATACAGAAGTTCAACTCCATACCAAGTACTTCTTGGAAACTTCTCTAATACTTATCATTAAGCTAAATGTCTTTATTAAAAGTAATGGATAACAATTCCCTTATACATTTCTCCATACATAATTCTTCGAGAACTTTCCTCAGTATGTCGATCTAGAGGATGTGAAATGCATTGACTCTATCAACCTATCCACAATAATCCAAATAGCATTATTGCCTCTATGTTGTGTTTACACTTAATTATATGTCATACAATCAGTGACATCATTCCAAAACATCCTTGTCTCTATTCAAGTAATCATATATTTACGCACTCCCAAAAGTTGAACACTTCATCCAATAAAGTCCTTGTTACTTCCTCCATTACAAGCATAGCTAAACATCCCCTGAGATACAATAATATACTTATATATGTGCCTTCTACTTATCAAACTATTCCCTGTTTTTAATCTGTGCCCATATCTCTTAAAGACACTGATCCCATTATTAACCCTATTTTCACTAGCTGAACAAGTGTCAGAATAAACACCAAGTTATAAACCAAATCCTATTTGTATCCCTCGAAACCTCCTAATCTATATTCATGATGTTTCTTCTCCAATCTACTAATGCCAGACAAGAAAAAAGTCTAGAAGCCCAGACCCACTCCTTTTAAGTGAGCTGTCATCTCAAACCACCACCATTCAAGAATATCTAAGATTTAGCCCATACAGATAATACATCCAAAATTTTGGTGCCGAATGGCTGCTACAAATTTTCAAATCATGAGTGGAGTAACTTGCTAGTGAGACTTCACTTATTGTAACTCCTATGTTACAACCTGTCCAAATTGCATCATCACATACCCATGTCTGCCTCTTGACACATTGGTATGATCTTCTTTTGGTCCATCGCTATTCAATGTGGTCAACACTAGAGCAGTAGTCAACTAGGTCTTTAATTCTTGAAAAGCATGCTCCCATTTAGCGTTCCATCTAAACTGAACTTCCTTTTTAGTCAACTACATCAACGGCACCGCCATTATTGAGAAATTTTTTTGCATAAACCTCCTGTAGTATCTTGCGAGTCCCAGAAAACCATAAATTTCAACCAAGTCCTTTGGGTTGTTCCTATTGCACCACTGTCTCTACCCTTAGAAACTGAAATATCCTAAGTCGAGGTAACATATTTCAAAAACTTAACTCATGTTGGTCAAAACTTACACTTCCCTTTCTTCACATATAGCTGATGTTCCCACAAGGTCGATAAAACAATTCTCAAATGCTGTTCATGATCCTCCTGTCCTAGAATAGTTCAACACATCATTAATGAATACAATCACAAACTTATCCAAGTAAGGCCAAAGGTTCCGATTGATCAAGTCCATAGAAGCTGCCGAGGCATTTGCCAATCTAAACGACATTACCAGGAATTTAAAGTGTCCATACCGAGCCCTAAAGGCCTTTCTAAAGGTTCAATCTTCCTTTATTTTGAGTTGATGATACCTTGTGCATGAATTCATCCTCGAGAAGTGCTAGGAGCCCTTTTGCTATCCGAACAATCCGTCAATCCCGAGTAGTGGTTGTTGGTTCCTCACTATGACCTAATTCAATTTTTGATTGTCAATTCACAACTTGAGAGTCCTATCATGTTTCTTAGCAAACCGAACTAATGCATTCCACAGTGATGTATTGCTCTATGTATACCTTTTCCTTTATACAAGCTCATGAAGCTGCTTTCTCAATTCTTTCATTTCTACTGGCATCACCTGATACAACACAAAGGGGATCGAAACCATTCCGGGGAGAAACTCAACACCAACTCAATCTCACAATGACGTGAAGTTCATATTGTTTGCACTCAACTCTTCTCCTAGAGTTTAAGGAATGCATAACAAACTAAACTAACTGCACAATGTTATCACTACCTCGACAGGTGATCAGCATTTCTCTTTGCGATCACCTGGATTACCTTTCTAAAGTAACAGTCAATCACGACATTGTATTTAAGCAGCCAATCCGCTCTTAGGAAAATACTATAGATACACGTTGGGATTCTTATCAAATCATTTCTCAAGTCTCACCCTCAATCATCATTTTGATAAAAATTCACATGTTACTGGCATACATTCATCCTGAAAGTGAAGTAATAGTCATGCTAGACCTTTCTATTTCTAACATCAAGGCATATATAAATGGGTTAAAAAGGAGAGAATTTATGACACCATTATCAAATAAATCATGAGCTAAAACTAAGAAATGCAAATTATGTGGTAAACTACTACAGGCAAAAGTAACGGTGAAAATCATGAAGGTCGTTCATTCACCATCAGAGGAGCTATCACTTCCATTGTTGACACCACCATGCTGGTTCTTCGACTGGATCAGATTTCTCTCCTGTTGTTTCTTCAAGGTCTACCTGCAATCTTTATCCCTTTCTCGTAGTATGTGCCCTTTGTTTCTTTCAATCGACAATACTAATGACATCGATTCACCATACACCCACATACTTAGGGCATCTAGTCGTTGCCGAATAGAGCCTTTGAGTCCTCCTCAAAACTTAATGCATGCTATAATGGGGAAACAACTTAGCCAACCAGGTAAACCTTGCCTCATATTTTCCTAACTGTATCTTTCCTTTCCTTCAGATGATAAAATTTAATCTTTTCTTGGTCCTTAAATCCTTGTGGAAAATAAAGGTCTTAGAATCACCTTCTTAGCCTCACTCTATTCAACTTCCTAGTTATCCTCCATATTCCTATCAAGCGTTGACACTACCTTTTAGTTTGCATATTGCTAGCCTATCTCAATATTCCTCAGGCACTTCCAATATATTCATATATACACCTTTTCACGAAGTCAAATCATTGCTCAATAGCTCAAGCGAAGGGTCTCTAATCCGTTAAAGACTAAAATTACAACATGACTCGGTTCTCAGAGATTCCTCTCTCAGTGACTCACTGTAGGATCCTCACGTTGTACTCTTGCCACCATTAGCCTAAAGGTAGCAGACTTTGTTAGACATGTATGCCCTAAGGAGTAAAAATGTAATAAGTTTTTGGAGACTTTTTTTTAATAAAGAATTTATTTATTGTTTATTTACCAAATCTTGTCCTCTTTACTTTCATATTTGTTGAATGTATGTTAAGCAAACAAAAGTCTGAGACTGTCGGTCTAAACCTTTATGAATTGGGCATATGATGGACGGATTATACGGAAGAAATGATTCTTAAGGTGATGGTCTAAATCATAAGATCCGCAATCGAGAGAATAAAGTTGGGCACTTTATTCATGTAAAGATTGTTATGTTGTCTATATCCCTATTGAGAGATGGTTTATCTTGACCATCAGAGGTGGACTCCATGAATAGAAACATTGGCACGTTGTCATAGGTGACGATGTGTTGGATCGGGACATATAGTGAATTGATTTAGATTAATAATTTTGTCTAGATGAATCAATTCATTTTAGACAATCATTTGTATTGTATCTTAATCTTGAGATGAATAGTGGGCCCATTGTCTTGACTTGTGTCTTTTGATGTACCAAAGGGGGACACCCACATCTTAATATTGGTATGCATGCTCATATGTTGGAGGCATGACTCTTAATAACGTAGACCTGTTATTCATAGATACGGAATCCATAGCTCCTATTTAGGAGTAGTGATATCCTCTTATATGTGTTATCTTGTAATTGGAAAACTAGAGGAGTAGTGATATCCTCTTATATGCGCTATCTTGTAATTGGAAAACTGGAGCGCTCAACCATTTGGATACATAGGTGTAACCGAATGGTATACTGTCTTTAGATGGTAAGTTTTTCGATGGTGAGATAATGGAACGTAAGATAAAAATAATCGAGAAGGTAAGACAAAACTTGTCCTTAAGCCAGTTATGGATAATCCTATGGGGATATGATACATTATGATATGTCATGGAGACTTAGCTATACAAGCTTCGTAATTCTATGTTGTTCGAGCGTGCAGCTCTAAGCTTTTAGTGGAATAGCTTTGGAGTTGATAATTATGAAATGTATATCTGGGATATTGGGTTTCATAATTATCAGGAGCTTGAACTATATAGGTCCATTTGGTCCCCTTTGCTAGCTCACAACATCCTGTAACAATACGGCGTGCTTTTCCAATAATTGGTGACTTATGTTAGATTTATTAGATTGGTTGAAATTCGAAAGAATCAAATAATTCATGTCTGTTTATCGGTTGAATTAATTTTGTGATAAAATTAATTCAAGATAAACTTTTTGAATTATTGAGATCGAATAATTCTTGTTTGATTATTAGTTGATTTAATTTTGAATAAATTAAATCAAGATAAACTTGTAGAATTATTAGGAATTCATTTATTTTCCTAGAGATTATCTAGATAAAGTTGTTTTAATTAGATGACTTCTCTATTGGATTATTTGAATTAAAACTGAGACTTTATCCAATAGAATCTCCAGTGGAAAATAAAAGATTCACTAAGATCTTTTTTCGACAGCTCGGCCTGTCGATTAGGCAAATCAGCCTATCGATGCACGAAAAAAAAGATTATACATTTTCACACAGATTTTATCATATATTGATCCGAATTTGATTCTAATTCAAATTTTTGAGACCTAATCTAATAAAGACTAACCCTAGACCCAATCTCTATAAATAGGAAGTAAATCACATAAGATATTTAGATCAATTGAAAGATTAAGAGAGATACTCTGCTGGTGAGAATTTGAAACTCCCTAAGAGCTCTTGTTCACAAATCACGAACACTAGCTTTGGGTTCTCTCAATTGGTTGGAAGGAGAGTCACCTGGAGGAAGAGCTGTACGTGTGAGCCCACACTCACTCCGATCGTGGATAGAGAATAGCAAAGAAGGCCAGTTGGTTGAGGTCCTTTTGGAACATTACTTCTCTTCACTGATTGCAAGAGCTTTTCGGCACACAGAGGTTAGTAAGATCTGGTTAATTTATGCATATAGCATGTCAAACTTGTGTTTTATAAAATACTCTGATATAAAAAATTTTTAAAATTTCGCTGTATATTATTTATCCAACAATTAGTATGAGAACCATGGTTTTTACAGAAATTTACGAGTTTGTGGTCATACTATATGTATAAATTTTGTGATCTTAATCTCTCCTATGCTTGAATTTAATTTATAGAGAGTTGGTACTCTAGGTTTCTATATATTTTTATGTTGTCATGTATTATGTGGTGAATGTTCATTAATTAATTATGGTTGATTAAATGGTTATTTAATTATTTATTAATTAATTAATTTATACCAGTTATGGTTCCTTAGAGGTTAGAATGTGTATCAAGTTTTTTCATGTAATTAGATGGCGGACTATAATCTTTGTCTAGGAATTATTATTTTTTTCAAATTTGTAAGAATTTTGTAATTAAATAATTATTCAGAGAAGACAGATCTAGAAGATGGATAATGATGCTCCAATGTATTTCTTGATCTCTAATTTTATGTTTTTGAATTGTTGAAAATAAAATTGATGAATTACACTAAAAATTGTATTTTCTAGAAAGGGTGATTTCTGTTCGGTCGGCATGCTGAACCATCCAATTCGGCAGGTCGATGGTTGCAGATCAGCGGGCTGGATGTGAAGTTTGATAGGTCAATAGCGGAGCAAAAACCAGGAGGCTCTGACGGCAGGCCAATCTGTCATGAATCGACAGGGCAATCTGTGAAGATTGATAGGCCGATGGGTCATGACCGGCAAGCCTATCACTCAGATCGGCTCGTCGGCAGAGAGTTAGAAATTTTTCCAAAAGAGGTGCAGTTTTTCAATACAGTTTTAACTTTATTTGTTGGGACAATTCTAAGAGGCATTAAATTTGGATATGACTGGAAATATGAAGTATTCAATTCATACGAGATTAAAGACTTGAAGATGGACATTACATGAAGAGGAATACAACCTGAGAATTCAAGGATGAAGAGTCGATAATATGTTTCGATTATTCTCTTGTAATCTTTGTTTTCTATTCTCTAGAGTGGAACTATAATATTACGGGTATTATTATTTTGCTTATAGCTTTGCTCGATTACTTTGCTTGTCTGCATTATAATATGATTTGCCATGTATATTGATAACATGTCATATAGAATAAGGAGTGCCACTCATATTAAAATTGTTCATGCATGTTCTTAAAATAAAACTTTGATTTCAAAAGATTAAGTGGGAGAAGTTTTTGAAGAGAGGACCTACGGCCTGCATCGTTGGTCCATAGGAAGAACATGGTGGTCCCAACCCCTAGGAAGGGATTTCTATCACGTACCAGATTAGATCTCTGAGAGGATAAGGTATTTTAGCATGATTTATGGTTGCACACCCTTAGGTGGTGATTATAAATTATGGATAAAATATTGAAACGATGGTTATACACTCACGTTAATTTTATTATTAACCTCCTCTAGAAGCTCTATTAATAAAATTAATGGCCAAAGAAACGATTATTAATATATGCTAGATCATACGGGTACTGGATGGCATAAATTAATCAGGAGGGGATCCGTGTTCCTGATTGAATTTGGCATGACTCCCCTAGGAGCTTGTTGAATTCTGAGTTGGGAATTATCATTGTAAGATTGTGATATTTTCAAGGTTTTGACACATAAACACATTGTATGTTTTTACATGATTGTGTTATCTTACTAAATTATTATGATATGTTTGTTTATGTTTGGTACATGATTCTTTATTTTAGATTAAAAATGTCTAAAAACGCTTTATTTTTTATACTTAACAAAAACCTATTAATGGAGAGAATTATAATGATTGAAAACGGAACCTAAATTTCATCCTCTCCTTTGAGAAACTAAAATTTATGCTGACAACCCCTTGTCCTCCTGAGCCTACAGAGACTCCACTAATGAGCAATTCCAAGCATACGATCGCTGGAAAGATGCAAATGATCAGGCCCACTGCTACGTTATGGCTAAAATGAATAACGTGCTGCAGGCTCAACATGAAGATTATGAGACTGCGAAGCAGATCTTAGATAATCTTGAAGATATGTTTGGAGGCCAGGCCATAACAAAGCGACAAAGGACGCTTTAGAATCTTCTTAACTATAAGCAGAGGCCGGGGAGATCTGTAAAAGAGCACATGATGTTGGTCATGGGTTACCTCGCTGAGGCTCAAACCAATGGAGCCGACATCGATGCTGAAACTCAGATGACTATGGTCTTTGAGACTTTGTCAAAGGAATTTATTCTATTTAGAGCTACATTTAATTTGAGCAATAGGCGGGATATGACCTTAACAGAATTGATGAAACAGTTACAGGAGTTTGAACTGCTGATCAGGGAGTCTCCTATGGGTGGAGAGGCCAACATGGTAGCTGCTTCTGGTTCCAATCCCAACTCTGGGAATGGAAAGAAGCAACGGGCCAAGAATAGGAAGTCTTCTATTCCTGCTAACACCAAGAGCAAGAAAAAGAAGAAGAAGAACCCAAAGAAGCTTAAGTGCTTCTTCTGCGGGAAGATCGGGCACATAAAGAAGCATTGCAAGGACTTCCTTTCTAAAGGAGGTAGGTGTGATCTTTTGTATTTAGAAACTTGTTTGGTTGAGGAATCCAATGACATTTGGGTCATAGATTCCGGTGCAACTAATCATATTTGTGTTTCTCTATAGGGGTTCAAAGAAACGAGAAGTCTGCTACATGAAGACTTCACGCTTCGGATGGGCGATGGATCCTTGGTCTTAGCGAAAGCAGTGGGAGACATCCATCTTTACTTTGATAGTTATAGGAATTTAATTTTACGAGAATGTTTTTATGTTCCTAAATTTAAAAGGAATTTAATTTCTATAGCTTGTGTATTTAAAGACTCCTATTTCGTTTCTTTTAATGATAAAGTGGAGATTCGTAAAAACAAATCTTTTATTTGTTCTCAATGGATGCAAAATAATCTATAGTTTATAAAACCTAAGATGAACTTACTTCTTAAATCTGAGATGAATGATAATAACTCTAAAAGACTTAAAACTTCTCACTCTAATGAGACTTATCTTTGGCATTTGCACCTTGGTCATATTAACCTGAACAGGATTCAAAGGTTGGTAAAGGATGGACCTCTAAGTCACTTAAAGGTGGAATCTATACCTCAATGTGAATCTTGTTTGGAGGGTTAAATGACCAAAAGACCATACGGGTCTAAGGGCAATAGGGCTTAAGGGGTTCTAGAACTTGTGCATAGTGATGTTTGTGGACCGATGAACATCCGGGCACGAGGATGGCATGAGTACTTTGTCACTTTTATTGACGATTACTCAAGATATGGGTATGTGTACTTGATGCACCACAAAAGCAAAACTTTTGCCAAGTTCAGGGAGTTTCAGGCTGAAGTGGAAAAGCAATTAGGTTAACCCATAAAGGCACTTTGATCCGATCGAGGTGGAGAATACCTTTCTGATCAATTCTTGGAACACTTAATAGAGAATGAGATTTTATCCCATTTGACTGCGTCGGGCACTCCACAGTAGAATGGCGTAGCGGAGAGAAGGAATAGGACTCTATTGGACAGGGTAAGGTCCATGATGAGTTATTCATCATTGCCTTTATCCTTTTGGGGATATGCACTACAAACCGCATGTTATTTTTTGAACAATGTGCCCTTAAAATCGATCCTTAAAACTCCTCACGAGTTCTGGACGGGCAAGAAGACATCCTTAAACCATATTCGCATATGGGGATGTCCGGCTCATGTCTTGTTTAAGGATACGAATAATTTAGAAGGACGTTCGGAAGTGTGCGTGTTTATAGGATATCCAAAAGGGACTTAAGGGGGTTATTTTTATAACCCAAAGGAAAATAAAGTCGTGGTTTCAACTAATGCAACTTTCCTTGAGGAGAGTTACATGGACAACTTTAAGCCTCAAAGCAAAGTGGTGCTTAAGGAGTTAAGGAGTGATCTGATCACTTCAGAGGTTCCAAATGAAACCATTCCAATCAGTGTGGAAAAACCAAACGAACCTAAACAACAACCTAAGGGGCTTCGACGTAGTGGGAGGATCGGGCGTCAACCTGAGAGGTATATGTTCAATGGGGAGGTCTTCTTGGTTCAACCGGATGAACATGATAGGGATCCTTATACTTACACATAGGCTTTGGAGGATGTTGATTCAAAACTCTAGACAAAGGCCATGAATACAAAGGTGAAGTCTTTGGAGACTAATCAGGTCTGGGAGCTTGTGAATCCTCCCGAAGGGATAAAACCCATAGGGTGTAAGTGGATCTACAAGAGGAAAAGTGGGGTGGATGGAAAGGTCGAAACCTTTAAGGCTAGACTGGTAGCTAAGGGTTATACGCAAAAGGAATGAATCGATTGTGAGAAAACCTTTTCGTCTATAGCCATGCTTAAGTCCATGCGGATTCTCTTGTCCATAGCTGCCACTCTCGACTACGAGATTTGGATGGCTATCTTGATGTGTCCATTTATATGAAACAACCAGATTAGTTCAAGGTCAAGGGTCAAGAGGGTAAGGTTTGTGAGCTGCTAAAGTTAATTTACGGACTTAAGCAGGCTTTGCATTCTTGGAACATAAGATTTGATCAGGTGATCAAGACTTATGGGTTCTCACAAAATGTGGACGAGCCATGTGTTTACAAACATATAAAGGATAGGAAGGTGGTTTTTGTACTGCTCTATATAGATGACATTCTACTGATTGGCAATGACATTAGGGCGTTGTCATCAGTCAAATTATGGTTGACTAAGTAGTTTGATATGAAGGACTTGGGTGAGGCTAATTTTGTTCTCGGTATCCAGATCTTTCGGATAGGAAGAGCAAAAGGATAGCTTTGTCCCAGGCCAGCTACATAGATAAAATCCTCAAAAGGTTTGCAATGCAGGATTCCAAGAAAGGTGGGCAACCATCTAGGTCTGGAGCTACTCTTTCTAAGAAAGACTCTCCAAAGTCTGAGGAAGAAAGAGAATACATGAAGAAGGTGCCTTATGCTTAGGCAGTGGGTAGTCTAATGTATGCCATGCTTTGTACAAGACTGGATATTTGTTATGCAGTCAGGATTGTATGTCAATTTCAGCCAGATCCAGGACCGAACCACTAGGTTGCAGTTAAGCATATTTTCAAGTACCTGAGAAGGACTCGAGGGTATATGCTTGTGTATTCGGGTGAGGACTTGACTTCTCTAGGATATACTGACTCGAATTTTCAATCCTGTTTGGATTCTAGGAAATTGACTTCGGGTTTTGTGTTTACTCTCAGCGACGGTGCCATCAGTTGGAAAAGTGTGAAGCAAGATTGCACTTCGGATTCAACGATAGAGGCCGAGTATGTGGCAGCTAGTGATGCTTCGAAAGAAGCAGTGTGGCTTTATAAGTTCCTTAGGGATCTTGAGGAAGTTCCTGGTATGGATAAGGCGGTATCACTGTACTGTGATAACAATGTAGCGGTAGTTAATGCTAAAGGAACCAAGATTTCACAATAAGAGTAAGCATTTTGATCGGAAGTATCATGTGATAAAGGACTTTGTTGAGGGCGAGCATGTCACGGTGTGCAAGATCGTGTCAGAGGACAATTTAGCTGATCCATTTACGAAGACACTTACTGGGAGAGTCTTTGAAGGCATGTGGAAGCTATAGGGATGCGAGATTTGTCATATTTACTCAATTAGTGCAAGTGGGAGATTTTTAGACATGTATGCCCTAAGGAGTAAAAATGTAATAAGTTTTTGGAGACATTTTTATCAATAAAGAATTTATTTATTGTTTATATACCAAATCTTGTCCTCTTTACATTCATATTTGTTGAATATATATTAAGCAAATAAAAGTCTGAGACTATCGGTCTAAACCTTTAAGAATTGGGCATATGATGGATAGATTATGCAGAAGACACGATTCTTAAGGTGATAGTCTAAATCATAAGATCCGCAATCAAGGGAATAAAGTTGGGTGCTTTATTCATGTAAAGATTGTTATGTTGTCTATATCCCTATTGGGAGATGGTTTGTCTTGACCATCGGAGGTAGACTCTGTGAATAGAAACATTGGCACATTGTCATAGGTGATGATGTGTTGGATCGAGATATAAATTGAATTGTTTTGGATTAATAATTTTGTCTCGATAAATCGATTCACTTTAGACAATCATTTGTATTCTATATTAATCCTGAGATAAATAGTGGGCCCGTTGTCTTGACTTGTGTCTTTTGATGTTCTAAAGGGTGACACCCACATTTTAATAGTGGTACGCATGCCGGTACGATGGAGATATGACTCTTCATAACGTAGACCTGTTATTCATAGATACAAAATCCATAGCTCCTCTTTAGGAGTAGTGATATCCTCTTATATATGTTATCCTGTAATTGAAAAACTAGAGTGCTCAACTATTTGGATACATAGGTGTAACCGAATAGTATACTATCTTTGGATGGTAAGTTTTTCGATTGCGAGATAATGGAACATAAGATAAAAATAATCAGGAATGTAAGATAGAACTTGTCCTTAAGTCGGTTATGGATAATCCTATGGGGAACCGATACACTGTGATATGTCATGGAGACTTAGCTACACGGGCTTCGTAATTTTATGTAGTTCGAAAGTGTAGTTCCAAGCTTTTAGTGGAGAGCGTTGGAGTTGATAATTATGAAATGTATATATGGGATATTAGGTTTTGTAATTATCGGGAGCTTGAACTATATAGGTCCATTTGGTCCCCTTTGCTAGCTCACAACATCCTGTAACGATACGGCGTGTTTTTCCAATAATTGGTGACTTATGTCAGATTTATTAGATTAGTTGAAATTCAAAAGAATCAAATAATTCATGTCTGTTTATCGGTTGAATTAATTTTGTGATGAAATTAATTCAAGATAAACTTGTTGAATTATTAGGATCGGATAATTCTTGTCTGTTTATCAGTTGATTTAATTTTGAATAAATTAAATCAAGATAAACTTGTAGAATTATTAGGAATTCATTTATTTTCCTAGAGATTATCTAGATAGAGTTGGTTTAATTAGATAACTTCTCTATTGGGTTATTTGAATTAAAACAGAGACTTTATCTTATAGAATCTCAAGTGGAAAATAAAAGATTCACTGAGATCTTTTTTCGGCAGTTCGACATGCCGATCCTCAAGTTTGGCTTGCCGATGGGGCAAGTTCAGCTTGCCAATTAGGTAGATCGGCCTGCCGATGCACAAAAAAAAAGATTACGCATTTTCACACATATTTTATTAGATATTGATCCGAATTTGATTCTAATTCAAATTTGTGAGACCTAATCTGATAAGGACTGACCCTAGACCCAACCTTTATAAATAAGGAGTAAGTCACATAAGTTATTTAGATCAATTGAAAGATTAAGAGAGATACTCTAATGGTGAGAATCTGAAACTCCTTGAGAGCTCTTGTTCATAAATCACGAACACTAGCTTTGGGTTCTCTCAATTAGTTGGAAGGAGAGTCACCTAGAGGAAGACCTGTACGTGTGAGCCCACACAAACTCCGATCGTGGATCGAGAATAGCAAAGTAGACCAGTTGGTTAAGGTCCTTCTAGAACATTACTTCTCTTCACTGATTACAGGAGCTTTTTGGCACACAAAGTTTAGTAAGATCTAGTTAATTTATGCATATAGCATGTCAAACTTGTGTTTTGAAAAATACTCTGATATAAAAAATTTTTAAAACTCTGCTGCGTATTATTTATCCAACAAACTTAGCATCTATCATTCCCTCGTCGTTGACGAGGTCGAAGTCAATAGCGGCAAGACAAAACCATCGATTCCATGTGTGCATGGGTGTCAATATCTCATTTCTCAATAAGAAGATTAGACTATCAGTGGTTTTTCAATGTCGTATCCATGTGTGCATAACTCCCAAGGTTCAAAACCAATGGCTCTAATAACAATCTGTCATGAACCT